>OY856412.1:463864656-464184656 GCA_963693085.1 Alisma plantago-aquatica | reverse complement strand
AAGGTTAAGGTTGTTACACACAATGTCTTATTGCAAGAATGAGATAGAGTTGTATTGCTATGCTTCTCATTTTACTTTTATATACATTAGTTTCTCATATTTTTCTCTCTATAAGACGACAATGCTACAACCATTAGCAAGAAAATAGACAAATTTCTAAGGTAACTACAAAAAATTGTGGCTTATAACCCGATTTCTTTAAGAAAAAAGCAAGAGCAGTTTGGCTGGAGATAAAATATGTACAAGTTAAGTTTTTGAAATGTTTGAAAAATTGATTGTTCGAATGGTGGCAAAATTGTACCTCTCTAGACCGTTTATGACTCATCCCCCAAACTTATCCTTCACCCCGACCCAGGGTGTCAAAATTTGAGTGAGGTGTATAAACATGCTTTCTTCATTCTTGTTTATTAGTGTTGGAGGCCCACTTGGGCTCAAGGAGCATTCTTACGTACACTCCTCATAGTGGATAATACTATTTGTATTGCATCCCCTCCACCTTTGTATTCAAATTGTCTAGGGCCATCATTTAGGCTAAACAATAGAAGCCACAGTCCTTCGACAGAGGCACCTGCTGAGGGCTCTTGTGGAAGAACTACATCTTCTTGAAATCTTTGCCTGTTGTATGCTTGAACCCTTTGCTATGACTTTTTCGCATCTCAAAAATTGCTTCAGCACATGTGACAACCTTTTCTTCGGTTGGTGTCTTTATAGTATTCATGTTTGTCTTTTTATTCAATGTGAAGGCTGCATCTGAGTTGTTATATAACATTGCAGTCCTTTTGATAACATTGAATACCAATAAAGTCTAATGATTATCATGAAGTATAGGCAAGAAGATGTAGTCTGGGAGGGACGTCGCTAGGCATTGTTGCAAGTATTCTTTTTCTCCTGATCTCTTGTCCCTTAGAATGTCATCCACCAATAGGATGTATGCCATATGTGTGTTTGGCATGTTGTCGCTTAACATAGCTTGATAGGCTGACATCATGCTGACTAATAGGTACCCTCCTATTTTCAACGTATCACAAAGGTTGTCCTTCAACACACATATTCCATCCCTTTCGAATATAGCCTCTACTGGCATGTCATCTTCTTTCAAGGACTTCATTATCATGTTTGGGGATTCTGAAGATAGGCTATGTAGCTCCATCTGTCGAAGTCCTTGAAGGTAGGTACTATGTCCCCAGCCAACCCATCTAGTTTCTTTTCAGGAAGATCATCTTCTTCTACTTCACCTTCCTCCAGCTGCCCTACGATAGGTTGTTCCTCTTTATCTTTTACCACTAGAGCTGTTCATGTTCTATTTCTAGCATTCTTTCCATAGCTACTCGAGTCTCGGTTTTCCAACCTTGTTTCCATGCCACTACTCTAGCTAACTCTGTCGGGTCGATCCACATGGTTTTGATTTGTTCCCTCTAAGTCTATTTCAGATAGAGGGATCTCTTGATGAATTCTCTACAATATTGCGTCCAAATTTCAAGCAGTGGTTGTAGATAACCTCCAACACGTACATACCATGCAGTCTGTGCAGATCTTCCATGCATAAGTCTTCCAGCAGGACACCCTTATTGATGGCTTCCATCATTCATAGTATGATGAAGGCACAATCCCATGTTCCAGCCTCTTCTTGTGGGACCTTCTTGCTTATTGAGAATAGTTTCCATATTCCCTGAAATCTATTGTCTGCTGATTGTATCGCTCTCTGTAGACGTAGCAACACTTTTTGTATATCTCTGGCTTCTTTGTTTTTGTATATTAAGGAAGTACTATCCAGCTCAACTGCGTAACAATTGAACACCATCATCTTTTTCTCGTATAAATTGACAATGATTAGTGCCTATTGTGAAAGGCAGGACCAAAAACTTTGTTTTTTCCTGCTCACCACCTATTTTAGCTCAATCACATCAGTAGCTTTGTAGTATTCATTTTATAAGAGTCTTGCTAGATGTTTGGTGTCGTTAAATACTAGTTGCACCTTGTCTGGATATTAGAACTCTTCGAGGAGGGTGGTGCATAGTACTTTGAACAACTTCTTGTGTACTCATGCCATTTTCAAGAAGATTCCTCTTAATTGTTCTCTTGTGATATGTCTACCCTTGTTGTGGTATACAACGTAGGTTTTGGGCAGATTGTCATCCAGAATATCTGCCAAGATATGGACATCTCTGCATGTTATCCTTGATAGTGCAGTCATGTCCATATAAGCCATTTTGCAAGGCAGAGAAGGAGCCACACCCAATTCTGCTTCCTTGACTAGTGTGCTCCGCTTCCTGGCTGGCTCGTTTGTGAATAAAGCGGCGAGCCCACCTTCCTCATCATCTGATGTGTCATTTTATGCTGCCTTTAGGGGTACTTCTCTAGTTGGATTCAGACTCTCTATAATCATTGGAATCTGGGCGATCACCTTATCTGCAATGTCTGTGGAAGCCTCTACAGTTGCATTGTCTTTAATGTTGCTTTCCTCAGACGGTTGACCTAGTTCGACATCATTGAGTGCTGCTAAAGTTGCCTCTATCTTCCCATCATAAAGATAGTCATTTTATTTGTTATGGACTGGGGATTATAGGAATTCACTACACATATCTAAGCTGACAACTAATTCTACTACGAACCTTTCAAGATCTCTGAGATCTCCTGTCGAGCTATTTTCAGCAATAGTTGTGGTGACTTGGTCAGGGTGTTCAGTTGTATCTTGTTGTTCTTCCGACTCTGGCTTGTCCGTATGCGGGGTAGTTTGTTCTTCTTTTGGTGCCCCCTTCCCCTTATCTGATTCTACTTTGTCCTCTTATGGAATACTGTTCAAATCGAACCCCCTTGACAACATAGTAGTTTTCTTTGTTTTGTTGTCTTGGCGAGTGTCTGACTATGGTGGTTCTTTGTTTGCTTGTGGTTTAGCTATCAGAGAAGTTTTTATGTTGGCACTCTCTTCTTTTGATGTTGTACCTACTCCTGAACCCCCACGTTGTTGTCGTCGTTATCGTTGGGCTTGAAGGGCTCAAGAAAGTTTGCAATGTTGAGGGGCATGCCGCATGCTTGGTCTTCTTCCTCTGCCGCCAGTTGTCAATCTCTCTACGTTCAGCTTCTAGTTGCTGGCGGTCTTCATCTAGGTGTTGACGCTCCCTTTGGAGGTCGTCCAATGACGCCTCATATCCTTTCCTCATCAACTCCTTATCTACTTGCAAGGTGTCCCTCTCCTTCCATAGGTCTTCCATCTACGATGTGATAGTCTTTAGCACACCCATTAAAGCATTTCAGGTGTTCCCATTAAAGCATTTTGGGTGTTAATCACCCCTTGCATGAATTGGGGGAGCGCTTCAATCCTCTCATTCAACATTTGTACCTGCATAGTTAGCGTACACAGGGTAGAGGTAATGGCTTCATTTAAATTAGAAGTTTGATGCATGTGTTTCCACATGACATCAAACTTGTTGCCCAATACGTCACCGAAGGTGTGTTGGCAAGGTTGCGGCTCCACAGGAATCGTGGATGCTCTTGGCTCCTGCGTTTGAGGAGCTGGTATGGCAGGGCTGGTGGTGCTTGCTTTTGACTATCCTGGCCTGTGCAGGATGACATCTGGAACTATGGGGTCGGGTACAACCTATGGTTCCTCACGAGCCTGGCTGATTTCTTGTTCGGCCTCTACATGCTGATCTGTTGTTGCAGCTTCAAGTCTTGCTTGTTTAGCCTCTTCTATTACTATGACTTCAGGTTGACACCCCTCACTCGTCGTCTTCTCAGCTGCAAAGTGGGGTGAGGGAAGGCTCGGTGTAATAATCTTTTTAGTGGTCTTCTTCTTCTTCTTTCTTATCGACAGCTTTTTCCTTTCCTCTGGCTTCTTTATTTCTTTTCCTGTAGATTTAGCTTCGTTGCTTTTCTCAAAAGCTGCCAACGACTCATCCTTTATAGTGTGAATGACCCCCAGTAGTATGCCAATTCTGGGAGGGGGAGGAGCGTCTTGGAACATCTTTGCTTGTAGAAGATATTGTTTCCCTTTTGCACTAAGATCCCTGTGTTTATGAAGGACTTTATGTCAATCTTCATGTGTCCCTTTGTCTTTTTATACCTCATCTACAAGCATACATCCATGAAATGATATGCAATCTTCGTGATTTGACCTCCAATGCAGAACTCATTAGTCTGCTTTTCTTCCCCTCCCACTTCTGTGGATAGATGTTCAATCAGAATCCTTCCTATGTTCATTGGCCTCTTATTCAGCATGGACCAGATGATGAAGAGGTCTCCTTTTGTCACACCTCCTATTTTTGACCTCATGAATATTGTATTGGCCGTGATCTTTTGCATCACCCAGATGAAACACGATGTGATGAGCGTCACCTTGGAGTTCTTAGAGTTGTGTTCCAGCTCCCCTGTCAGCTTTTCCCACATCCTGTGGCTTCTATACCCGATCGTGTCCTTCTCTTCGTGCATGACCAAGCAAGCCCTTAATTCCTCAATTGTTTTTTTGAATATGGTGCTCATCATCACTTCAGTGATTGTGTGAGTCTTCCCCCCGAGTCTCACTTCCAGCTTGAAGTCGTTGCCACCCTTTTTGCATTCCCCCTCACTGACCGAGAATTTTTTAGGGACAACATGAACTCTACTGTCAGTTGCGTTAGTGAGGGGCTTCATAGGTGGACAGGGTATGTAGGTTCGCACCCTCCAGGAAGTTGACTACCCTATCATAGATTCTCATCTTCTTAAAGTCTTCTACGTCCAGGTATCCAGTAAGCTAGAACCCTTTTGTCTGTAGTAGCTAGTCAAAATGTGACAGGTGTGTGGAGTCTCTAGGCACAAAATCTAGTCTTTTCCCACCCAGGGCCACCTTCTCATTTTCTTCCACCTCTTCATGGGTTGTTTCTTTCTCCTGCCCCTTCATTTTCTCCACAGCAGTCACCTTTCTCTTTTTCCTGCCCTATGCTTCCCTGGATTTAACCTTCCTCTTCATCAATTTCTTTAGTACAATTGGTGAAGGATGATATTCTGAGGTTGTCGTATTAGATGTACTAGGAGACTCCTCTGACTCCTCTGATGTCTTATGACCCAAAATGCACTGATACTTCTCCATTGTTAGTTGTAGTTGTAATCTACTTATTGATGGCAGGCTTGTATCACTTCTTAGAGACACATTTATCTTCTCAATGATTTGTTCTATCTCTTTCAATGATGTTGCCTTCCTGAACAATGAGTTTCCAATTGAACTCAACATTCTGAAAAGTTTTAAATGAATCATCTCATTAGCATAGTTATATTAACTTTTAATTCACCTTTGTTAATTATTTTATTCTATTATCATGTGTAAGTATTATTTTGTTATGTTTAGATTTCTCTCATAATGCCATGAATGCGTTATTGAAACAGAAGGCGTACCTCGACCGCGGTGTATAGATCAAAGAAAGAGATTTTACTAGGATCGCGGTTGAGAAACAAACAAGAATGACTGTGAGTGAGGTCGAAAGATCCATGACCTCGTTATAACTATGACCCACGGTCAAAACCAGTCTATCTGTATGTTGAAAGACACTGTGGCCCACAGTCAAGGAATGTGATACCGTGATCGCAATGTCAGAGACTTCGTCTTGTTCCATTAAAAATGGAGATCGGGTTGGAGGTCTAAGACCGTGTTTGACAGGTCATCGACAGAATTCGAGGCGGAGGGGCTCCGCGATTGAATCACACCCAAAAAATTCACCCTAGGTTAAATAGGGATGTCACAAAATGTGGAAAAGAAGGGGAGAAGAGGAATTTTGAGAAGGGTTTAAGCATGAAAAAGTGGCAAAAGGTATGAAAAAAAGACTAAAATTAGCTTCGGTGGTGGTCATAAAAAGCTTTAGATGAATACCTCGGTGGTAGAACAATGGAAAAAAGTGGAGGATGAAGGGCTTGCTACGGCGGTGATGATGTGCTCCTTCATCGACAGAGGATAAAATCATGCTTGGTTGTCATCTCTTTCATCAGAGTCATCAGCGTGTTAGAGAGAATCAAGCAATTCATTCAACAGTTCAAGAAACTCTGAGATTTGGATGAGAAGAACAATGTTCTAAGGGTTTTTGTATATATATGATGGGCATCATGACCCCTGGCATGGGGAACACCTCGACTACGGTCGTTCTTCTCTTTGGCATGCTTTGTGGGTCGCGACCTATCTGGCCTAAGTATAGGTACCATGGGTCGTGATGTGTTTCCCTGCTTTGAGCATGGTTAACACCTCAATTGCGGTCTTGACTGTGACCGTGGTCCTTCAAACCAAAAAAACTTGAAATGTAAAACAAAAACTTGTTCCTCCAAACAAACCATCTTTAGAAGAAAAAATATTTACACTCCTTTTAGAAGAGGGGAAACTGAAATATAAGTAAAACTAGAGGTACATAGCTCATAACACTAGAGTATGAAATAAAGGAAAACATGAATCATGAAAAATAGCAAAACTTGGGTTGCCTCCCAAGAAGTGCTTGTTTAAAGTCTTTAGCTTGACTTCCTGATAATTCAATTTTCAATGTTCTCAAAGTGATGGTGGTATTTCCTCAGTCTTTTCATCCATAGACTGGTTGGGTTCCCCTAAACTAAGTTCTGAAATTATCACAAATGCTTCATCTTCATAGTACCTTTTTACTCTCTATCCATTTACCTTAAAATTTCATGTCTTCTCTCATGATATCTCCATCATCCCTAATGGGTATATTTTTACTACAGAAAAGGGGCCTGACCATCTCGTTCTAAGCTTTCCAGGGAATAAATTGATACTTGAATTAAATAAAAGGACCTTGTCCCCTTCGTGAACGTCATTGTTCTTCAAATGGGCATCATGCCAACCTACTGTTCTTTGTTTATGAATCTTTGCATTTTCATAGGCATGAAGTCTCAATTCTTCAAGCTCTTGGAGATGAAGGAACCTTTTCTGTCCTGCCTTATCAAGGTCCATATTCAAAACATTTATGGCCCATAGAGCCTTGTGCTGTAGTTCGAGTGGTAGATGACATGATTTACCATAAATTAGCATGTAGGGTTTCATCCCTATAGGTGTTTTGTAAGCAGTTTGATAAGCCCAGAGTGCATCATCTAACTTCATTGACCAATCTTTCCTTGTGCGGCTCACAGTCTTTTCCAAGATTTGCTTGATCTGTCTATTTGATACTTCCACTTGCCCCGATGTTTGGGGATGATAAGGAGTCGCAACCTTGTGTTTCACCCCATACTTCCTTAGTAAAGCTTTGAGTTTTTTCTCACCAAAATGTGATCATCCGTCGCTTTTGACCGTGTGTGGTACTCCGAAGCATGGTAGTATAGTTTTCTCAAAAAGCTTTATCACAGCCTTGGAATCACAAGTTTGAGTGGCGACTGCTTCAACCCACTTGGAAACGTAATCAACAGTTATGTGAATGTATTGATTCCATTTTGATGACGAAAAAGGACCCATGTAATCAATTCCCCAAACATAAAAAATTTGAACTTCTACCCAATCTGCCATGGGCATCTCATTCCTCTTGCTTATATTTCCCATTAGCTAACATTCTTTGCATGATTTAACAAAAGAAGCTGCATCCTTAAAGAGTGTGGGCCAATAAAATATGGACTGTATGACCTTTGTTGTTGTCCTATCCCCACCATGGTGCCCACCATAAGGTGTAGAATGTCACTCTTTTAGGATCAATGGCAACTCCTCTTCTGGTATGCATCGCCGATATAGATTGTCGGAGCATCTTTTGAAGAGCAGTGGGTCATCCCAGTAGTAATTCCTCAGATAAGAAATAGCTTCTTCTCTGGGTTGTACGTGATCTCCAGTGGTAACTTCCCATAGGCTAGATAGTTGTAGATATCTGCAAACCAGGGTAGTCTCTACTCATTAGACTGAGCCATTAGTAGGACTTCATCAGCGTAATTGTTGTTCATTGGTAACTGATTCTCTTCGTCGAAGACTATTCTAGACAAGTGGTCTACAACCACATTCTCCTTTCCTTTCTTGTCGATGATTTCATGATCAAACTCTTGCAACAACAATGCCCATCTTAAAATTCATAGTTTGATATCCTTCTTATGCATTAGACACTTAATTTCCCCATTATCTGAATATACCTTCACCTTCGATCCTATTAAGTATGATCTAAATTTATTAAAGGCAAATACAATGACCAACATTTCTTTTTCTGTAGTTTTGTAGTTTACTTGTGCCTCATTAAGCGTCTGGCTCGCATAATAAATTACATGATGTTTCTTGTCCTTTTTCTGTCCCAAGACAATGCCTATTGCATAGTCACTGGTGTCACACATGATTTCTAAGGGCAATTTGCAATCTCGTGCTTGAAGAACTGGTGCCATTGTTAGCGCTTTTTTCAGTGTATTGAAGGCATCCAGACATTTGTTGGTGAATTCAAACTCAACATCTTTGAGTAGAAGATTAGGCAAAGGCTTTGAAATTTTCAAGAAATCTTTTATAAACCTCCTTTAGTATCCTGCATGTCCCAAAAAACTTCTCTCCTATTATAGACTTTGGCGGTGGAAGCTTTGATATTGCTTCAATCTTACTCAAGTCCACTTCAATTCCCTTCTTTGAAATCTTGTGACCTAGGACAATTCCATCTTGTACCATGAAATGGCACTTCTCCCAATTCAGAATGAGATGTTTTTCCTCACATCTTTGTAGCACTAGAGATTAATTTCTTAGGCATGCATGAAATTCTGTTCCATAAACTGAGAAGTCATCCATAAAGACTTCTATGATGTTTTCCAGAAAATCTAAGAATATTGAGATCATACAATGTTGGAACGTTTCATGTGCATTGCATAGTCCAAACGACATTCTTATGAATGCATATGTGCCTTAGATGCACATGAATGTTTTTTTCTGTTGGTCATGTGGGTGAATAGGGACTTAATAAAATCTTGAATATCCATCTAGAAAACAAAAATAGTCATGATGGGCCAGTCTTTCTAGAACTTGATTGATGAATGGCAAGGGCAAGTGATCCTTCTTGGTTGATGTATTTAGCTTGCGGTAATCGATACACATGTGCTAGCCTATCACTATCCTTATGGCAACTTCATCTCCATTCTCCCCTTGTACAACTATCATTCTACCCTTTTTAGGTACCACATGGATATGACTAACCCAATTGTTGTCGCTTATTGGGTAGATGATTCCAGTATCTTGTAGCCTTATAACTTCTTTCATCACAACCTCTTTCATCATTTGATTTAGCTTCCTTTGTGGTTGAGCCATGGCTTGGTTGTCTCTTCAAGGTGAATTATGTGCATGCATAAAGCCTGGTTAAGACCTTTAATGTCTTCCATATAATATCCTATGGCTTTTCTACACAATCTCAGCTGCTCAACAACTTCTCCATTTGGTCATCAATTAAGTTGGCATTTACAATAACTGGATTCCATTCTTCTTTATCTAAGAATTCATATTTCAACCCTTCTAGAAGAGGCTTTAACTCTGGCTTGGGCTTCAGCGCTTCCTTCTTCTCGACCGTCTTTTCCAATGAAGCATACTTCACTATTTCAATTATCTCTTCATCGTCACCGAATTCTTCTTATGGTTGATTCAGGTAATATAAGATTTCCACAACTTCTTGACTCTCCATTGTAGGATCCTGGCTGTTTAGGGCTCATATTAGTGGATCTATGATTGCTTTATCTTCTTGCACCTCTTCGCAATACTAATTATAGTTGTCCATGAAGTAGACTGACTCAGATAGAGATGGTCCCCTCATGGCATCTTGCACCCTAAAATCCAAGTGATCATTCCCTACTCGTAGTGTGATGATTCCTTCAGCAACATCTATTAGGGATCTCCCCATCGCAAGGTAAGGCCTTCTGAATATCATAGGGTATTTGGAATCTTTGACCGTATCTATTACCACTATATCACATGGTAAGAAAAATCATCCAACTCGTATCGAAACGTCTTCAACTATCCCCATTGGCCTTGTGAAGGTATGATCAGCTAACTCGATCCTCATCCCTATTTTTACCATGTCAGTCAACCCAAGCCTTTGTGCTAGGGTCAGTGGCATTAAACTGATGCTTTCTCCTAAGTCAACTAATCCTTTCCTCTCCACATTATCTCCAACATATAAAGGTATGTTGAATTCTCCGGGGTCTTTCTTCTTGGTAGGTAGATCTGCTTGAACAAAAGGACTGGACATCTTTTCTAACTGGATAGTTTCAATGTGATCACCTCTTCTTCTCTTTGTAATTAGGTCCTTGAAGAACTTTTCATAGTTTGATGTTTCTTCTATTGCATCAAGAAAGGGAACATCCAGGTGGAGCTTCTTTACATCCTCTTCTTCTCTTTGTAATCAGGTCCTTGAAGAACTTTTCATAGTTTGACATTTCTTCTATTTCATCAAGAAAGGGCACATCTAGGTGGAGCTTCTTTACAGCTTCCATGAACTTTTCACATCTCTTCTTCAAGTGTGCTTTTATTAACTTATAGTGGAAAGGAACTCCTAGGGCGTATTGATTTTTCTTCAAAAGAACATCTCTCAGAGGTTCTGAGTCATTTTCCTCTCCTTCCTTCTTCTTTTCAGTTGGTCTTGCTTCTTTTCCATGGTTAGCTTGTTCTTTCCTTCTTGGTTCTCCTATGGCCTTTTCATTCTCAGATTGTTGATTAGCAAAACTTCTTCATTCTTCAATGTTGTTGGTATTAGCATTCCCCATCATTTTCCCAGATCGGAGAGTAGCAATTTTGGCGGTCTCGATATTCGATGAGATTTTTCATGAGCTCAGCCAACTGTGCAAGTTGCTGATCAATCTGTCTCTGTTGAGTTTGCATATCCACCATTTGTGTTTGCATGTTAGTTAGCACTCCTGAATTTGTGAGAGCACTTTGAGCCAGTTGATCGTTCATGGAGGCCTACCTCTTTATGAATTTGAAAAGTTGAGCAATAATGTCAGCTTGGTTGTTGTCTTTTGCTTGGTTTGGTCCTGGGCCTTGCCCTTGTCCTTGCCTGCTCACATTTTTGTTCTGGCCTTGATAGTTGTTTTATTCTGCGGGTTGCTGGTAGTCTTAGTGTATTGTGTTGGCACTCCTTTCTTCTCAATCCCTGGGAGAGGTTTTGATTAACTACCCTGGTGATATGCATTCTCCGCAACTTCTTTGTTGCCATAACTAAACCTAGGGTGGTCTTGTCGCTTGAAATTAACATAAGTGACGTTCTCCGTCTCTTTTTCACTTTCACTTTTATCACTCTCCTCGAGCCAGGTATAGATATAGTTATTGACCCCATGCCTTCCTTCTTTGTAGGTGACACACTTCATGGGTTTCTCAGTATGCTTCTTGCCCTTAGCTCTAGTATCTTTCAGTTGCTCGACATCAGTGGCTATTTTCTAAATATGTGTTGTTATGGTCTCCAAGGCTTTGGCTTCAATAGAAGGTCCTTCAAACCCTACTTTCTTCACCGATTCTCTATCATTCCTATCATAGTCCATGTCTGCTTGCAGTGCAGTCATGTTATCTATTATCTTCATAGTTCTACTCGGCTTCTTTCTAAGAAAGTCACTGCCAGTAGTTGCATTCAACAAAATCCTCTTAGTGGGAGTTAGCCCATTAAAGAAGATGGTCACTAGGAACCCCTTACGATAATTATGGTGCAGACAATCCCTATGATACTCCTAGAATCATTCCCATGCTTCATGTAAGTTTTCTCCCAGCTTTTGTGCAAAATAAGTGACCTTCTACATGTTGTGGATAGTCCTCTCGATAGGATAAAACTTAGTAACAAAGGCATCTTCCAGGGGTCTCCACCCATCTATAGACTGGTGTGGGAGATCGAGGTACTCGGATAGAGCCTTATCTTTAAGAGAGAAGTTGAAGCCTTTACAATATATCACTTCTGGAGGGACTCCCCTCATGTTGATGGTATCACAAATATTTTAAAAGGCATCGAGGTGATGATATGGGTTTTCACTTCTCGAATTCCCACAGAAAGGTTTATTCTAGATCATCGAGATGACATATGGCTTCAACTCAAAGTTTCTTGTGTCAAAGTGTGGGATGATGATCGGGCATCTATATTCATTGGCCCTAGTTGTTGTCTTCTCTCTGAGAGTCTTTCCCTCTTCATCATACTCACTGTTGTTGTCCTGACTATCATGCTCACATTCATTGCCACGTTGATTGCAATGGTGGCTTTTACAATGTCGGTAGCGTCGTTCTTCGTCACGTTGGTCCACTTTGCGATGATCTTCCTCCTGACATTCTTCTTCACATTAATGACCATGTCAGTAATGACCATCTCTATCTTCGTCTGTCCCTGGCAGTGGGGGTTATGTTGAATTCTTGCATTCTGCTCATCCCTAGTGAGAGTACCATCCACACAAGGCGGCATGGTAACTCAAGGTTAAGGAGCAAAGTTGAACGAGTCTGCTTCCCTCTGAGTTCCCTAAATAGACCGCACAGTCGAGTTACTAAAATAGACGTGCTAAATGAACAATTATAAGAAAATGCAAGGTAGAAGATTTAAGGTTTCTATGCAGTCAATCTTATTATTAAGCTTGTGGCATGGGAGTATAGTGAGTGGACTCAAGTTCTTAACAGTGTCATTTTTCCTTGTCCCCGAAAACGACGCCAAAAATTGACCGGCCTAAATCACACATCCAAAATGGAGCGAATCTAGAGTAGTTGGACTTTTAAGATAGCAACCTGCCACTCAAGCCCCCACAACTATTATACAGGGTCTGACATAGTAATCAGGGTCAAACCATAGGGAAAAGATTAGCAGGTGTTAAGCATGCAGGGTCTCACACTCATATACTTTGGATATCTGATGGGTTAAAGGGGTTGTTCCCTAAGGAAGGATGGTTCTCAGACTAAAATGAAGAAAAATAAAATTAAAGAAAGAAAAATAACAACAAGAGAAAATAAGGACAAATGGTAGGGAACCAAGATATCAAAAGGAACTCAGACCGAGTTTCACCTACTAAGGTCTCTCACCAACATGCAAAACTCTCTCCCTTTGTACATACTCCTATCGAGACTACAAACAATCATAAAATCATCCATTCCTTTCTCTCTCAAGATAAGGACAGATCTAAGTCCAAGGGCAACCTCTCTCATGAGATGACTATCTGAAAATGAGAAAGTCGAGCATATGACCATAATCTTTAGCATTCCAACATTTTCATGCATTCATACTAATCCATAATACAAGATATTAGTGATACTACTCTTTCGGGGTACCAACAATCAAACATCACAAGATGGTAGCTAAGCATACAAGTGAAGCATTAAAATGGGTGCATGTAGAAAATCTTGACAAGAGAATATATATATATATATATATATATATATATATATATATATATATATATATATATATATATATATATATATATATATATATATATATTAAAAAAGACAATATAAATGTTGGGAGAGCCTTAGTGGCTACTCCCAACCCAAGTTAAGTGTTTAGCCACACATGTTCACAGGCAGCATAACGGTGTTACAAAATGATAGATACATCAAGTTCCACAAGGAGACAAGGGAAGTACATTGGGATGGAGGTGATATATCTAGATAGAGAGAGAAGAATGTAATATGACACAACACTTCTTCAGATCTAGATGTAGGAGGTCGATGGCATGGACATTCTCCTTCTCTTAAAGAAGATGGAGCCTTCAGTCTTCTCTCTCCTCCGCTTCCGCCTTTGGAGATCCAAGATTGATTGGATGGATGGGAATGAGTCTGGAAAATGGCAGCACTTCGTGGTCCTTTTAGATCTGATCTTTTGACAAGATAGGTAGGTGACCTATTTATAGGTGTGCTCCACTGACTTAACTCTTGGACTATGGTTGAGGCCTGACTTTGGTCGAAGCCTGATCGCGGTCGAGCATGTAATGTTAGCCTCTCTTTGGTCAAGGTTGGGGTGATGCATCCTTTGTTGGGACCAAGGTCGTGGTCTGGGTGCGACACCTCCCTCAGTCACGTTGTGGGTGCGCTCCACTTTAGTCACTCTTCGGTAGCAGTGTGGGAGTGCTCCACTTCAATAACTCTTTGACCGCGGTTCAAGTCAGGACCGCGGTCGAGGTTGATTCACTGGGTCCATTCCTCGGGCGTGTGGAGCGCTAGGCACCGCAGGCGTGAGAGACTGAGTGCAAATGTTGCGGTCATGTGGTATTGAGGTGATCAAGGAGACCTCTACCATGGTGGGTTGATACCTGAGGTTGAATGAGCCACGATCGAGGATGTTGGTCATGACCTTAGCTTGATGTGACCTTACAACCATGGAAAAAGTGTGTAAGTGAGATACTTGGCACAAAGTGCTAAAATAAGTGGAGAATATCTATAAAATTTATGCTGGGGGAGGTATAAAAGATACACAAGAAGCGTATAAAATGAGGTGTTATCAATATTATATCTTATTTTAGGATAAAAGCTTTAAAAGAAGCCGTGATCACCTTTCTTGGAATAGTTGTGATGGTTTCCATAACCAGAGACCTACTGACATCTTGTTATATGATTGTACTAAAGGAAATCATACTTTAGTTGATCTTAAAGGGGTCTCTCCAATGACTGGGAATTTTCTTCACTTCAAAGCAGACCAAGCAACATCAGATGGAACCATAAAAGAATTGCGTAAGCATGTTGGGTATTTTGAAACAAACCATCATCATTTCCTTCCCTTTTCCTTTGATATATTTGGGGATATATAATGAATTGGTTTCCTTCTTACAACACATCTAACATATTGTAAATAGGAATGTGATGTTTCCACCATCTACATCAATTTTCAACTTTAGATCCTTAGGGTTTTCCATACAAAAAGGTTTGGAAGCTCAATTTGTAGCACATGCCTATGCAAAGGCATTTATTCAGCTACATGTACTCTATGTGAAAAAAAATAAAGGGTTCGTTACAAAAAGAAAGAAGACACAAGAATGTTAAAAACATTCTTTGAATGCAGTCATGAATTTTTTTTTTATATCATCCACGCAGATGAGGGAAACTCCACATTCCTCTCCAAAACCCATTAGGGAAGGAGCAACCTTTCCATTAGCAAATTCTAGTGATGGTCAATCTCTCCTTTCTCTCTCTCCCTATGGGTAATGACAATTAGGGTTCATGTGTCCAAAATGGTGTAACCAAAAACCTAGTTGTCATGTCCCTATTCATAGGAGAGCTAGGGATGCATGATTTTAAACCTTGAGTAATAAAATGGTATCAACCACCTTTTAGCAACCCACTCATGGACTATCACTCGAGCAATTGCCTTGGTCCTATCAATCAACTAGGTAGATCATGATGCTTTTCAATGACCTATGCAGGACTTCTAGTTGGCCGACTGGCTAACTAGACTATGTCAGAGCATATTTTATAATCAATAACTTCATTGATCTTATCCATTCAGACGACTATGCTAGCCAGTCGAATGATTAGATGATCAAGTCCAATTGGGATAGCTGATTGGGTGGATCTCTACCTGGTCAATCCAGTAGACCTTCTAATCAATTGCTTAGCATGTCCAATCGGGTGACTGAACTTTTTAGTCAATTGACTGGGATCCAATTAATCTATTAATGATTCAATTGATTTGCTAGACCTTTTTCTAACAAATTAATGTTGTGTCCATAAGTATGCTCCTCTTCCCTATACATCCTATGTGTATTACCATATATGATTCAAATTATGTTGGTAGTCTATAATTACATTACCATGTTAGAGTCAATAACTGATATCTATTAAGACTTTGTTGCCACCCAAGGAATGGAAGAAGTTGGATAACAAATTCACCAATGTACAATGATTGTCTAATCCCTGTCTTTGATATCTTAATTGAATATGATACATCTAAGTCTCATTCTCTTAATATTCAATCTTTGTTCCTTCATTTAGAGTACACTACTAGACATATATGTGAGCTTAATATCATGTATTGACTTACATGATCATGGCCTTGTATTTTATAATCTCACTCAAAAAGTGCAAGGGGTATCACCCCAATAGGAGAGAAAAATTCCAACTACATCACTCACAATAATCCAAAGGTGTCATAATACTCCCAAGCACTACATGTATGGAAATCCTTATTTAAAGTCACATTGATTAGTCTTAAAGTACACCGAACAACATGTAATCATTGTACTGACTAAAAACAACAATCACCAATGTTACATGAGATATGATTATGACTATCATTTATGCTTCCATGTATGATTCTCAAGTTGTGTCTGTCTAGGAACATTCCCTATAACAAGTATCTATGTGTTTGACTTGATATCCAGTATCATGACTGATAAGATATAGTCATTAGCAGACTCATATACTAGTTTGATTGTAATTTGTCATCCTAATTTCTACAATAATATCTTACTAGGGATCTAAAAAGGATGGATAATCCTAGCATACACGTGATCTGATGTTCATTTTTTCAACCGAAAATCACTTGTGATTGAGTTAATCATTCTTAGACCATATTATATTGATTATTTCTCTCATATTGAAGCAAACATAATAATTGGAACTGCCATTGTAATCATCAAAAACCTGGTTCTCAAGGCATACTACCAACAATTATATCCTATTTGGTTTTTTTTATGATTTAAGCCCGTGGATATCTAGTTCATGTCATTGGAGTTTAGAAAGTTGAGATTCGGTATGTTGCGAAACTCCATTCCTTAAAAAGATTTCATCCTCAAAATAGGTCTACCCATACATGTAATCGCTAATTGTTCTTGAATACTTATATGGATTACCCTAATAAGTCAAACAAAACATCTATGAGGTGCAAAGTTTAGTATCTTCTATTCCTTCTGATTCACTTATTCAAATCTATGATTTATGTCTTGATTTGTCTAGTCATATTGTTCTCTTTCTAAGAATACCATCATATGCTCCATTAGTTGGAAATGTGAATCAAATGAAAAATGATGAAAACCAAAAACCTTTTTTGCATAAGTATAGAAGTATAATGATAAATAAATTTCAGCAATGAAAAGTATTGGATGCAAAACATAAGAGTGTATCAAAAATCAATGTGGGAGCCAAGTCACCAAAGCAAACATCCGAGGGTACCAACTAGTTAATTGAACATTCTATCTAAGATAAAAAAATATGTACATGGAGATCAATTGAAAGGATAAAGGTTGCCTTCATTATTCTTGTCACGAACCTCTACATCGTGCATGTATAGAGATGATATACACATCTCTCGATATGCCTTCATCCATGATGGTTGTTGTTGTCATTATCTCTAGGTGGAGCATAGTGTTGTTTTTGTATTGGTTGTTGTACCCTTTGAAGCTGAGGACACCTGGACCGGTTATGCCCGAGTTCTCCACTATATTAAAATATGATTATGTCTTAAAGTTTAGAGGGGTAACTCCCAGGTGGATGCCTCCTCTAGAATCTAACATGATGATCATTCTTCAATTATTCATTTGAGGACTTCCTTTTATTATTTTGAACTGGGGGCAAGTATCAAGGGTAAGTTTATAATGTGAAATATTTGTCTACCATCTAGTACAAGGTTATATATCGATGAGGAGTAAGTTCATGTACAATGTGGTGACTAAGACCTTCTAGGAAAATATTTGCACGTCTTTCTTAAACCATACTGATTGCATAACATTCCAACAAAACGTACAATTAGATGTTCTCCATAACTATCTTGGGGCATATATACAAACCATACTATTATAATTCCTTCTTTCTTAGGCAATTAAATGACACATACTTCTCCCTAATGAACACCAAGAACAATGCCTAGTTAGTTGATGTGGTGTCATAGGTTCTAGAAATACCATTCCACCAGTGACAACCATCCCTATCAAACATATAAGAAGCAAAATGAAGTTTTTTGTTCTCGTGGAATGCCATGACCAAAAAAAATGTTTGATGGAAAGTATCCTATCATCATATATGTAGCATATCAACTACAATCTCTCCCTTTAAGCATGTAGGATTCATTTTGAAGAAGTCGACAAGGGCACACATGGTTTCTCTTGAGTAAAAAAGGGGTTAACTTTCCCTACCAAGTAAAAAGAAAGAATCTATCAAAGGAGAATGACTTCATGTCCCAAAGGAATGCACAAAGGTGGGGTAGGGTTAGCACCATATGGGGTAGATTTATATACATGGGTTCTTAGTGAAGGATTGAACGGTGGAATCTAATACCTAGGGTTTGGGGTGTCTAAAACCTAAATTGCTCCTTAAGGGATCTAAAAATGGAATGATACCCATACATGCTAGAATGTCCTCAAAAAGTGAAGGTGAAAGATATAAGCCACCTCATGGCCATATGCATGTTATGGGAGATAAAATTGACATAGTCAATTAGTCGACCGCCTTGTATCTGATACCATCTTATAAAGAGTGGGACATGGGAGGGGGTCCACTCCTTGATTAATCAAATAAGAGTCATAATCCATATAATAAACACACACTAAACATTTACAATACGAAGACCTATTATTTAATCTTCCAAATATGTATATTAGAAGGCCCAAAATAAAGCATCATAATTTAAAAAGCATTTAAGTATTACAACCATTAATTCAAAGGTTTGACATCTACACCTTTATGGGTGGAAATACTAATAAAACTAATAATAAAATAACTCAGACCTGATGCATGGAGAAACATGTCCGTCTCAATTCCAATTTTAAGAAAAGAAATCTGCAATGGTGCATGTCCTAGACCATCAAGGTTAAATCCTTCAATTATTCTTTCTTCTAAGGATTCAGAAGAAAATCAAAAAAATAAAACTAGGTGTAGATTTATCAATAACAACTGGTATGTGCATATAATAGAGAATAGGGAAAATATAAGGGAAAAAGGTCATGAAATAATATATCATGTTTCCCAAAAAAATATAAGAAATCATGCAACTAGATGTTAGAACAGTCATTGACATGAAGAAATTCAATTGTAAAGGAATACAACCAAATATTTCCATTTGACATAATTTCTAAAAAGGTTTATCATGCAATTTATTATAAGAATTCTAGAATAAAATGAACATCATGTTCATGGAATCACCACCAAAAAATAAATGTGGTATCACAACTTCAAACAATGGGCATTACTACAAAATAGTGACTATAGTGTATCACCGCCCAATTATTTGGGAAAAAGAATCACCACCCAATTCCTACAATAATATAAAGGACATAAACACCCAAAATAATAGAATATGCATCACCACAAAAATTCTATAACACACTATACACATCACAACCTTAAGTGTAAATTTGATTATGTTATGATAGTTATTGTAAATGCAGTTCTTAGAAATAATGAAGTAATATTAGTGTTTAGTAAAGGTTATTATAAAGGATTACATTCTTGATCACTTTGAAAGAATGGATTTATTATATTAGATTCACAATATAGATGCACCAAAAATAATGATATGCCATCAAATTGAAAAGTAGGGTTTTCCATTTCACAAATGGAAATAATCCAATTTCAGCAAATAAGGTATAACATGAGAAAAGATGAACAACATTTAAGTATTTGATACAAAATTGTAATCTCAATTTAGCAATGATATCATACAAATAATTTTATGATTGAAGAATAACACTATGTCAACTCATTTCAAAGGATATATTCGACATTATATTTCAATTAAATCAAAAGAGAGAGAAAATATGGGCAATTTCTCAATTAAAATTGTATAGGTATGTAACTTACCTCAATAACACAGATCAAATACCAAAGGCAAACCCTAGATCGTAATAGGGTACCCTTGACCTACTATTGAATTTCAAACACAAGAAATCAAATAATATATTTATTATAAACATAAGTATAAACTATTTTTTTATAGTGGAATTAGGTTGTACAACCTAAAAAAACCAACAAGGATTATTTTTATGATTCCAATGAGTATTTATTTTATAATCTGACATGTAAAATAGTTTATATGAATATACGAAGGTTATTTGATTTACTGAAGTGTTAAAAATAAAACATACCAACCAACCCCAATATCACTTATGAAAATATTGATGTGTGTTAGGGATATAGAGGTCATTTGACCCTTCTCAAATTATGCATGACTATTGAACAAAAACACACAGAAAATTGGAAAATACCTTAGTAGTTGAATAATATTATTTAAGGAATTGGGTTCAAAAAAGAAACATGTAGAATATTGTCATCCCTATCCAAACAAAAAATTAGTGTTCGACCTTTCCTCCCAACCTCCAATCAAAGGCAAATAAGAAGCAAATTCATGGGTGGTGGAGAATCTTGTGCACTACCTTAGACAAATAGAAGTAGTAGAAATAAAATTTAGATTCCAGTGTGCACAGAGAACTAAAATAATGTTGGTCCTGTGGACAACCAGCAAACATGAAAATTCAGAAAAATCACATTGCGATTAAAAAATCCATAAAAATCAAACTCTTGAGTGCTAACAAACTCACATAAATATTCATAGGAGAAAAATTGACCAGGCTACCACCGTAAAAGCCAAGGAAATGAAGCAAAAAACATAGAAGTAGAACTCAACTCAATATATCGAGAATGTGAGGATGAATATGGGTAAAACGTGTGTTGGGGCTACACAAAGTTGGGGGAAGAAACTATGGGTCACTTGCCAAAGCTACCACATCAGTGACCACATTTGGAGGTTCAAAATAATCCATTAAAAATCATGTGATGCTATAAGAGATATTCTTCAATGATGGTAAAAGGAATAAAGGGGTTACTTGGATTTTTATCGTAGTCCCAATTGCATTGGGGATGACCAGGAAGTTCTAACAGAGCTGAAAAGGGTGAAGATGGAAGAGGCATTTTGGGCAGATAGCTCAAGAAAGTCTAGAAATTGATAGCATGGAAGGGTACTAAGATATTCTAGGGGTCTTTTATAGTTGTTATTTATAGGTGGATAATGAGAAGAGGACATTCCCATCTCATGTCTGACAAACCCTAGACACAACAATTGGGCATGTTCCAATCAAGGCTTGGTAGCATTTGTCACGACTCCTTAGATTTGGGAGAGAAAAAAGGAAATATTTGGACAAGAAATCTTGCACTCACAGTGAGAGATAAGGGAGTTTTGAAGGATATAAAATCAAGTATCAATGTACATGGAATATAAAATAGAAAATGTATGGTAGGAGATAACTTCTCTACCATTCAATCCGTGGTGGGGGGATTGAAAATCTTTTAGATGTCATATCATTGAATCCAATGTGTCACAGAGAAACATGATAGAAAAAAATGACGTCAATTTCAGAAATTCAAATATAAAATGAAATAATCATTCAATTCAATAATTTAACCCATCCTTTCTTTCCTATTTAATTTTACAATTCTAGAATTATTCAGTTAATATATAGTTTGGAACCTAGACTAATTCAAAAGTGAAAAATCCAATTTAATTGTTAATTTCCTTTGAAATCATTTATGAGGTTTTTTAATATATTAGGGTTAAAGAATGTTACTTCCATATTTATGCACCAAATATGCATTTATGCCTAATATACTACAATTGGAATTTTTTTAGGGAAATATTGACATAACACGAATTTCTTTAGATATTACATTCAATCATTCAATTATCTTCTAATTTTTTTCAAAGTCTTATAAGACATAAAAACTAAATATGAACATCAAATTATTCATTGGTATTTATCAACCATATATGCCATTTAAGATATTTTATATCAATCTTACTAGTTTGGATTTTTTTTTCATTCTAGACTTGTTGGTGGAATAAATATATTAATGGGGTTATGATTCATTTAGTTAAGTAACTATGTATATTAGCAATTTTGATTCCATGAAAAGTCATATATTACTATAAGAATTTCCAAAATTGTATTTTATACTTTATTTACTTCGTTATTTACTTAGGTCTACCAACTATTTACACCACGAGGGTTAGGGTTACCATATTAATATTACCCACATAAGAACTACTAAACATAACCTTTACTATCATATTATCAAGGAATTGAGTGTATTTATATCAAATTTGGGGTTTTTATTATGAATTATTCCCATGGAAGCCTAATTATTTCATTGGAGTTTAGGAAGTCAAGATTTGGCATGTTATATTTGTAGTATTGATAAGAATGATTGTATGTCTAGAAATGTATTTGGCATCTAAGACTAAAGACTATCCATATATATCATGGAAGTATCCTACGACTGGTATTTGGTTGGATGAAAGGATGGATATATAAACATGTAGGAATAGATAAAGCTACTATAGAAAGCAAAAGAAAGATTCATAATTTATATTTTATTATAAACTATACTATATTATCTAGATAAATTACAATAATACTTGAAGAAAAAAGGGCATGAGGATTGTCAGTTGTCATTGGGAGTCTTCTCATGGTGGTGTTTGTGGAATATAGAGTCCAAAATTCTAATAGTCTTTTAGAGACCATTATAAATTTGTATATATAGCGAACACACCCATACATCTATGTTTAATATTATTTTCACCACCATGGGAGAATCCTAGGACAACATTTTGAATTTGATGCTTATATGATTATTTTCAATAATATTGGAAGATTCCTAGAAAAAACTTTTGAAGTTTAAGCTTATAAAGTAGATAAATCTAGAAGTAATTTCATATAATATACACTAGATATTAACACATCAAAACACATATTCCCTTCCATTATTATTAACTAATTTTACAAAAAATATGACCTTGAATATGTTCCATAATAATGGATATTTGTGGAAAGATGTGTTACGTGACCAAATAATAAAAAATTAGGAAAAATATAGAAGAAGGTTCCCCACGAAAGAATTCAGATGATGCACGAGTAGGCTGTCCCTATAATAGTAGACAATAAATTGTGTATTACAAGAAGGATACCATGCATAGAGGGGAATTTGAATGAAGGATAACCAACACTAGATAGATATGAACCACAAATTAAACAATTGGTACTAATAATTTCCTATGAAGATCATAAGACATATAAGGAGGAGTACATAGATAAATGAGAACTAATGGTGGTCATTATTCAAGGTACACAAGGAACATCACAAGAAGTGTTGAAGGAAAGAAAATAATTCATGAAGGATATGAAGTCCTATAGAACCTAAATGATATTACTTCATGAAAATATGCTTCATAACCAACAAATATTCAAAAAGACAAAGACCCTTAAAATACATGAACCAATAAAAAATCATACAATATAAATATCTAAAGGTCTTGAAGTCATATAGGGAAACGAGAACCAATAAAATGATACAGTATACTGCAATAAGATACAAAATACTAGTATCCAATAAATGAACTCTAGAAAAAAAAAGCCAAATACAAACACCTTTTCAGTTAAATGAAGGGTTTTTGGTTCAAGGATGAAGGTATTCTTCCAAAAACCTTTGTATATAAACAAATAGGATTTTTGATAAATATGTAGTTGCAAATGTAGAAAATTAAGGTGGTGTAGAAGTGTTATACTCCTAGTATCTATTTATAATATCGTTTATGGATTATTTACATTGGAAAGTCAGAGGAGTTAGTATCAATATACCTTAATATATGATGAACATATACAAACTTGAAGTGGTAGTGTCAACCGAGTTAGAAATATATATTATCAACCAATCTGGATGAGACAAATCTCACAAATTTGAAGAAACTATATTATCAGGAGGCATATGGATCTTGATAAATTCTAATGGTATGCAAATTTTATATCTTATTGAATCACAAAAAATAGAAAATTCCATGTTAAAAGCTATTATATTAATCTCATTTTAAGCAATCCTAATATTATGATCGAAAACTAATAATGGCACTTATTAAAGACCTTAGAAGTAGAATGCAGGATTGTGTGTCCTTTGTTGAATGAAAATTGCTCTGTCCCTAATGATCTATATACTATACTATAAGAAGGGGCCTCTTAGATAGAGCTATCATAAGCTTGTAATGTAGACATATTCAAAGTAAAGGTTATTGATACCCCTTAGCTCTGAATCAAAACAAAGTTTGTAGTTGCTTATAAATAGATATACATGTGAGAAAAGTGATGACCTGAAAACTAAATGCATAATGGAAGATGAATCTTGTTATCCACTATATGATCCATGTTATATGGTAAGATTAAAAATTTAACCAATGAGGATTTATTATAAGTACAACAAATTATTGTCAATGATGTAAAGAACATGCAAAAAGAATGAACACATGAAATAAAGAACATGAATTTTCCACCAATTAGTGTTTCTTTGAATATGGAAATGATGAATCCATGCATGGATGGTGAATGAAACATAAAATTCAATATTAGATTATTATAATGGAAGAGGATCACAACTTGAGGGAAAAAGGATACTTTAACTGGCTTATAAACATAGACTAACTAGATGTTCAAATATATTGTGTAATAAAGGAGACCAATAATGTTGTTAACTTTACTCACATCACTGAATGATAGATGAATGTTAGTAATAAAATGATTTAATGTTATGGTAATTAAATATTTCAGAGAATGTCTAATTACTTAATGCAGCCTTAACGCTATAATTATATATAAATGTAACACCCAATTTTCACAAATACATACACATGTTCACAAATAATAATTATAATATATTCTTTTTAATGTGATGTTTTTTACATCGGTTGCCAATAAATATTGTATTGTATTTAAACAACACATGAAAAACAACACTCTTTCTCCAAAGAGTTTCAACATAATGAAAAAATAACATATATATCATGGCATTGTTCCTTAACATTAATTTAGTATAAGCCTAGACCATATGATATAAAATCTTTGGATTATTGACACTCTGCCATGGTGATAATGTTTGAACATCATGTCCCAATCCATGCAAGGCAATGTAAGACCTGAGAGTGAGACTAATATTGATAACTAACATAGGATATATGATTTTTAAACTTTAAAAAACTTGGAAAATTAATAATCATGATTTGGAATCATTTCATCATTACATGAGTTGATATAGTGATCTCTTCATATTGCACTCACATTTCTCATTAGACCATAGTGTCTCACCATAATGCTCCCACAAAGCTCATAGTTTCACTAAAAGTTCTCATGACTATGAAGGATAACTTAAATGTAATGATATGAATATATAAACAATTAGTTGGTTTTGAAAATAAAAAGATTTTCTTATGTATTAGGCCTTTAGCATATGACAATGATTCATAATATCCATTGTGATTACTATTTTTCAGAAATAGACAAAAGCACAATTGTATGACTAATATAATAATTGTGATGGAAATTTTCAAGAGGGAAATGATTGGGTGGGAGTATAGATTAATAGACTAGTTCCACATGGATTGGTTCCAATAAGGAAATTCCTCACACCTCTTTCAATATTGTACAATATATAAAAAACTCTTGTAAGTAAACAATTTGTGGCACATATCTTATAGTATCATCTCACTTATTAATTGGTTGGAGGAGTTAAATTCATTTGAATACTAAATGGGAAAGATTTATTTTGTTCCATATAGTGTGTATACTTAAAAATGGTTCTTGTACTTGCATCACAATAAATCCTTTAGAAAAAAATTAATAATGAGACCATAACCTATAATATTGAATTTAAGACATGATGACACTTGATATGATAGATGGAGTTTATGTTTCTCGAATGTTGGTATATTTGATTTGTTGGTCTTAGTCCCATTGTATTCTCTTTTGTTTCTATTTAGCACATGTAGTCCCTGGATCCTGTATATTGGGAGACCTAATACTCTTATTTGACTAACTAATAGAAACTTATTCTACATGGTATCAAAATTAGGGTTCTAACCCTATCCCTTTCCTAATATTTCCTTTTCATTTCCTCTCACCCCCTCCATCTCCCCATCTAGCAGTTTTTGCCCCTCCTCCTCACCACCACTTTCTTCCACCACCACCCATCCTCCTCCTGCCACCACAACACTCCCACCTGTCCGCTACCCACCCCACCTCTCTCCCTTTGCCTGGCGCCCACCCCACCAGAAGCTAGTCATAGAACGGCTGCTCGGTGGTCGTAGGAGCAACCTGTAAGGAGTGGGATCCACTCCCTACTAAAAAACATTTGAAGAATAAAACATCCATTCCAAACACACTCAAAGGTATGATGGAATCTGTGTAACATTTTCAAATTTCAATAAATGGTATTCAAAACAACCACAGTATTGTAGAAGAATAAAAATGTTGACTATATTCAATTTATCACATGGTTATTACAAAAGTACATCATAATATTCCGTAAGGGTTTACATGTATGATACAACATAAGGATCTAAGTAGAGGGAAATCTAAAGCATAACAACTTTGTCTCCAAGCTTTAACTCCTTAAGATAGTCTAAAAATTCATGCCTTATCATCCAAGACCTTCACCTAGGGTTGGAAGCATACCCCAGCAAGAAGAGAAAATAGAAAACATCTATAAAGGCTAGTATCTGCATACTAAATAGGAAAATTGAGCTATATATGGAATAAAGGACAAAAAATATAAAAGGCTTCCCATAGAAAGGATAAGGACCACCCAAATGGGTATCAAGAGAAAAAGAATTGAAATCATATGATAAAAAAAGAATACTTTCCATTAATAAAACATAAAGATTGTGCAACATAGGCACATGTAAAGAATTAGGGCACACACCCCATATCACCAACCTGCATGAATGTGAGATAAACATAGCCCTAGAACAATATAAACAGAAAGGCGGCCAAGTCTCATAAACTTGAAACCTGATAGAGAAAAGAATACTTCCAATCTCCCAAATATATAAATCATGGTACAAGAATCACACATCTTGCCCTGGGTATGAGGTTCCTTTCCATCCCAAAAGAGCAGAAAATATCACATCTGCTCGGCAAGAAATAACACATATGCCATAAAAACCAATGCAATTACACTACTCTAGTGCTACTGAATTGCATGCCATGTTAAATGTAGAGGCAAGTACAAAGTATAGTCTGAATATATGAACTAGTCACCACATAAGTGACCAACATATACATCCACCTCATAAGTGGGAAAAAGACATCACATGTCATCTTTTAGAGTTCCATCATGAACAAATCATAAGATAAGAGTTAAAAAGAATATCCATGATCACATGATCAATATCAAATAAGGTAGTTCACATGAACCATGATTTTCAAAAGAAAAGACATTGTTCATAGGCTAATGTCCATAGGACAGAGAATGAATAAGCATAGGTGAATTGTTCAATCATAGAATAATAGGGGATACATCATACCTCAACTTTAGAGTCTAAATAGTCCAAGTCAAGACTAGGACTCCAAAGAACCTCTAGGGAATGTTTACATGTCCAATAAGTAAGGTTCCCAAGCTTAGAGAGGTTGGTTTCTCCAACAAAGCTCCTATCTCGAGCAAGAAGCACCTTCTCCACATTATAGGTGAAAAACCCTAACAAAAGAACATTGAGATGAGGTGTTTAAGAGCTCTATGTGGGGTTTCACCATGTAAGGATAGGGTTCTGACCTGTAGGAAGGTGGAAGGAAGACTATAAACATTAAAATAGTGAAGGAAAGGAGTAAACTTACTAGTTTAGGTCAAAATCACCAAGGAGGAGCTTAAGAAATCCTAAATAGAGAAATTTGGAACCCTAGGAGGCTTCTTCACCATGGTAGGCACCTCCTTTTACCTTGGGTCAGAACGTTCATGGAAAACCAGAGTAGGAATGATGCTCTAAATTAGAGGAAATAAATGAGAGCAAGAGTTTTCAAATTTGGAGTTGGGAAGGGGTAGATATGGCTATATAAAAAAAGAGGTCAAGTATGAGGTGTTTATGAGACTTACCATGTGTCATGTATAAGGGTTTCCATGGACATGAAAGCCTTTATGGATAAGTAAGAAGTCAAGCATGAGTTGTCAAGTTACTTTCCATGTGTACAATGCTAAGGGTTCCTATGGACATGCAAACCTTTATGGATAAGGAAGAAATCAAGCATGAGGTATCCATGGAGCTTTCCATGTGTCCATAGCCTAGGGATTTCATGGCAATGCAAGAGGACAGCTCATAGAGGCTTCTTGAATATAAAATGTCGGTTTGTGGACACTTATAGGCCATCCCAACCGACCTCCAGTCAAATAAATAACCCCATTGGTTGATAGCTTCTAAAGATAAGCTCATTTATTAAGAGAGTAATCCTAAAAATGCCCCTGGAGAGAAACACCTTCAAACCAAGGTGCAACTAGGTGCCCCATGGTTCAAAAACTCGATAATGGTAAGGGAATATGTAAGTATTATAGTGCATGTAACAACTTGCAAAGAAAACCTTCCAATTGGGTAAATTGCAGAAAAGTCCAAAATATACCTAAAATTGCATAACTTGCACAAACAACATCCAAATTGGACCAAACTTCATCCACAAGTTATCTTTGATGTGTTGAATATGAATTTTCCATTATTTCCATATTTGTAAGTTATATAATCACATCATTCATCACTTATGCATTTACTCATTTTCTCTCTCCTAAACTTATCCTAATATTTCAAGGTTGTCCAAATTAAATGAAATTTGACATGTAGGCTAATTTTGATATGTAGATTTCAAATTTTAAGTTTGTTTCCACTTTTGAGATTTATTTTTATGAGATATGTCATATGGCCCATTAACAGATCATTATCTAAATTATTCATCCAATTAAGTTTCTTATCTTCATATCACCACCAAAATGAGTATAGTGGCATATTTTATGTATCCATTATAAACCTAAGATTAATGTTAGAACATTAGGTTACATTAAGGTGATATATACATGAATTAGCTCATTGGGGTTATACTAAACATCTATTAATCATCTAACCTTCAATGTTGTTTGGCTAAGTCCAAAATGTCAACTTCCAGGGTAGGGTGCAAGATCTAGTATGTTCAGCACACCACCCCTTAAAGGGATTTCATCCTCAAAATCAAAGCATCCACATATAAGAATAAAACTTATTCACCACCCATAAAGGATTCATATTATTAAGTCAAAACTATTCTTTAGGTACAAAAGGTTTAACTACACTTCCTTACATCCAACTACATAAGCATCATGCAAAAAAAAGAAACATAACTTATAAAGACTACTATGAACTATGGTTTAACTTTCTCTTATCCATCCTCAAACAAGTCTTTACACCTAGAAGACTAGTTCAACATATTAGGGTACCTAAAGATAAATCATACATATGTCTAAGGCTACTATTGCCTAAAAGCATGCTATTTCGGATAATTCATATCAGCTCAGGCCAGGCCGGTATCATATGGATTTGGGAGTTCTCGTAAACCAAGCTAGGGGAGAGGAGGAAAATCTTGCCAGCCCTCAAACCTTGATCCTTTGTACACACCTTTGCTTTCAACTTCATGTCTTAGTAGTTTCCTAAAGGCCAAGATAAACAACCTCAAGTTACTATGGTTACTTATGCATCTTTTCATTGTAAGTATTTTAGGGATCTATTCATCATTATTCTAATGTGAAACTATAGGATCCTAAATCAACCCATTATCATATATTGATCAACTCTAGGGCAAACATGTCACGTGAAGGTAAGGCAAGGATTTTAACTAGGTAGACCAAATTAAAATAGTCATATTCTGACTACCATGGGCTCTAATATTATATTGTAAGGAGTGGGATCCACTCCCTATTAAAAACAATTGAAGAATAAAACATCCATTCCAAACACACTTAAAGGTATGCGGGAATAGGTGTAACATTTTCAAATTTCAATAAATTGTATTCAAAACAACCAAAGTATAGTGGAAGAATAAAAATGTTGACTATATTCAATTTATCACATGGTTATTACAAAAGTACATCATAATATCCCGTAAGGGTTTACATGTATGATACAAATAAGGATCTAAGTAGAGGGAAATATAAATCATGAAAACTTTGTCTCCATGCTTTAACTCCTTAAGCTTGTCTAAAACTTCATGCCTTATCATCCAAGTCCTTCACCTAGGGTTGGAAACATACCCCAGCAAGAAGAGAAAATAGATGACATCAATAAAGGCTGGTATTTGCATACTAAATAGGAAAATTAAGCTATATATGAAATAAAGAACAAAAAATATAAAAGGCTTCCCATAGAAAGGATAAGGACCGCCCAAATGGGTATCAAGAGAAAAGGAATTGAAATCATATGATAACAAAAGAATACTTGCCATTAATAAAACATAAAGATTGTTCCACACAAACACATGTGAAGAATTAGGGCACACACCCCATATCATCAACTTGCATGCATGTGAGATAAACATAGCCCTAGAACAATATAAACACAAAGGTAGCCAAGTATCATAAAATTGAAACCTAATAGAGAAAGGAATACTTCCAATATCCCAAATATATAAAACATGGGCCAAGAATCACACATCTTGCCCTGGGTATGAGGTTCCTTTCCATCCCAAAAGAGAAGGAAATATAACATCTACTCGATAGGAAATAACACATCTTCCATAAAACCAATGCAATTACACTACTCTAGTGCTACTGAATCACATAACATGTTAAATGTAGAGGCAAGTAGAAAGTATAGTCAGAATATATAAACTAGTCACCACATAAGTGACCAACATGTACATCCACCTCATAAGTGGGCAAAAGATATCACTTGTCATCTTTTAGAGTTCCATCATTAAAAAATAATAAGATAAGAGTTAAAAAGAATATCCATGATCACATGATCAATATCAAATAAGGTATTTCACATGAACCATGATTTTCAAAAGAAAAGACATTGTGCATAGGCTAATGTCCATAGGACATAGAGAATGAATAAGCATAGGAGAATTGCTGAATCATAGAAGAATATGGGATACATCACACCTCAACTTCAGAGTCTAAATAGTCCAAGTCAAGACTAGGCCTCCAAAGAACCTCTAGGGAAGGTGTAAAAGTCCAATAAGTATGGTTCCCAAGCTTAGAGAGGTTGGTTTCTCCAACAAAGCTCCTATCTCGAGCAAGAAGCACCTTCTCCACTTTAGAGGTGAAAAACCCTAACAAAAGAACATGGAGATGGGTGTTTAAGGGCTCTACGTGGGGTTTCACCATGGAAGACCAGGGTTCTGACCTGGAGGAAGGTGGAAGGAAGACTATCAACATGAAATTAATAGGGAAGAAAAGGAGTAAACTTACTAGTTTTGGTTAAAATCACCAAGGAGGAGAATAAGAAATCCTAAATAGAGAAGTTTGGAACCCTAGGAGCCTTCTTTACCAAGGTAGGCACCTCCTTTTACCTTGGGACAGAACCTTCATGGAAAAATAGAGTAGGAATGATGATCTAAGCTAGAGAAATTAATGGAGAGGAAGAGTTTTTGAATTTGGAGTTGGGAAGGGGTAGATATGGCTATATAAAGAAAGAGGTCAAGTATGAGGTGTCTTTGAGAATTTCCATGTGTCATGTATAAGGGTGTCCATGGACATGCAAGACTTTATGTATAACGAAGAAGTCAAGAACGAGGTTTCAAGTTACTTTCCATGTTTCCAATGCCAAGGGTGCCTATGGACATGCAAACCGTTATGGATAAGGAAGAAATCAAGCATAAGGTGTGCATGGAGCTTTCCATGTGTCCTTAGCCTAGGGATTTCATGGCCATGCAAGAGGACAACTCATAGAGGCTACTTGAATATGAAATGTCAGTTTATGGACACTTATAGGCCATCCCAACCGACCTCCAATCAAAGAAACAACCCAATTGGTCGATAGCTTCTAAAGATAATCTCGTTTATAAAGAGAGTAATCCCTAAAATGCCCTTGGAGAGAAACACCTTCAAACATAGGTGCAACTAGGTGCCCCACGGTTCAAAATCTCGATAATGGTAAGGGAATATGTAAATATTGTAATACATGTTACAATTTGCAAAGAAAACCTCACAATTGGGTAATTTGCAGAAAAGTCCAGAATGTACCTAAAATTGCATAACTTTTACGAACAACATCCAAATTGGACCAAACTTCATCCACAAGTTATCTTTGATGTGTAGAATATGAATTTTCCATTATTTCCATATTTTTACATTATATAATCACATTATTCATTACTTATGCCTTTCACTCATTTTCTCTCTCCTAAACTTATCCTAATATTTCAAGGTTGTCCAAATTAGATGAAATTTGACATGTAGGATAATTTTGATATGTAGATTTTGAATTTGAAGTTTTTTTCCACTTTTTAGACTTCTTTTTATGATATATGTCATATGTCCCATTAACGAACTGTTATCTAAATTATTCATCCAATTAGGTTTCTTATCCTCATATCACCACCAAAATGAGTTATGTGGCATGTTTTATGTATCCATTATAAACCTAAGATTAATGTTAGAACATTAGGTTACATTAAGGTGATCTATACATGAATTAGCTCATTGGGGTTATACTAAACATCTATGTATCATCTAACCGTCAACCTTGTTTGGCTAAGTCCAAAATGTCAACTTCTAGGGTAGGGTCCAAGATCTAGTATGTTATAACACACCACCCCTTAAAGGTATTTTGTCCTCGAAATCAAAGAATCTACATATAAGACAACAACTTATTCACCACCCCTTAAAGGATTCATCTTATTAAGTCAAAACTATTCTTTAGGTACAAACGGTTCAACTACACTTCCTTACACCCAACTACATAAGCATCATGCAAAAAAAAGAAACATAACTTGTAAACACTAACTATGAACTATGGGTTAACTTGCTCTTGTCCATCCTCAAAATTTTTTTTACACCTGGGAGACTAGTTCAACATATTAGGGTCCCTAAAGGTAAATTATATATATGTCTAAATCTACTATTGCCTACAAGCATGCTATTTCAGATAATTCATATCAGCTCAGGCCAGGCCGATATCATATAGATTTGGGAGTCCTCGTAAACCAAGCTAGTGGAGCAGAGGAAAATCTTGCCAGCGCTCGAACCCTGATCCTTTCTAGACACCTTTGCTTTCAACTTCATGGCTTAGTAGTTGCTTAAAGGCCAAGCTGAACAACCTCAAGTTATTATGGTTACTAATCATCTTTTTGTTGTAAGTATTTTAGGAATCTATTCATCATTATTCTAATGTGAAACTATAGGATCCTAAAACAACCCTTCATCATCTATTGATCAACTCTAGGGAAAACATGTCACGCGAAGGTAAGGCAAGGATTCTAACTAGGGAGACAATATTGAAATAGTCAAATTCTGATTACCATGGGCTCTGATGCCATGCTGTAAGGAGTGGGATCCACTCCCTACTAAAAAATTTTGAAGAATAAAACATCCATTCCAAACACAGTCAAAGGTATACTGGAATAGGTGTAACATTTTCAAATTTCAATAAATGGTATTCAAAATAACCAAAGTATAGTAGAAGAATTAGAATGTTGACTATATTCAATTTATCAAATGGTTGTTACAAAAGTACATCATAATATCCCGTAAGGGTTTGCATGTATGATACAACATAAGGATATAAGTAGAGGGAAATATAAACCATAAAAACTTTGTCTCCAATATTTAACTCCTTCAACTAGTCTAAAACTTCATGCCTTACCATCCAAGTCCTTCACCTAAGCATACCCAAACAAGAAGAGAAAATAGATGACATCAATAAAGGCTGGTATGTGCATACTAAATTGGAAAATTGATCTATATATGGAATAAAGGACAAAAAATATAAAAGGATTCCCATAGAAAGGATAAGGACCAACCAAATGGGTATCAAGAGAAAAGGAATTGAAATCATATGATAACAAAAGAATACTTGCCATTAATAAAATATTAAGATTGTGCCACACAAACACATGTAAAGAATTAGGGCACACACCACATATCATCAACCTACATGCATGTGAGATAAACATAGCCCTAGAACAATATAACCACAAAGGTGGCCAAGTCTCATAAACTTGAAACCTGATAGAGAAAGGAATACTTCCAATCTCCCAAATATATAAAACATGGGCCAAGAATCACACATCTTGCCCTGGTTATGAGGTTCCTTTCCATCAAAAAAGAGTAGGAAATATCACATCTGCTCGGCAAAAAATAACACATCTGCCATAAAATCCAATGCAATTACACTAGTCTAGTGCTACTAAATCACACAGCATGTTAAATGTAGAGGCAAGTAGAAAGTATAGTCAGAATATATAAACTAGTCACCACATAAGTGACCAAGATATACATCCACCTCATAAGTGGGAAAAATACATCATATGTCATATTTTAGAGTTCCATCATGAACAACACATAAGATAAGAGTTAGAAAGAATATCCATGATCACATGATCAATATCAAATAAGGTAGTTCACATGAACCATGATTTCCAAAAGAAAAGACATTGTGCATAGGCTAATGTCCATAGGACAAAGAGAATGAATAAGCATAGGAGAATTGCTCAATCACAGATGAATAGGGGATACATCATACCTCAACTTTAGAGTCTAAATAGTCCAAGTCAAGCCTAGGCCTCCAAAGAACCTCTAGGGAAGGTGGACAGGTCCAATAAGTAAGGTTCCCAAGCTTAGAGAGGCTGGTTTCTCCAATAAAGCTCTTATCTAGAGCAAGAAGAACCTTCTCCGCATTAGAGGTGAAAAACCCTAACAAAAGAACATGGAGATGGGGTGTTTACGGGCTCTAGGTGGGATTTCACTATGGAAGACCAAGGTTCTGACCTGGAGGAAGGTGGAAAGAAGACTATCAACATGAAAATAGGGAAGTAAAGGAGTAAAGATACTAGTTTTGGTCAAAACAACCAAGGAGGAGCTTAAGAAATACTAAATAGAGAAATTTGGAACCCTATGAGCCTTCTTCACTAATGTAGGCACCTCCTTTTACCTTGGGACAGAACCTTCATGGAAAAATAGAGTAGGGATGATGCTATAAGCTAGAGGAAATAAAAGAGAGCAAGAGTTTTCAAATTTGGAGTTGGGAAGGGGTAGATATGGCTACATATAGAAAGAGGTCAAGTATGAGGTGTCTATGAGACTTTCCATGTGTCATGTATAAGGGTTTCCATGGACATGCAAGCCTTTATGGATAAGGAAGAAGTCAAGCACGAGGTGTCAAGTTACTTTCCATGTGTCCAATGCTAAGGATGCCTATGGACATGCAAGCCTGTATGGATAAGAAAGAAACCAAGCATGAGGTGTCCATCGAGCTTTGCATGTGTCCTTATCCTAGGGATTTCATGGAAATGCAAGAGGATAGCTCATAGAGGCTTCTTGAATATCAAATGTCAGTTTATGGACACTTATGGGCCATCCCAACCGACCTCCAATCAAAGAAACAACCCCATTGGTTGATAGCTAATAAAGATAACCTCATTTATAGAGAGTAATACCTAAAATGCCCTTGGATAGTATCTAAATATTATAATTCATGTAACAATTTGCAAAGAAAACCTCCCAATTGGGTAAATTGCAGAAAAGTACAAAATGTACCTAAAATTGCATAACTTGCACAAACAACATCCAAATTTGACCAAACATCAGCCACAAGTTATCTTTGATGTTTTGAATATGAATTTGACATTATTTACATATTTTGAAGTTATATAATCACATTATTCATTACTTATTCCTTTTACTCATTTTCTCTCTCATAAATGTATCCTAATATTTCAAGGTTGTCCAAATTAGATGAAATTTGACATGTAGGCTAATTTTGATATGTAGATTTAGAATTTGAAGTTTGTTTCCTATTTTGAGACTTATTTTATAGAGATATGTCATATGGCCCACTAATGTCCCATTATCTAAATTATTCATCCAATTAAGTTTCTTATCTTCATATCACCACCAAAATGAGTTGTGGCATATTTTATGTATCTGTTATAAACCTAAGATTAAAGTTAGAACATTAGGTTACATTAAGGTGATCAATACATCAATTAGCTCATTGGGGTTATACTAAACATCTATTTATCATCTAACCTTCAACCTTGTTTGGCTAAGTCTAAAATGTTAACTTCCAGGGTAGGGTCCAAGATTTAGTATTTTACACAACTAGTTAGGGCCGGCCTTTGGGGAACACTAACACTAGTCCAAACCATTGAAGGTTGCAACCATATCTCTTTGGATGATCCAGAATTCTTTCTCCTCTCTCTCCTATCTCCTTGCTTATGTTCTTATTTTAAAAATTATATATATATATATATATATATATATATATATATATATATATATATATAAGAGAAGAGTTAAAAGTACTTGTGCTGATATATAGATGACCAAAACAAAAGAATGGAAAGCATTACTTTTTTACTTTTTATGTATTTCTCCTAATCCACATGACTGAGTGCTTTTTAAAAAAAATGGGATTTTATGTTCTTTATCTTACCGTACCATCTATCTAGTAGTGATTTCTATTTCCAACTAAGATTTATTCTAATAGTTCCACTTCTCTTTCTACCGAGTTTCATTCTGGTAGTACTGCTTTCCTATCGAGTTTCATTTCAGTAGTGCTACTCCTTCTACAGAGTTTCTAATTAGGTAGTATATATATTTTTTGCATCAATTCTACATTAAAGTACCTTTACTTTCTATTTGTATTATGTTACATTCTGATACTTTTCTCTCTATTTGTAACATATGATTATCTTATATCTTACTCATCTCATCATGGGAGATGCTTCTAAAATGATTATCATTTACTATGATACAACACACATATCTTCTGTTTAACTTAACTACGTCAACTTTATGCTTTGAATGAATGTTGTTCAAATGTTTTTACAATCACATGATAAACTTATGTTTATCATTGAGGAAACCCTACTGTACGAGGTATTTCTTGGACTACATGTAACAACCAAGTTCTCTCCCAACTCTAGGAGTGCATGGATCCTGACATTACAGTCATGTACATGTGGTACAAGAGTGCTAAACAAATGTGGGATGAAATGAAGTAGTTCTTCACTCAGGAGGGCATCTTCTTGCTCATGTACAACACCATGGACAAAATCTCTCTAAATAACAACGAGATCAAGCCCTATCCAAGTACAATGATACAATCAAAGTCATGTCCAACCAACTAAATTTTTATCCCTGACGACCTCTATTGAGGTCACCAAAGAGCAAGAAACTCTCCTTACTAAACACTTTCTCAATGAGATTCATCCTCATTTTGTTGTTGATCGACAACTACACCTAGTTAGTCTGACCCTTCCATCCATGGACCAGGCATATGCATGCCTAGCCTGATATGAAATGCTTTCTCCTCACATATTTTCTACTATTAAATCTAAAATGCCATCAACAATGGTTGCGGAGGGCAGAGGTTGTGGTCGTGGAGGAGTCCAATGCCTGAAGTGGGTCAATTAGATGAGTAACTAGGTGTGGAACTGTTCCTATCTCTTTTGAAATGAAGTTGACGGTTGTTCACTTTGTTCCAAACATTCCATATAATTTATTGTCTATATCAAAAAATGTTGATTCTCTCATATGTTTCGTAACATTTGTTCCATCTTGTTTTATTTTATAGGTTTGGAGGAATTTGAGATGATTGGGTAGCAAGAACAATTGGTGATCTCTAGTACTTCTCTACCCCACCATCTAGCCTACCACAAACCCTTCTTACCTTCAATCACTTTTGCTACTTCTATGTCATGAACATTTACCTTTAGACAAGCTTAACCTATTATATAGTTCTTTATCTTCATATTCTTCCATTCCTTGTAATGCTTGTCATCTAGGGAAACACCATTGTGTGTCTTTCTCATCCAGTATATGTAAATAATCATCTAGTATATTTGATTTAGTTCATATTGATGTGTGCGGTCCATTCAAGACTACTAGTTATAATGTCTACATATATTTTCTTACATTTATGGATTATTTTTCTAGAATGACATGGATTTACTTACTTCAAACTCGTGATGAAGTTTATACATTAATTCACGAGTTTCACAAGTTTGTTTTAGATCAATTTTCAATATCTATTTATATTCTTCAAACTGACAACATCCTCAAATATACCCAAACGACTGTCACCTCCTTTTTTTGTGATGTAGGGATGATTCATCAATGCTAGTGTGCATACTTTTCACAGTAAAATGGTATTTTCTAAGAGTAAAAGTCATCATTTACTTGACACTTCATTCTGTCTTCTCATTCATATCAACCCACCTAATCTGTTGTGGTCTAATGTGGTCCTTTCTTCTTGTTTTCTTATCAATTTCCAACCTTCCTCTGTTCTTAGGTAGCACACTCCTTTTTCCATTGTTTACTCTCAAGCCACACCATTCCCTATACCACCTTGGGTTTTTGGTTGTATCTTTCATTCATAATTTTGATCTCGATGCTGGCAATCTGTCTCACTAAGCTATTCAAATGATATTTCTCAATTGTCATTTTTCTCCAAAAGGTTACAAATATCTTCAGACTAGATATGTTTGAATCCTAGTATCGGCAGATGTCATCTTTCATGAGGATGAAATGTTCTTTCTAACATCATCACCCCCCATAGATCATACTGATACTATGGTCTCATTGCTTGATCCATTCATCCCACCAACAACACCATCATCTCCACCATCTACAACACCTAACTAGTGCATGGAAGGCGAGTCACTGACTACATCAACATCATCATTGTCAGTCCTAGACCAGTACAATCTAAAGTGGCACTACACAAAGGTATACACTATTTCACCATCAACCATCCCATTTTGATGCTCTACATCATCCAGGATGGAAAGATACCATGATGGAAGAAATGCAGGCCCTCCATTAAAACGAGACGAGAGATCTTGGGACCCTACCTATATGTAAAAATATTGTATCTTGTAGATGGGATTTCTTCATCTAGCATAGTGGATATCTCTGTTAAACGACTCAAGGCATGCCTGGTTGCCAAAGGATTCACCCAAACCTTTAGCATGGACTACTTTGAAACATTCTCTCGAATGACAAGGATTGCCTCCGTCCACATCCTTATCTCTCTTGTAGCTCACCTTGACTGTCATGTTTACCAGCTTGACATAAAGAATGCATTTCTTCATGGAAATATCCTATAGGAAGTCTACATGAAGCACCAACCCATGTCTGTTACGGAGGGGGGAATCCTTTCACAAAGTGTGTCATATCTGACAATTTCTCTACGACCTCAATAAGTATCCATAGGCCTGGTTCAACAAGTTAAGTGATGTCCTTACACATATCAACTTTCAAATATGAGCCGCATACCACTATGTTTCTCTTCTCCATGTCCTCAAAAGGCCATGATCTTGTTGTTATCTATGTTTATTACATCCTCATGATAATCGTTGATATGATTGGGATATCTTGGCTCAAGCAGTCTCTGCATGCACATTTCCATACAAAAGAATAGGGCACCCTATGATACTACCTTGGGATCGTGGTCCTACACATCCCCGGGGATCAGATGGTCACAACAATGCTACATCTTGGACATACTTTAAGAGGCCAACACCAAACCAGTCTCTAGCCTGATGGCCTATTGTATAATGCCTATGTATGAAGGAAAACTCTTTGCTAATCCAGACAAGTAGCATAGTATAGTAGGGAAGCTGATTTACTTGACTATTACTTGACCATATATGACTTATGTTGTTGGGGTAGTCATCCAACACATCATTTCACCACTCTAGGCCCACTGATCCAATGTTCAATGCATTCTTTTCTATCTCAAAAGCTCTCCATGATGAGTTTCTCTACAAACATCCTATGTCAAAGGTAGTATCTATCTCTAGATAATGAGATGCAGATTGGGATGGTGATTCTAAAAACTGGTGGTCCAATATTGAGGCAGTTGGCACTCACCCAGATTCCTAGAGGAGTAAAAAATAGGCAGTGGTAGCTTATTCCAACACTAATGCAAAATATCATGCTATGGCTCATTCATGTTGTGACCTATAGTGGGTCTGGTCCATGTTAACTGAGTTTGAAATTCCTTTTCAAACTCTTGATACTTCATACTATGACAACTAGAAGGGTATACACATAGCTAATAATCCATTCTTACACGAGTGCACAAAACACATCAAGTCGATTGCCATTTTATGCAAGACCTAGTCAAAACCAACAGATAATCACTACTCACATTAGGATAGGTGATCAATTTGTGGACATCCTTACCAAACCTCTTCTCTTGCATTATTCAATTATATGAGCATCAAGTTGGGACTTCACAATGTTTACTCTCCAACTTGAGGGGGTATGTTGGTATATTTATTTAGTTGGGCATAGGCCCATTATATATTCCCTTAATTCTATATAGCCCATGTACTCCTTGGCTCCTATATATAGGAGACCTCCAATTGCTATTATTTGACTTACAGAAAGCAACTTATTTTACGCCAGTTATAGGAAGAGCTAAATTAAAAAAATATGAGTAATTTATTAAACATGAGAAGGAACTAAGGAAATTAGATATGGTGGATAGATAATGATAATTTCCTTATCTTTAATTTTTTTTATCTTCAACTTATATTCCCTTCTCCCAACTTGATATTATCTGAATAAAACAATTTTGTTTTTCAAAATTCTTTGTTAAATCCAATTTACTACTATGCTTGAAGACAAGCAAGCTTTAAGTGTAGAGTGATATATCACTTCCATGTTTGGATGTTCTCATGGATATAAATAGTACCATTTTGAATTTGAATAAAAAGGATAATCCATGTGTTCTTCTTGAAACTTGATACTTTACCTTCTTCCATATTTATAGCATAAGTCACTTTGGACTTGAATCTGACCTCCAAAGAGGACACATTTGACTACTCATCTAAATCTTCTTCTCGAGTTTTTGTCAGCAAGTGAAAAGATGATGGAACCAAAGAACAAGTCTCCATCATTCCTGAAGGGGAGACCACCACTCATTTGTTCCATTCAACTAATTGGGTTCTTCCATAGTCAGATAGACACAAATTACTAGACCACGCCAGGACAAACATACCTTGAGTAAATGAGACATAGCTACATGTTGTAAGGTCTCAAAATCTAATTTCAATACTCCAACTCCGTTTAGTCAAATATGAATAGAACATCGAAATCCATCAACAATATGATCAAGGAGACTATTAAGTAATTGAATTTAGAAATCACGAGTCTCAAACTTGATCCAAGGATCTTTTAAGCACATGGGTAGAGAAATCATCTAATCTCAGACTCAAACCAAAACTTTTTCAAGCATACAAATAAATAAATTTTCTAGTCTGGAACTCGACCCTAGACAAGGAAATCACTCACATGTTAAAGGACCTCAGTCTCAAACTCAACATCCTCTCAGTTAGATCCCACTTGAGTACCAGCTAATAGACTCTTAACTTTTTGTTTGTGGTCTGTGCCTACCAATAGAACCCCATCACAAATTCTTTTAGAGTTTTAAACTCTATATAAACTTCTTATATGTGCCATTCTAGTTGCCACTGTGTTCCTGTAACAACATGACATGCACACAAATACCTCACCCACAATAAGTGGTAGACTATTATATCACTCCATTCTACCATTAGAATACACCCAATGAGAGACAGGCTATTGGACAAACTTGTGCTCATGCCACAATGTGATAGGAATGCACGTGTTGGCATCAATTCCTCCTATACCATCATAGAATTCATTTGTCCCCAACAACATGTACATTGTAGCATAAATGTAGATACATATATAGCATTGTAAGAAGACTCTGAATTGAGTGGCTAGTTTCTATATCTAGTTCTCAATTCATATTTCTTAATCTTTCCTTTTGTTTTCCTTTAACTTTAGTTTAAACACAATATTTTGCTACTTTCTCCCTCTAACTATATTTCTATATCAAGCATCTCTTTAGACAAGTAGCAATGGCTTCAGTTTTAGTGAACCCTGGTATTAGAGAAGATCTATCCTAATCCCAAAAGATAAGGGGATCACTGAATCTTTTGATTGTCCCACCATAAGTGATATTCATCGACACTTAGCCTCGAGATAGGTAGTGTCTATGAAATTTACATGTCCTACACTTACACTGACCAGAGAATTGAGTGAGGTTGATCATCATAATTGATTTAGATTAATGTAATATATGCATTTGTGTTTGTTCCTAGTGAGGTAAATGACAGATACGGAGGTAGATGGCTCTAATTTGTATGCTTATCTCTACATTCCCATCATCTACCATCAGATAAAAATAAATATATATACATTAGTTTTACAACTTTTTTCAATATAGAACTAGTAGTAATATCAACTCATAACCTATTTTACCTTGAGATCAAAGTATCCAATAGCCAACCACATTTCATGGTTATTGCCAAGATCTGATGAGAAACCCAAGTCCACTACGACTGACCTTGTAAACTTTTAGTATCAAATGTTGTGTGATTGGTTTATAAATTTAAGTTTATCTTGTGATAATTAGGGGCGTCAACTCATATTTAACGAGAGTGCAAGATCATATTTATTGAAAAAAATATATGTTCTCCATGATATCACACATAGGTAACAATAATATCTATGACAATTAGAAAATTTGAGTTTTCAAATTGATGGTATTGCTAACATTTGGAGTGTCATTTTTCGAAGGTAAGACATATATGTTGTTTTTATGTATAGATCTAGATATATGTCTTTATCATTGTCTTCATTTCCTAGTAGGTATTTTGAGGCTATTTCCAAACCCACTCCTTTGTTTCTTACCATCATAGCTAGAATGATACCACTTTCATTGGATATAAACATATTTGAATCGCATGTAGTCCGTCTTGGTTTTGGCCTAATTTGTTCTTGTAAAAGACTATATCAAGATATAGTACATTAGAAATATTGTCTTATCTTGGTGCAAACGTGATCAAGGGTTTCCTTTCTTCAATTACAATTCCAAAATCCATTGACCTTATCCCTCATTTTGATGATACTTCAATAAAGATATCCATTTAAAGATCACATACAAAGACAAAATTGGTAGCGTTGGGTGATATGGAAAGATTTACATGTTTTTTTATGACACATGGAACATGAAAAATATCTGATCCATTATCATGTAGTACAATACAATCTGTGATTGCCCATCGTTGGTTAACAATCACTAATTTTTTGTCAAACAAAGCAAGAAGATAACTTTCTCTACATTTCTAGGGTCAACAAACTCTATCTAATAGTTTCTTTCAAGGCTATAGGAACTACACATGCCTCAACTTGGAGGAAGTCCATGAGCATTCAATTTTTCATGTATCTTATTTCTATGATGCCAACTTTATTGTCTCTGAACATTACGATCAGTATAATATAATCAATGTGCCAAAGGAGTCTCCCATTCTCATTTCTAGTACCCTATCAAGACATTGCAATTATTTTGTTTATTCATTTTATATGCCATTCAGAATATGGGAGACATCATCAAGTATTTTGGTATCACTTCGACAATGCCTTTTTACTAGAATCCCCTTTATTGGGTGGGTAATCATGTTTTGTTTCTATCTCTTCATCTTGGTTCAGATTTTATGCATTCAAGGAATAGGAATCTTGACTTCTTTGATCTTTGGATGATGATTCTTATCTCAAGATTCTTCAATAATTTTGAAATTTCCTTTATATGTACATTTTCTAGGATTGCCCTTCTCTTGTCCTATGACAAATCATTAATGAAGAACAATTTAGTTTAAAGAAGATTAACCTTTATCCCACACACTCACTTGTATATGTTGGTCATGTAGCTAAGTTAAGATTGTCCTCATATCACTATTCCAAATTTCGACCTTAGTATTATTGCTAACAAGGACATTGTGCGAAAAAAATGCTTTGGTGAGTGACCCTTTTATAAAAACCATTGAGGACTTGAAAGTTAAGTTTGAGTTGATTGTTAGACAAAAAGTAATTTTTCAGTGTCTACACATTGTTCATGCTCGATATTTTCTCCTTGCTAATCCTATTGATGGATTAGGATTGCACATGTCACTAGTAGACTATCATACCATCATCATTTACCATCTCATGATTCCTTCATTTCCTAGTTATGATATTTGTCCAATTTGTCATAAGGTATGTTTGGACAGTTTTGAGGTACATGCAGTTCATTGTATACAACTACCCAGCTTCAAGTATATTTATGATGTTGTTCGAGATGTTCTCTAGAACATACTCTGACATGTAGAAATTTCTTTCAAGAAATAGACAACTACTAACTTTTTGATTGATTTGCACGACGGGAGACCAACACTTAGACCGAATGATACCTTAATTTTTGGATGGGTTGAAGGAAAACATACATGAATGGATCTGACAAGGGTTTTCCCACTTGTGGGCCTAAGTGGTGGAGTATTTACTATAGGAAAATCTCCTCTCAAAGTTTCCTGAACAAAAGTAGCCAAGCATGAGAATGCATGTGTCAACAATCAACCCATTTTTATACCTTTTGGTTTAGATACTTTTGGTTTCTTAGTACTGAAGGCTGTGGAACTTATTAAAAGGATTCCAAATTATTCACAGTAACATCATGACCACCATGTCTATGGTGTAGTATTATGAAAATTTCTTTTGATGTTCAGAAAGGATTGGTGGCGTAGGTTTTTGTCCTCCTTCCATTCCCAAGTAATTCTTTTATTTGAAATGAATACAAGTAAAAGAATAAAATGTTAAATACTAATTTGATTTAGTTATGATCTTCTGAATCACAAGGTCAATCACTACCAATGGCTTTTCGAAAAACCCAACAGCCAATGGCTCTTATTTTACATTATCTATTCTATCTAAAATGATCAACAAACTCTACCAATCACTCACTTCTCATTGGGAGAAATTATTGCAATGATTGATTTCATATTGACATTCTACAACGAATGCAATCAGATTCTATAAAACTACATCTATTACATAGGTGATCAATTCAAAAAATTGGGATACAAGTTTGATCACGGAAATATTTAAGCGAGGATGACAATCTTAGGTATTTCTTGTGATATTTTTGCAATTTTATATATTTATAAAAAATATTGGTGCTTATCATGTTTCTAATAGAGGTAAGGTATCTTTTATACATAGTAAAATCCAACCAAAAATGGAGCATGGTTGCATTTTGTGCTTTAAATGGATAAAGTGGTAAATTATAATACCTAAGGCAATGGTACATTCACATTTATCTCTACCAGAATGGGCATGGATCATGACTTCATAACTTCATCCCTTTATCCTAACTAGCACTTGCCTTCTGTCGGTTCAAAGTTTGACACTAAAAGTAATGAAATTGATCATCACAAAGAACAAAAAACCAAATTTTGTTACATAATTTGGATGAGTCAAAGTCTTAAACATTATAAATACTCATTTTCATTGATGTTCTCTATAGAACAAATGATCAGGACTTGAATTATGAATGCAACATACCAACATTGTGTGGAATCTAGTATTAATGCTTTCATACATAATTCTCTGTTTTATTAATTTATCTATTTCAAAACAAATAATAAACAATAGTTTAGAAATGATGATAATTATTTTTCATCCATTGCAGCTTATTGTCATCAATAATAGAAGTGACGATGATGACGATGAGGAAGACATGTATTATATACTTAACTAAATGATAGATATAGTTTTCTCCATTGATGAATTGATTTTTGTGACTCCAAATTGATGTCTTACAGAGAAAATTTTGATTTTGAAGTTATTTATTGGCCATGATTTGGACATAGTGTGATGTATTAATAGTAGTCCACAATTTGAGCTAGACAGTAGAAATATTTATGATGCAATTAAATTTAATATTGCACCATTTGTCGTGAAGAAAATTCCTTCACAAGATCTTTTTCTAAGAAAAACTATCATTCTATCCCATTCAAATTGTGCCCAACATAGCTAAATCATAGTTATAAACCACTAAATGCACATGCAAAAAGCATGTCACTCCTATGTGTAATATATTTAACAAATTCATTGAATATTCTGCACATTAATTTTATAGTCAATTTAAATATTTATGAAATTGCACCACTACATCTAAATTGGTGATTTGATGATGATATGATTCATGGAGGAAAAATGTCCAACATTGTTGAATTTCATATTGTCTTGTTCATTTCTCTAGAAAGCATGTTTCAGTGTGACTTTTACTACATTCTAATAATGATTGATTAGTTGGTTAAGAGATAATGATTCATCTTCTTCTTGATCTATTTATTCTTCTATTACCTCTTTGTCACAATTTTTATGTTTGTTGTGATCAAATAGTATCATTGACATTAAATAGGTCTATGAACTACCTATACATTTATTTGGTCATGTGCATTCCCCTTGACATTGATATAAGCTATTTATATCCTTGTGAATGTACATTTTTAGCATAATGTTACTTTAAAAGATACAAAAATATCCATAGAGTTATGAAATAAAAACATATAGCCTTACAAAAAAAATTCTTTCGTAATATAAAAATGAGGAAAATGATTTAGTGAAAATTATCACCAAGAAAAAACATTATAGGAAAATGTTTTTGTTTCAAAAATCATACATAACATAGGAAGATGTCATTTGTTCTGACATAATAATCATAACTTTATTTTTTCCCATACAAATAATGAAGTTATATAACAAGATACCGAATATAATAACTTCCCTAATATATGTTGCAGCAATTCAACTTTATATGTGGTATATAAAAAATACACGTCTAATAGGTTCTAACCCAGACCAAATATTTACAACATGATAACACATAGTTCATTAGGTCCTTTCTAAATAAAATAATAAACCATCCAACAAATATAAGTCATGTATAAACAAATAACATGTTGAAATGCATTTAAAAGTAACAAATGTAATGACATTAAATAAAAGTCAAAATTTATATACCTCTTGGTTCGTTATTGATATACGTACTCTTAAGAAGTATCCATTATGTGGAAAGTGGTTGTTAATCATGCTGAGTTGATAATTAATGAAAATAATGGCATTATCTTCCCACATATACCCAAATTTTAAACTAGACAACGAAAATAAGTATAGAACAACACCCTAGAATTGTAAATGGAATGGAAAATTTTAATATGTTAATTTTTAACTAATTATACAGTCAATAACCTTTTTAACATGCTTGCATAGTATAGTGAGATAAAACTTCAAACTCTTAGAGTCATCAAAAATACAAATGAAAATGATACCCTTTATTTTCATGACAATATTTAATTTTCTAATTATAGTTGATCTGTATAGTTGTCCACTCCTTGATCATATTAGCCAAACATAAATGGCATGCCAACATAAATGGCATGCCAACATAAATTTATAGGAATACGTCTTACCAAGAATTAAGGTAGTTTTGTCTCAAACCATAAGATGATTTCATTGTCTTAAAGGTTCGAAAAAGAAAGAACTTATTACGTAAACATATCTAGCATAGATGCACTTATTGCTTTATACCTTTGTAGCTATGAAAAAGATAGATTTGGAAAGGATAGTACCATTCATAGAGTAACTCAATACCTTAGAATCACTAAAATTTTAAATTAATGACTTGTGAAACAAATCATATACCAAAATAAAATTTTGAGCGGGTTAGGAACATTAATCCACTGCTCAACCCAAAGGGAGCATAAAAATACATTTATACTCATCTATTATATATGTTTAATAAATGTTATTATTTGTGGAAATTTTATTGAAAAAAATGTTTCCCAAAATGAAGGAGAGAACAATATTGATGAGAAAATGGATAATGTATTTAAGAATTTTAAATATAATTAACGATTCTTGTAGAGTACATTTAGCTCAAACCAATTGAAACACTTGGCACTATAGATGGTTCTATAGGTGCATTGGATTGTTATAGAATCTAGCCCGATGGTTTACATGAATGATGTGCAATGAAGAGGAGTTTTTCTTCCTCCAATATAATATATTCATAATTTTAAGAAATGTTATAATTGCTTCATTTAATATAATAACATAGTTTCCCCAAAATCTATATATTGAAGTCTAGATAATTAAGCTTGAAAAACTTTTTATATAAGTTTAAAAGCAATCTCTAATAAAATTTTAATCCATGTAAAATTAGTGAATCTTATCAAAACACATTTATGCTCCATTTTGTAACAAAATAAGCATAAAGGAAAAAACAAGACTTCATTTCAATGATCAAGTATGGCATTCCACTAATAATCCTCACTCTGTGCAAGGAGGAAATCATATACTCTCATAACACGTGCAAGCAACAAACATGTGTTCTCTTGCACAAAATTAATGTCAATAGATAACTAAATGTGAGAAACAAATATAATTATGTAGCTACCTAGTCAAAACAAATGTTCTAGATTTCCATAAATGGTGCATGTTGTAGATTAACTAATACAATACTATTAATATGTTTATTATTTTAAGAATGCAAGGTTATTAAGAAATTTATATACAATTACTTGAAATTTTTCATAAGAACAATGAAAAATATATAATGCCAAAAAGGTATATATTTTAACATCAAGATAGGATTAACACATCAACAACCAAGTGAGGAAGTATCCTTTCTAAGACATTTACAAAGGCATGATGCTATGAGAAAGAGTGTTTTCAGAAAGATTTTTCTAGGTCACAATAAAAGTATAAGATATATGATAACTACATGTCTATGGAAATATACCTAAGAAATGAAAGAAACAAAAATTCATAGTCTACACATTCATTTCATCTAATTTCTTAAACTAAAATAAAAATCTAATAAATGGTATTCCATAGTTTTATCCAGTGCATTTTTTTAGAGTTCTAAAGCATTAAGGAATACATCCAAATATGTTCATAAAAATATATTGGAAATAGATCACATATTAGAAACGAATGAGATCGACATCTGAGCTATGATTTGTTGTGTTTCCCAAACCATGTAACACCTTTATAAGAAATGATATAACACACATAGGAAAACTAAATATGGATATTCTTTAGTACTTCGTAAAAGATAACCTACATTTAAATATAGTAGTTAATTCCCCCAATTTTATGTCAGTTTTCCATAGTGCATATCCCAACTGAATGCTTACCCACATGTGTCAAACTCATAAATGTGGTATTTCCTTAAATCACTCATAGATTATGTCATAAGAGGATACAAATTTATATGAGTGATGTCAAACTATTACATCTTGATCATTTTATCCTCTTAGATAAGTATACCCATAGCCTTGTTTGTTGGAAGAGTAGGAATTCATGATAAACTCAAATAAAGTGTTTAACAATGGTGTAGATATATTTAGCTTCTATGAAATATTAAACCTTAAAATTATAAGTTATCCATGAGATCAACATCTACAAGATATGGTAATGAAGTAAGATAAGGGTCTGGGTTACATGTTATAACATAAAAGTTAAATGGATAAATTGTATAAAACTATCACTATTTATAACATGGTTTTCAGAATCAATATTCATGGGTCTTAGGAACCGACTCAAAATGCATATTTTATCATAGTTAGTGTGATATTGGGTGCCAAAAAATGAAAAGAATATCTACATTTTTATATTTATACTAGAAATATGAAGGAAACACACCTAGCTTATATAAGATATGTAAATGAAATTTATAAAGGGAAGAGTTCAATTGCCTAATTATTATACAATGCTAATTTTGTATGCGTCAATAGTTGAGGATAAATACATTTTTACATGCTTATTGCAATAACAATCATTATATAAATATATAAAATAATTCAATGTTAGTATCTATAAAAATAGAAGTTCATCTATAGTAGACTTTCAGGTGCCTAGAAAAACAATACATATAAGAAAGAAGACCCTATAAAAAACATAGTTTGGATCACAAAACATTTGGAAGTAAAAGTAAGATTATATTTTTCATAAATTTGCACCCCATTAGAATTTTTCATAACAACAAAAAAAATTAGAAACTTCTACACGAGTAAGAAATATAGATAAAAATATCAGCATAGAACTTCTGAAAAACATCAAGCATTATGGCAGACATATAAGAATATCTCAAGCGCTAAATAATAAATATTACCTTACTAATGAAGAAAAACCTAGGCATCATAGTCACACTAGTTATTCATACTAACGTCCCAAGAGTGGTAAGTCAAGTGATTTTGTGAGACAAAGCTCCAACTTCTCTCTAAAAAAACTAAGATACAACAATATTACCCTTTTGACCTTTCCTATTGTCTCCATATCTATGTTCCTTCAACGCTATAGAAGGAAACAACTAAACACCTTATAGAAGAAGATATAAGAACATTATATTCTAGAAAAAAACCTACTCTTACCAACAACCTGAGTGCATGCTAGGATATCACATCGGTCCCTTGTGTAGAAAAATCATGTGACATCTTGAAGAAAACACAGTTGAAATTGGACAACATAGCCAAGAGAAAACACCTGACACTAGATCTTCATTACTACTCACCATCCACTATAATTTGATACACATTCCTCACATCATAGTTGAATCAATATGTACCAGACAATGCATATATAGTATAAACATAGCTATTGTCAGATGCATTGATCCCCAGATATTAGAACCTTACATTGTTCATGCTACCTGAACATAGACACCTTTGAGCCGTCAAACACATATGTAATACTACATGGCTCACTATTCCCAACCACCATGAGGACAAGTGTCCTCATTAGCAACATACTCAGAAAATCGTGTGAATATAGAGCAAATACTTACAAGAAGATCAATGTTTACTATATAGCAAAGGGAAAACATCAGGGCAAGAAACTGCATACAAATCGTTCTTCACCACAAGATTCTATTAACATGGCTTATGAATTCCCATTGTAGATTACAGGCTTAGCCTAGGCACTATTAAGTTTATCCCACTCCCTAAATAATGGAGGTACCACCATTTTGAGATCATGTAGGAAATCAACACCATCAAGATTGGGAACAAGAGATTTTAGGTTTCACTATAGCCTGACAAATAGACTATTATGCATGCTAAAGAATGATGCTTGGAGATGATAATACAACTAAAACTCACACCGAATAGGATCATTTAGATAAGACCTATTTACCATCATAAAGTAATGTCTTGGGTTACAGATCTCTTCACTGAAACAACAATAGAGCTCCTACTAGTTTTCATAATGCGGGGTGATTATAATTTTGAAGAATCAAATTATAAGGTCCAACTATTCATGAGAGAAAGAAGTTCCTAATACATCATAAACCCCATTAAAGTAGAAAATTTATTAGAGACACTATCGAACACCATGGTGGACGACATTGCATCATCAACTATACTTTCACCAAACAACAGGTACACACCTCCTTACCTTCACCCCTATAGTTTTGTATCTTGTTTTCATTCTACCACCTCCTCATCCTTGATCCTTGCCTCATATTTCTTCTACCTAGCCCATCATATGGATCCTCATTGGCCTCAGATACTGACCTCACCATCACCTCTTTTTTTACTATCTCTTTGTCTTCTCACTGGATTATCATTTTTAATCATTGAAAATGAGTCCACAAACATCTAATATTTTCCTAGTGATTTATACGTGGGATATAAAACACTACCATTCTTTTCCCCCTCTATGATTTGTCTGCAAATAGCCTGGCCACCTATCCTACTCCTACCCACGGACCCATCAAACATACCTTTCTCCACATCACCCACATGTAGTGAATATATCATCTTCCCAGGACACCATTACCTTCTCAATAGATCCTACCATGTTATGGGAACCTTTTCTCCTTCCCCATGCCCTAGATCCTCCACTCTTATCTCTCATATCTCAAAACCTTTCTCATGTTTGGTTATCCCTAACATGATTCCCGATCTGGCACCACATGCCACCTCTCATGATATTGCCATATAACCTCTCCATTCCACCTCTCTCATACTCCAAAAATCCTATCCCCATGTCCCCCTCTTTCTCATCCTCTTATATATCCTTTCCCCTCCACCTCCTTACCCTGAAACACCTTTCCACATTCAAACATTCCCCCTGATTGTCTCCCTGACCTACCTTGATCCAACATGGCCCCTTTTGTTCACCTCGAGACTAAATTCCCAATTGACCTTCTTGCCAACTCCATGTGAATTCTACATGTTCTCACTAGTAGAAGAATCAGGGTTACTATCTCCAACAACATCAAAATAAGACTGTAGACATCCTAGATGTTACCAGAGCCATATCCCTTCTTCTTTTGGGTCACACTGTCCTCAAACCAAAGATTATCTCCCCATCAAAACTTCTTTACTCTATCTCTGAATGTGACTCCATGATGCCACTCAACAAAATAACTCAAAACAAAAGTTTACCTTCATCAACAAAACAACCACATTAAAACAAAATAGGTAAATTAAAATCAATTTTATATTACCATCACTGAGCGAAAACATATTACACTAAGGTCCACAACTAGTAAAATATCACATACCATGCAAGGTACTAACATCTGTATAGTGGACATCTTCCATACACCTGTTAAAAAAGATTCATTCACATATACAAACCACTTATACAAGCCTTATGAACAACCAAGGCATACTGCCAAAAATACATACTGACGTACATATCACCTACACAACACATCCCTCCCAGACCTAAGAGTAAAGGGATGATACATAGGACTCTACTACTAGACTCACAACTAGCCAACCTTCTACAACTATTGATCTCCAAGCTGCTCTTCCTCAACAACATGATCATGGCCACGTCACTGACGACCACCTAAAAAGATGTGGCAAACCACAAGGGTGAGACCAATGTCCCAGTGAGATATATAACTCTCAACCAACAATTATTGAAACAACATGATATGACATTATTAAGAAGGATGAGTAGATTTAGCTAAATGAATAATTTAGTACTGATTACACAAGTTATGTAGATGTAATAGGTCTAGTAGATAAGCATATCATCATATACTTTTAGAAAGAATATGAAGAACATGTATAATAGTTGATTTCACTTACCACATTATATAAAAACTAAGCATTAATAAAAACAAGGCAAGGGTAAACATCCAATGTGAAGCTTCTTTAATCCTAAATAGATATTCTGCATGCCTGTATTACATTTTTTTAGATATGTTGGAACCACCCCCAATAAGCGCCATGATTGGGACCCCCACTGATGACGTAAACCCCCAACACCCCCTAAACTACCTGGACATTGGGGGGCATGGATAAACTCATGCATAGGGCGTACTGCATGATGGGACCAAGGATCACTGAGGAGCACAACCAGGGATTTAAACCTAGGTCCCTACTATGGGGTGCACGTGCCTTGTTCACCAAGCTACTACCTCCCTGATGGATGTATTACATTTTCTTTTTAATTACTGCCTTGAGGATTTGAGTCATTCCACCCTAGTCCAACTGACCACTGCAAAGTCTAAATCAGTGCCATACAAGATCTAGGATGATTCAGAATCTAAGATCTTCTCTATACTACTCATACAATACGAGTCTACACCTAGTGACATATCAATCAAATTGCCACCAACGGCATATAGTCAACCTAAAAACACCTAGTCCACCCTTAGTACAGGTCATATCATCATACACTAGGGTATGGAAGTATAACCCTTCCAACAGAGTACAACCACAGGTGTCCTTCAATCACATCATACATATAATCATTGAGACATTAGCCCAACTGTTCTCAAATTGAGGGATAGGAATGACAAGAACCATCATCCCTAAAACACATGGGATCTAGATGACAATTATATACTCTCCAAGCACCCCACATACTCACCAATATGTGGTCTGAGTTTCCCTTAGGAATATTCATTTCACCATCCAACAAGTTCTAGCACTGGAATGGATCTATGGCCAGGGAAATTACATGATTAGGGTTCCACTTGATTAGTTAAGAAAATTGGGTGTCTTTTACTGCATCAATCAAGTTACAAGAAAACCCTAGAAAATTCTACAAAGCATACGTAGAGTGCAACTTCAGAAGGTATAAAATGCATAAAGCATAAAACTAATCACATCACCGCATAATACTGGTTCACTATCTTACACAAGGTCATCCTCATTATCACACACCATGGTATACCAATCCCTTATAACATCACTAAAGTATATCACCTCAAATATAGCACAAGGTCACTACCAGGCCATAAGATTATTCACATTGTTCCCTACAAGCCATCATTATTTATCCATGCATCATCAAGGCTAATCATATCACACATGTGTCACATAAGTGACACTCCAATCAAATATTAGCTTATGATGTTCATTCAATAGAAACTTAGGGTTACAACATTAAGAGAGAGAGTACTTTATCATCATGCTACTTATTTAACCAAGATATGTATTATCACCATGTACTCAATTTAGGGTTAGGTTTCAACTTAGTTAACCGAGTTAGGGTTTCAAAACAAAAATTAACATCAAGCCCTAATCATCACCATCTCCCACATTCTTGGAAGAAAAGAAGATCATCTGCCATCATCGCAAAGTCAATCAAAAAAGGAAACACATGTCCAAGAAATCTCATTGACCAAAGAGGAATGGACCTCACAATCTTCATAGGTCGAGAGGTGGGTCATCCTTAGCGACCATCAAGCACATCATCGACCAAAGAGGAAGAAAGATCACACATTTGAGAAAATGAAAAAGAAATCACACCTCTTCATCGACCGAAGGGAATTTATTGACAACTAAAAACATTCATAGTGACCAACCCCACCATGCATGGCTTAAAAACTTGGTAACCAAAGAAGTAAGGAAGAATCTCATTGACCGAAGGACATAGGTCATGGTAACCGAAGATCATGAGGAGAAACCCATGGATTGAAGAGGAATATATCACCTTAGCAGCCTCACAAATGGGTCCATACTTAATAAAAGCCCTACAACCACATAGATCACATCATGATGGACATCAAATGAAAATAAATCCACCTCCAACATATGATCAAAACAAGTTGATAACCCCCATTAACTAAAAGTCATCAAAGTACAAGGTACAAGAAGAAGGTCATCACCAAAACCTTAAATCTAATCATCAATCTTGAGAGAAATTGAACCATAAATCAATCGAGAGAAAACCAAACATTTAACCAACACACAAATATCCCAAACTTCCATCCTCAAATAAGAGAACAAAACTTGTGATCATGATAAGGAACCAACTTTTGGCATGTGCATGGAGGAACCAACACCTCCATCATCAACAAGAGTTCGGGTACAAGAATTAGGATTCATATATGGGGGTTTATCCATCAAGATCACAACATAATCACAACCCTAGTTCAAGATATCATCATCATACTATTTAGAACTACATTTTCGAGATACATTAATTGCATGCAAGGTTAGGTTCAACAATAATTGAAGAGAATGTTATATAACTCACCTTGATTGTGAAGAAAAACTCCAAAAGCAAGATTATCCAAGGAAAGAGAGGAAAACCAAGCTTGATCACCAAGCCACGACCAATCTAGCATCACCTCAAGGAGGGAAACAAAACCATAGGATAAAAAGACAAGCAAGAGGGAAAACCCTAGGATAAAAAGACAAGCAAGAGGGAAAACCCTAGGATAAAAAGACAAGAAGAAAGAGGAGTTATTTATCTCAATTTGAGCACTACCATGGAAAACCATGGATTCAGACAAGAAGAGATAAGTCTCCTAATAAGAACCACCATGGAGAACCATGGGTTCAGACAAAAGAATAAGAGAGGGGTAGTGTTGCAAGAAAAGGAGACTGAGAAGGATAGATCACTTACCAAGATCAAGGAGCACCAAAGGATCACCAAAGATGAGTTGATCCAACCTTAGATCCACACATGTAAGGGTTCAACCACCTTGCACCAAGATGGAGCATTCCTTCTCCATAAGGAACACAAGGGACAAGATCCAAGGAGAAGAGAGAATGAAAAGAGACCAAAAGGATAACTTGCATGCAAAGAGAGGGGTCTATATACCCAAGGGTAGGAGAGAGGTGAGGGAAGTTAGGTGTCACCACGTGCCACATGTTCATGCAAGCAATAATACCATGAATGCAACAAAGTTCATTAAAACCTAGGAAAATCAACAACCTCACTTGGTCTAAAACACCATCTTTCGAAGAAAACTTGGCTCCAAAAGAGAAATGGTCGCATAACATCAAAACCCTTAGTTCTCATCAACATAGGAAAGGGGGTAAAGGCTCTTTGACCAAAGAGTACACATGGCACACTTCAAAACCTATTTGACTACAAAGATCAAGGTAAAAGGAACAAGTTGGTCACTGAAAACTAAAAACTCAATAGTCAACACCAAACTAGGGCATCTAAGCAAACCCTAGAAACAACATATGATATCACCACACTTCTTGTAAGACCCTTGATCTATGTTTTGGGTTAGCCCTATTTTCTTTGGATTGATTAAGTTCTTAGAACCCTAATATAATACTTTGATATGATCTTAGATCTTTTGAAGAGCTTAAATCTCTAGTTTGAGATTGTTTGGATGATGTTTGTGCTTTGCGTGCTTATTTTGGCACAAATTACAATTTATCCATTTCCAAGGGTTATCATGCAATTTTCCACCTCTAAAGTGTTCCTTATCTCCTTGGATTAACTAGAGAGAATGTGATTCTTTGGGGAACCTTGGTTGGCCCTTGGATGAGTGGGGGCACCCTTGAGGTGATTAGAGTTTCTTGGATTTGCTTGGTTTCGATCCATGTATGCTTTGTTGCTTTGTCTCTTCCCTTGTCTCGACCCATGTGGGTTCTTGGGGTGTGTCTCAGTCAAGACACCTTCCTTGGGTGTGTTTTGTCTCAAACATGGTGGTTTGGGTCAAGACAATATGTACTTTTGTGGAGTGTCTCGACCTAGTGTGTTTGGTGACCTTTTATCTCGACTAGGGTGAAGCTTCACTCTTGTTTCGACCTCCTTTGGAGTGCCTTAACCAAAACCATGAGCTGAGGACCTTGGTGGTCAAGACCAAATATAGGTTATATCATCATCTCGTGCATTCAAGATTTAAGTAGTTGCATGTTAGTTTCTTGGGTGGACAAGTGTCACTTTGTTGCCTTTAGGTGTTGACACATCACCCCTCACCCTACCTCACTCTTCCTTTCTAATATAAACCCTCTTCTCTCTATGATAGTGAACCTTTCAGCCCTCTTTCTTCCTCACCCTCTCTTTCTTGTTCTTGGAGATTGGTGGAGCAAAAAGGGTTGATGCTTGGAGCTTTTGGTGATCAGATCCTTTGCATGTAGTGATCCATGCCCATCTTCAACCTTAGTAAGTATCCTTTCTTTTATGGATTTTTCCTTGATTCTTCTACCCCATATTCTTCTCTTTTCTCAGCCTTAGACTATGTTTTGACATGGTGGTTGATCTTAAAAGTAAGCTCCTCATCACAAAGGTCATAGATCATGTTTTGACAAGGTGGAACCCTAGTGAGAGGGAGTTTCTTCTCTCTTTTCCTCCTTCCTTTGGTTCGGCCTACAGATCATTTTCCCCTATTATAGAGAAACCTTTGACCTTGGTACCTTCTCCTTTTGAGGTGATCTCATGGCCGAGAGTGGAACTTTTGGTGAGCTTTTTCCTCCCTTGGTGATCGTGTTCTTGGAGCATGTGATCCTAGGAGTGATCTTCCTCAAGGTGGGTTATATAACTCTTTACCTTCTTCTATTACTTGAACCATATTATTTCTTGCATGTTTCTATTTCTCTCTCTAAATTATCATTCTAATATACTAGTTGATGATATCATGTTCTAGATCTTAAATAAAGGTGATTATCATGCTTGGTTTGCTTGGAAACTGAAACCCTAATTCTTGGTACCCGATTTTGGTGGTGGTTTTGTTTCTATATTTTAACCTTAGTTTTGACCACATGCATTATACTCATGTAACTTGATGTATCTTTATGTTTAAGTCCTATTTTGGAGGTAAAAAAATGTGGTTTTATCTCTCTTGCATGTGTTTTTTTCATGGTGGTTTCATGACCCGTGTTTTAGGATTTTTTTTGACCGTTTTTGTGAGAAGTTTTCCTCCTTGAGGATGGTGGTCTTCTTTGAGTTTATATCCTATTTTTTTGTGGTTCTATTCTATTTAGGTCAAGATTCATCTACATTTTGATGATGGTCTTTTGCCTTGGTGTTAGCACGACCTTAGTGATCGATACACCATGTTTCTCCTTGGGTTGAGAGTCTTTGGTTTGTGATGTTTTAGTCAAGATGTTCCTTCTATGTTTAGGTTGAGATAGGTGTTGTGGTCTTGTTTGAGACATGTTCTTTGTGATGGTCGTGACCTTGCTTTAGTTTTAGTTGAGACATATCTAGTTTTTAGGTCGAGACATGTGTTGTTCTTGGGTCGAGACACTTTTCAATGTTTTGGTCATGACACCTGGTTTGGTTTCAATCGAGATGACCTTGGTTTGAGGTTGATACCTATATTTGTTCTTGAGGCCGCGATATGTGCTATAGGGTGGTCGAAACCCTAGCTTTTGTGGTGGTCAAAACATGTTTTCTCTCTCCTATTTATAAATTCCTAATCTTGCAGGTGATATATGGACCATATCTTGTGCATGCTGTTGTGATGATTATGATGTAGGGTGATGGTTATAATCCTTGATGAGATATGATGAAATCATATTGATGTGATGGGTCCTATGACCTGGTGAAGGCTTGAGGCCTATTGTGAGGTGACATCCTCTAGTAAAATGATTGAGAGATTTATGTCCTGCAATGGTGTGATATTGGTGATGACCTTATGTATGGCAATGTTATATGTATCATGTGGTGATGATGTGACTAGTCCACACTGTAAAGAAGTGATACCACTTCTCTACTACAATTTTGAACAATAAAACCTCCAATCCAATCACACTCAGAAGGTATGTTGGAGTGGGTGTAAAATTTTCAAATCTTTATATAATGGTAATCAAAAGACCAATGTATAGCAGCGGAAGAAAAACATGACTATATTCAATTATAAAACAAAGGGTTACAAACTTAAACTTACATCACAAGGATCCATGTAGAGGAAATCTAAACCACCTCAAGATTGTCTCCAAGCTTCATCATCACAAACTAAGTCCAGGTCCACAAGCCATGCATCCAAGTCTTCCACCTAGGGTTGGAAGCATACCCTAGCAAAAGAGAAACAAAAGGAAACATCAGCAAAGGCTGGTATGTGCATACTAAAAAGAAACTTGATCAATATAAGGAAATAGGGACATCAAAATATACAAGGCTTCCCATGAAAGAGATAAGTACCACCCAAACGGGTATCAAGAGAAAAGAATTATAACAAAAGGGATACTTGCCATAACCAACAAAATAAAAAGAATGTGCTATCAATATAAACATCCACTACCATGGTGGGAAACAAAGAACATATCATCATCAACCTGCATGCATGTGAGATAAGCATAACACTAGAACAATATAAATTACAATTGGCGGCCAACCCTCATAAAGTTGAAACCTAATAGAGAATGGAATACTGCCAATCTCCCAAATATATAAAATTTGAGCATGGATTACTGCCACACTCAATTTACAGAGGAATGGTATACTGCCACCCTCCAAATAAACAATAGGGGAAAACTGCCCCAAAACCAATGCAAGTACACTACTCTAGTTCTACTGAATCACATTGCATATATAATGTAGAGGCAAGTAAATTGTTTAGTCAGAATATGATACAAAGGTTGCCATCACACAATGGACAACACAAACATATAACATCCACATCATAGTGGGCATATATCAACAAGTAAGAATCCACATCACAGTGGGCATATAATATCAAAAGTCCAACATGTACCAAGACATAGGAAAACAAGTTCAAGAGAATATCCATGATCATAAGATCAATAACAAATAAAAGGTAGTTCACATAAACCATGATATCAAAAGAAAAAGACAATGTGTAGGCTAATGTCCATAGGACCAAAAGTAAGACAAAAATATAGGTGAATTGCTCAACATATAATAATAGGGGATGCAACATACCTCAACTTCAGAGTCAAACGATCCAGGGTCACATCTAGGTCCAAGCCTAGGCTTCCAAAGAACCTATTATGCATATATGTGGAATTAGGGTTATGTTTCCATGAATATACAAAACCCTAAAAACAACTTTATTATTAATATATGAATTAGGTTTCCAAAACGATTCCATATTTTAGATTATATTTTCCTGAGTTCAAAACATATTTTATTATATTTTTCTGACTTATAAATTATTAGTTATGAATTTTAGAAGTTAATTCATCATTAATTAGATCCATTAAAAACACCTGTTAAACACATCAGACTCGGGCGACAAAACCAATACCATAAGAAAGCTTACATTTTTCTGAATCCAACGAGTATTCATTTATATTTTTGCGATAAGTAAATAATTAGTTATGGATTTTAGAAATTTGGCCAATCAAATAATTAGATATTGCCACATAGGCGAGAAAATCCACGAGAAACAGGGCGGGCCCACATGACATGGCCCAATGAGTGCCAGCCAAGTCATCGGGCCAGCGGCTCATTTGACTCGATCCAAAGCAAGAGACCAGAATGCAAAAAGACCAAAATGCCCTTGTGGTGGAGATAAAGCAAGAAGTCAGAGTCAGGGTGATTTGGTAAAATGCTCGGTGTTCATCTTCTCCCTTCTGCCAGCCGATTGCACAAAACGCAGAGCTTCAAGAGCTCTCCCAAAGATGACTCAAACTAACAAGTCAACTTCGGTACCAAAAACCAGTGAAGCCATCACCTTCCCTATCAGACGATGATCATAGGGCACCCAGACTCGGGTCCTGAGGTGCCCTATGGCGGGGGCTCGCTCCACCACCTAAACATACCAGAAGCAAAAAGTGCGAGAAAATCCAACACAAGGACCACACGATGGCCACAAAGACCCCAGCCTACATCGGTAAAGAGGAATAAAACTGAGGGCACCAAAATTTTGAAGAACCATAGTCTGCTGTATAGACATTGCTCGAGAACAAGCAAACATGGAAGAAAGAGGGCTTTTGGCATACCGCGTGTTGAAGCCAAAACTAGAGTCCAGAAAGCTTCACGAGATCGAGCTGAACCGATCCAAGCCCTCTCCAGGCTTCGCGATGGCCTGATGCGCCGGCCACCACCTGATCTTCTTGCGACAAGACGGTGCAAGTTGGGGGAAGATACTCGGGAACAAACGACGCCAAACCAAGGTGATCAAACGATTCAAGGAACTCCAGCGGAGGTCAGGGAACTAATTCCCAGCAATCCATTCGCCTGTGGTGGCAAGGAGAAGAGAAGAACGAGAAAACAGGGGCGGAAACAGAGGGCATTGGCGGCGCCCCATGGTTTGGAATATCGGGGTATAAATACCCATGAAATCAGGACGAGAAGGTGCGGAAAAGAATAAGGAAGGAGTGAGAGAAAGAATCAAAGAAGAATATAGAGAAATGAGGGAGAAATCGGAGAAAGAAAATCGATCAGAACTGGTTTCCCAGTTCGTGTGGAACCCAGCAAAGACGGAGGTAGAGGAAAAGGTAGAAGCCATGCGATTTAGATCCAACGAACACAAAAACACCTGAATTTTGGAAAGGAAAATCAAAACAGCGTGACAAAGAAATCGAGAAATCATATTTGCATTTAAATAAGGTTTGATTAAGTTTCTTTCCAAAGAGAATTGAGGGTCCAAACATTATCCAAAATAAACCAAATTTTGCACAGAGGCCAATAAAGGAATGTAGATTCCGATTATGCACTTAGTTTTGCCTTTTGGAAACTTTTAATGTGTTAAATAAATCAAATCATATTTTCTCTTTCCTCTTTCATTTATGGTATTAGGATTATCCAATTTTTATGAAACTTGACCCACAAGTTATAATTAATGTGTTAAATACAAAGTTGCCATCAATTTCACATATTGGAGTTGTTTAAATATTTATTTAATATTTTGAAGGTTCTACATACTTTCTCTCTCCTAATTTTACCTTTTAAGCAAACTTTCTCCAAATTGGATGAAAATTCACCCAAAGGCTATATTTATTATATAGATCACGAATATAACATTATTTTCCTCTTTTGGAGTCAATTATTATATTTATTTATTATTTACACCTTTTAGGCAATTTCTCTCTCTTAATATTACCATATTATTTCAAGGTTGTCCAAATTAAATGAAAATTGACATGTAAGCTTATTTTAATGTGTAGATTACGAATTTGAAGTCTATTCTTTATTTTGAGGCTTTATTACATGGATTACATCATATGGCCCATTAGAGGCCCATTAACCATATTATGCATCCAATTAAGTTATTTATCATCTTATTATCACCAAATGAATTATGTGACATATTATTTTACATTTTTCATGCATAAGATTATTAGGATCACCCTAACCTCAAACTTGTTTGGCTAAGTCCAAAAGGTTAAACTTCTAGGGTAGGGTTCGTGTTCTGGTATGTTACAGCACTCCACCCCTTAAAAAGGATTTCGTCCTCGAAATCTATAGATTCAAACATCAACGATCAACTACTCTCCACCCCTTAAGGGTTCAACCTAACAAGTCAAACTAAACAACTTTTTAGAGCTACCCACACCTCTTAGTTGTGAAAGTTTTGAGATATTTATTTTTCTCATGTATCCAACTATAGTCATTCCATCTAGGGTAGAGATTTTAGGTTCTTGTGTCTCTAACCTATCAACCCTACATGATCATCTAATAGTCATAGGTTAGGTCAACTACACATTTATATCAAACCTAGTCACAATACTAGGGTTAGATTCTACTCAAACTATAGTTTCTCTTGATTGTGACTTAGTTCAAGAAAACTTTGAGAAATCCAGAAAATTTTTGTACATATAGTATTGTAATGAAAATAATTTTTGTAGATGAAAAATCTGCGAGGTAAAACCAACATATGTCGGCACAAAATCAATACGAAAACCAAGTCATCATGTTTCCATATTTAGATCTTCTAACATATTGTCATCCTCAAACCAAACCTTATTGCACAAAAGATCATCATTTGATCAAATCTAGAGTCAACATCTCACTTAAAGGTAACTTACTAAAGTCAAGGGTTCTAAAGGGAGACAAAATTGAAATAGTCGATTCCGACTACCATGGGCTCTGATACCATGCTGTAAAGAAGTTATACCACTTCTCTACTAAAAATTTGAACAATAAAACCTCCAATCCAATCACACTCAGAAGGTATGTTGGAGTGGGTGTAAAATTTTCAAATCTTTATATAATGGTAATTAAAAGACCAATGCATAGCAGCGGAAGAAAAACATGACTATATTCAATTATAAAACAAAGGGTTACAAACTTAAACTTACATCACAAGGATCCATGTAGAGGAAATCTAAACCACCTCAAGATTGTCTCCAAGCTTCATCATCACAAACTAAGTCCAGGTCCACAAGCCATGCATCCAAGTCTTCCACCTAGGGTTGGAAGCATACCCCAGCAAAAGAGAAACAAAAGGAAACATCAGCAAAGGCTGGTATGTGCATACTAAAAAGCAACTTGAGCAATATAAGGAAATAGGGACATCAAAATATACAAGGCTTCCCATGCAAGAGATAAGTACCACCCAAACAGGTATCAAGAGAAACGAATTATAACAAAAGGGATACTTGCCATAACCAACAAAATAAAAAGAATGTGTTATCAATATAAACATCCACTACCATGGTGGGAAACAAAGCACATATCATCATCAACCTGCATGCATGTGAGATAAGCATAACACTAGAACAATATAAATAACAATTGGAAGCCAACCCTCATAAAGTTGAAACCTGATAGAGAATGGAATACTGTCAATCTCCCAAATATATAAAACGGGTCAAGACACACATCTTGCCCAGGGTACGAGGTTCCTTTTCGTCCCAAAAAGAGTAGGAAATATCACATCTGCTATAAACAAAACCAATGCACTTACACTACTCTAGTGCTACTGAATCACATTGCATGTATAATGTAGAGGAAAGTAAATTGTTTAGTCAGAAGATGATACAAAGGTTGCCATCACACAATGGACAACACAAACATATAACATCCACATCATAGTGGGCATATATCAACAAGTAAGAATCCACATCACAGTGGGCATATAATATCAAAAGTCCAACATGCACCAAGGCATAGGAAAATAGGTTCAAGAGAATATCCATGATCATAAGATCAATAACAAATAAAAGGTAGTTCACATAAACCATGATATCAAAAGAAAAAGACAATGTGTAGACTAATGTCCATAGGACCAAAAGTAAGACAAAAATATAGGTGAATTGCTCAACATATAATAATAGGGGATGCAACATACCTCAACTTCAAAGTCAAATGATCCAGGGTTACATCTAGGTCCAAGCCTAGGCTTCCAAAGAACCTATTATCCATATATGTGGAATTAGGGTTATGTTTCCATGAATATACAAAACCCTAAAAACACCTTTTTTATTAATATATGAATTAGGTTTCTAAAAAGATGCCATATTTTAGATTATATTTTCCCGAGTTCAAAACATATTTTATTATATTTTTCTGACATAAATTATTAGTTATGAATTTTAGAAGTTAATTCATCATTAATTAGATCCATTAAAAACACCTGTTAAAAACATCAAACTCAGGCGATAAAACCAATACCATAAGAAAGCTTACATTTTTATGAATCCAACGAGTATTTATTTATATTTTTGCGATCAGTAAATAATTAGTTATGGATTTTAGAAATTCGACCAATCAAATAATTAGATATTGCCACATAGGCGAGAAAATCCACGAGAAACAGGTCGGGCCCACATGACATGGCCCAATGAGTGCCAGCCAAGTCATCGGGTCAGCGGCTCGTTTGACTCGATCCAAAGCAAGAGACCAGAATGCAAAAAGACCAAAATGCCCCTGTGGTGGAGATAAAGCAAGAAGTCAGAGTCCGGGTGATTTGGTAAAATGCTCGGTGTTCATCTTCTCCCTTCTGCCAACCGATTGCACGAAACGCAGAGCTTCAAGAGCTCTCCCAAAGATGACTCAAACCAACAAGTCAACTTCGGTACTAAAAACCAAGGAAGCCATCACCTTCCCTATCAGACGATGATCACAGGGCACCCAGACTCGGGTCCTGAGGTGCCCTATGGCGGGGGCTCGCTCCACCACCTAAACAGACCAGAAGCAAAAAGTGCGAGAAAATCCAACACAAGGACCACACGATGGCCACAAAGACCCCAACCTACATCGGTAAAGAGGAACAAAACTGAGGGCACCAGAATTTCAAAGAACCATAGTCTGCTGTATAGACATTGCTCGAGAACAAGCAAACATGGAAGAAAGAGGGCTTTTGGCATACCGCGTGTTGAAACCAAAACTAGAGTCCAGAAAGCTTTACGAGATCGAGCAGAACCGATCCAAGCCCTCTCCAGGCTTCGCGATGGCCTGACGCACCGGCCACCACCTGATCTTCTTGCGACAAGACGGTGCGAGTTGGGGGAAGATACTTAGGAACAAACGACGCCAAACCAAGGTAATCAAACGATTCAAGGAACTCCAACGGAGGTCAGGGAACTAATTCCCAGCAGTCCGTTCGCCTGCGGTGGCAAGGAGAAGAGAAGAATGGGAAAACAGGGGCGGAAACAGAGGGCATTGGCGGCACCCCATGGTTTGGAATATCGGGGTATAAATACCCAAGAAATCAGGATGAGAAGGTGCGGAAAAGAATAAGGAAGGAGTGGGAGAAAGAATCGAAGAAGAATATAGAGAGATGAGGGAGAAATCAGAGAAACAAAATCGATCAGAACTGGTTTCCCAGTTTGCGTGGAACCCAGCAACGATGGAGGTAGAGGAAAACGTAGAAGCCATGCGATTTAGATCCAACGGACACAAAAACACCTGAATTTTGGAAAGGAAAATCAAAACAGCGTGACAAAGAAATCGAGAAATATATTTGCATTTAAATAAGGTTTGATTAAGTTTCTTTCCAAAGCGAATTGAGGGTCCAAACATTATCCAAAATAAACCAAATTTTGCACAGAGGCCAATAATGGCATGTAGATTCTGATTATGCACTTAGTTTTGCCTTTTGGAAACTTTTAATGTGTTAAATAAATCAAATCATATTTTCTCTTTCCTCTTTCATTTATGGTATTAGGATTATCCAATTTTTATGAAACTTGACCCACAAGTTATAATTAATGTGTTAAATACGAATTTGCCATCAATTTCACATATTGGAGTTGTTTAAATATTTATTTAATATTTTGAAGGTTCTACATACTTTCTATCTCCTGATTTTACCTTTTATGCAAACTTTCTCCAAATTGGATGAAAATTCACCCAAAGGCTATATTTATTATATAGATCACGAATATAACATTATTTTCCTCTTTTGGAGTCAATTATTATATTTATTTATTATTTACACCTTTTAGGCAATTTCTCTCTCTTAATATTACCATATTATTTCAAGGTTGTCCAAATTAAATGAAAATTGACATGTAAGCTTATTTTAATGTGTAGATTATGAATTTGAAGTCTATTCTTTATTTTGAGGCTTTATTACATGGATTACATCATATGTCCCATTAGAGGCCCATTAACCATATTATGCATCCAATTAAGTTATTTATCATCTTATTATCACCAAATGAATTATGTGACATATTATTTTACATTTTTCATGCATAAGATTATTCGGATCACCCTAACCTCAAACTTGTTTGGCTAAGTCCAAAAGGTTAAACTTCTAGGGTAGGGTTCGTGTTCTGGTATGTTACACACATCTTATACATTTTATATCTTCTAGAGTTGCACTATTCCCTTATCTTTGTAAAGTTTGTTTTGAGATTTGTACATTGTAACTTGAGTGATGCTAAAAGATATACTATTGGCTTAACTAGTCAAGTGAAACCCTAATCATGTAGATGACCTATCCCATAGATCTTTTCCAGTGTCAGCTCTAATTGATGGATTGGTGAAATTAGTATAACTCAGAGCACATATTTTTGAATATGCAGGGGTGCAAGTCGAGTATATCCTTTTTTCCATAATTATAGATTTTGTGAGACAGCCATGAGTGAGCTACTCTCCTTGTGATATGGATGGCCATGAGTGACCCAATCCTTCTTTATAGAATGGCCATGCGTGATCCTATTCTTCTAGCATTGTTACCTATACAAAGGTGGGATAGGTGTGATTATATGTGTGGATGGCCATGCGTGAGCCAATCCCTGATCTTGACTATATATTCCATTGTTGCAGTTGAGTGATATGTCTCTGATGTGTTTCTCTTATGATGACCAAGAGGTGTGGGGAGGTCGTGGATTCCAGCACTTCCATTGACCTTTTATGGCACCGGTTTCGACTTAGCAGTGGTCGGTTGGGTTTGTGTGGTATGACTCAAATCCTCATGGCAATAATAAAAGACGCAACTCAACTATGTAGGGTATCTGCATAGGGTAAAATGTGACTAACATTGGATGGTACCCTTTTCCTTATCTTTGTACTAATTTCTTGAAATATGACGTGGTAAGAGAAATTAATTGTTATACATGTTCTTCATATTGTTATTTAGAATATTACTTTCTCTACTACTCAGTGGTAACTACTTAGTTTCTTAATCTACTTTATCTGTTGGATACATATCATTTAGTTGAATATGCTCAACCTACTTAATACGTTTATCTACCCTCTTAGTTATCTATGCTTTAATAGACGTTGGTAGGGAGTTATATCTCTTGCTAGGATGTTTGGTCTCACCCTATGGGTTTCCACATCTTTTAGGTGGTCGTGCACAAAGAGGTAGAGATCTTGCAACTAAGGAAGAGCAGTAGTAGGAGTAGTAGTTGATAAGGTTGGATGTGCTTCTAGTCTTTTGGTGATAGAGTCCTTGATGTCATCCTTGTACACTCAGGTCTTTGGGGTGTTCTCTTTGTGTTTTGTGAATATGCTATCGATATGAGACTTTTGTCTTGTGAGCCACGTATGTAAGATCTGGCATGTGTATATGTACATATATGTGGAACAAATATCTCATGTTATAGGTTGATGACAAGAATGATGATGCAAAGTGATATAAGAACCAAGAAGTATGTGCTATGTAATACAAGTGTCCTATTGGGGACTTATAGGTGATAAGTTTTTGGCTTTGGTGCTTTGAGAAAATCAATTTTAATTTCCTATTTTTTTGGTAATCTTCATGTTTAGTTTTAGTTCCATGCTTGGGTTCTGAGTAATCTTGTTTGTGACACTTCGGGGCATCACAGTTAAAGGTTTGTATCACAACTTAGGTTTGCAAGTCTACAGGGACCTAGGACTAGGGTTTGTGTCTGTTCTAGTGTCCTCCAATATCTCTTATGGAGGCTTCTGCTTATGCAAAAGAAGAAGAAGAGAAGAAAAGATGTCAAGAGAACAAGAAGAACATGTTGTAGAGAGCAATTTTGTTGCACCTAGAGTTAGTGTAAGGGTTCAGGAGACAGAAGATTGGGCACCTGATGCTCCCAGTTTGACCCGGCCATGATGGAAAACCCTTCCTTTTTCTCTTTAATTGGGCAGTTCATGGCAATGATGACACACATGGAAGATAAAATGCTTGCACCACAGCCTAGGGCAGTTGTTCCCAGTGCTGAATCTCTAGGGTCTGGGAAGACCTTTGAGAGGCTGGGACGTGTTGGGGTTGTGGAGTATGCTGGTATAGTGGATCCAATGGATGTAGAACTTTGGTTGACAGAGTTGGAGAAAGCCTTCAAGATCCTTAGTATCCCCAAAGAAGACAAAGTGAACCATGCAGTCTATCTTATGAAGGGGCATTTTAGCCATTGGTGGACCATAGAAGAGGAGAAGAGACCTGGTGTTTCTATCAATTGGGAGGAGTTTCTCTGAGAGTTTGTTAACATGTACTTTTTATGTACCTATCTAAATTAGAAGATCTCTCAATTCAAGAAGATCAAGCAAAGATCCATAACTATCAATGAGTATGAGGCAAGGTTTATGGAGTTGTTGAGGTTCTTTCCTCACATGGATACTACAGATGAGAAGAGGATTCAACATTTTGAGAAGGGGTTGAATGTTTAGTTGTCTACCCCGGTAACTTCCTTAGACAATTGTGAGAAGTTTGCCATGTTTGTGGAGTTTATCAAGAGGATCGAGTGGTCAGTGATTGAGAAGCGTGAGAAGAGTTCCAAGAAGATACTAGCACAGTACTAGGGACAATCTTCTGGAGGTTTTAAGAAGCCTAGGTTCTCGATACTTCCAACATTGTAGAGGTCAAGTGCATAGACGTAGTTGTCAACAAGACAGAGGCCAAAATCTTCCACCAGTAGGAGCCCATAGTACAACTTCAGTGTTAGTGACAGGGTCGTCTAGGCCATGGTATGAGAGCAGGACAAGTTATAGGTGTGGCTAGGTGGGGCATACAAAGTTGTATTGTACCATGAAGGATGATGAGGTGACCCAGCAACCGAAGTAGAGCCAACATGGCTCAGAGATAGTAGTTTAGTAGTGGTGGAGGCCGAGGAAGTGGACAAGCATCACATGATGGTTCTTATGGATATGCCAGTAGAAAATGGGGATGGCAACATGCAATGGCTCAATTCTATGCCATGAGTCAATTGGAAGGAGTGGTCATCCCGCATGTAGTGATAGGTCAGATGGAGTTATTTCATTCTAATATTTGTCTTCTTCTTTCTATTTAACTATTTTGGTTGACCCAGTTCCGATGCTCTCTTTTATCACTCAAGATGTGATTGATATTTGTTCTTTTCCTATTAGTCGTAAGAAGGATATGCTTCATTTAGAAACCACGTTAGTTGGTTCCGTTGACTTACTAGAGGTGTGTCATTCCAATGTCCTTTCTTTCTCAGGGAACATCACTCAAGTGGATATCATACCACTTGACATGCATGGATTTGATGTTATCCTTGGAATGGACACCTTTGAGAAGTATCAGGTGGTCTTGGATTGTAGTTCCAAGGTGTGATACGAGGTGGATATTCCAAGGAGATAGGAAGATTCTTTCGAAGTGTCTAGTATCAATGATGGTGGCTGAGATGATGATGAGACAAGGTTGTGAGGCATGTTTGGCACATGTGGTGGATAAAAAGGTGAGGTGTCCGAGTGTACACGAAGTGTTTGTTGTCTCTGAGTTTGAGGACGTGTTCCCACATGAGTTTCCAAGTTTTCCCCTAGTTAGAGAGATTGACTTTGAGATCAATCTAGTGTGAGGTACACAGTTGATAGCACAAACATTATACAGGATGGCTCTAGCCAAGATTGTAGAGTTGAAGAAATAGTTTCAAGATCTTCTTGAGAAAGGTTTCATCAGACCAAGCATGACCCCATGGAGTGCACACGTGTTTTTTGTAAAGAAGAAAGATGGTTCCATGAGACTGTATATAGACTACAGACTATTGAATAAGGTGACAACAAAGAACAAGTATCCCTTGCCGAGGATAGATGACATGTTTGATCAGTTGCAAGGCACCACAATGTTCTTGAATATAGACCTGAGATTAGGTTATAAATACTTGCAGATCAAGGCAGATGATATGCCTAAGTCAGCTTTTAAGATAAGGTATGGTCATTCTGAGTTTGTGGTTATACCGTTTGGGTTAACTAATGTATCGACATCACTCATGGACTTGATGAACAGGGTGTTCTGGTTGTTTCTTGATCATTTTATGGTGGTGTTCATAGAATATATCCTGATATACTTTAGAGACAATCAACAACATGAACAACATCTTTCTCAGGCATTGATCATGTTGATACAACATTAGTTTTACACCAAGTTCAAAAAGTATGAGTTTTGGCTGAAGGAGGCGTCATTCCTAGGACGTGATATCTATTGAGGGTGTTTGTGTGAACCCTAAGAAGGTTGAGTCTGTACAGGAGTGGAAACAACCAAAGCCACCGACATAAGTATGCAATTTTTTGGGTTTGTCAAGCTACTACAGTTGGAATATCAATAACTTCATCTCAGTGGTGTTACCCCTAACGAAGGTGATGAGGAAGGATATGCCTTTTTTTGGGATGACAGATGTCAACATGTCTTTAGTTGTTGAAGGGGAAGTTGACAAGTGCAGTAGTGCTAGTTTTTCCTAACCAAGGGAAATGATACATAGTTTTTTATGATGCATCAAGGAATGTATTGGGTTGTGTGTTGATACATGATAAGAATGTGATCTCTTTTGTGTCACACTAGTTGAAGAAGCATGAGGAGTACTACCCAACCCATGATATAGAGTTGGATGCAGTGGTTCATGCTTTGAAGACCTGGACACACTACCTTTATGGTGAGAAGTGTCATATCTTCATAGACCATAAGAACTTGAAGTATATCTTTTCACAATAGGAGTTGAGCATGAAGAAGTAATGATGGATGGAGTTAATCAATGATTATGATTGAACAATTGATTACCATCTAGGAAAGGTGAATGTAGTGGCAGATTCCTTGAACATGAAGTCATATCCATCATTATCTATGGAGAAGGAACAATTGTGTTTCTTGGTGTGTCGTAAGCGAGACATGTTGGTCTCCTTGCGTCAGATGAACGTGAAGCTAGAGGTTTCTTTGGTAGCAGGGTTGTCGGCACAGCTACAAGTGAAGCCTACATTGAGGTAGCTAATCAGAGAGGCACATTAGGCAGATATTGTGATACATCAGATAAGATTAGAGTTTGACAGTGAGAAGCATGATGGATTCCACAAGGCAGAAGATGGGATAATGTGTTACCACAATAGAGTTGTGGTTCCTAGTGTTAATGATTTGAGGATGATGGTTCTGGAAGAGGCTCACACTTCAATGTATGCTACACACCCATGTAGCACCAAGATGTACCGTAACCTTAAATATTTGTATTGGTGGCTTGGCTTGAAGCCTAATGTGGCTGAGTTTGTTGTAAAGTGTGTCGTGTGTCAGTAGGTGAAGGAAGACCATCAGAATCCTATAGAGACGTTGCAACTCTTGCATATTCCATAATAGAAATGGGATCATGTAACAATGGACTTTGTGGTTGGTCTCCCTAGGAAAGCCAAAGGTCATGATTCCATTCGGGCGATCATTGACAAGTTGATCAAGTAAGATTATTTCCTTCCTGTGATGACAACATATACAATAGATAAGATTTCTTAGATCTATATTGATGAGATAGTGTGTTTGCATGGTGTCCCTGCTACTATCATGTCAGATAGAGGTCCTCAATTTACAAGTCACTTTTGGGAGCGATTGCACATAACTTTGGGTATGCAGTTAAGGTTTAGTACTACATTCCATCCTCAGATATATGGTCAGTCTAAGAGGACCATACAAACCTTGGAGTATCTATTGAGAGCCTAGTGTCTTGCAATTTTTGGGTAGTTGGGACATTCACCTCAGCTTGATAGAGTTTGCTTATAATAATAGTTACCAAAGAAGCATCAACATGGCACCGTATGAGGCATTGTGTGGGAGACATTGTAGATCTCAATCATGTAGGTATGAGATTGGTGCATATCAACTTCTTGGTCTTGATCTTATGCAACAGATGAAAGAAAAGATCAAAGTGATCCAATAGAAGTAGAAGGCAGCATATGATAGGAAGAAGTCGTATGCTAATAGTCGACATAGACCCTTGGAGTTCCAAGTGGGATACAAGGTGTACCTCAAGTTCTCTCCATGGAAGGTTGTTTTGAGGTTTGGGAAGAAGGGAAAGTTGGCTCCCATGTATATGGGCGCTTACCCTATGGTGACATATGTTGGGAAGGTGGCATACTAGTTGGAGTTGCCAGATGAGTTGCACAGGTTGCACCTAGTGTTCCATGTGTCAATGCTGAGGAAGTGCCACCCTGATACCGAGTTGGTTTTGCAGCCAATGGAGGTTTAGCTTGATGAGGATATGTCTTATGTTGAAGGACTCATGTTGATGCTTGATAGAAGAATGAAGAAGCTGAAGAAGAAGGGCATAGTGTTGGGGAAGGTTTTTTGGCATCACTGTGGCATTGAGGAAGCCAGGTGGTAGCTTGAGTAAGAGATGTGTAGGAATTATCTGTCTTTTTTTGCATAGGATTTTAGGGGTGAAATCCTTGTTTGGGGTTTATGGCTTGTAAGACTCTTGATCAGTGTTTTGGGTTAACCCTATTTTCTTTGGCTAAATTAAGTTTTTAGAACCTTGCTCTAATCCTTTGAGATTCTCTTAGAGCTTTTGGTGAGCTTAAATCTCCAGTTTGAGCTTATTTGGATAATGTTTGTGCTTTGTGTGATTGTTTTAGGTCAAATTGCAATTTACCCATTTGTGACGATTATCTTGCAATTTGCCACCTCAATAGTGTTACTTCTCTCTCTTGGCTTCATGAGAAAGAATGTGATTCCTTGGGGTGCCTTGGTTGGGCCTTGGATGAGTGGTGGCACCTTTAGAGGTGATTAGGGTTTCTGGGGTTTGCTTGGTTAATTATAAGATAAACCCTAAACATGGGTAAATTGCAATTGGGTCCAAAACAAGAACATATATGTGTAACTAGCTCAATCAATATCCAAACTAGACCAAACTGAAAATATAAGCATGTCACATGTTATTAAGGCACATCACATAATTAGATTAAGGTTTTAACCCTCTAATTATTTCAAGCAAGAAAGATAAAGCATGAGGCTAGGTTAGGCGCCTTACAACCATAAACTCTTAAGTAGGATTTGTCCCCCAAAATCGTACATGAAAAGAGACGGGTACTTCCTATGCATCTCAACTTCTAACTCCCATGTAGCTTCCTCCATGATGTGGTGATGCCACAAAACATTAACCAACACTATATCCTTCTTCTTCAACTTCTTCACTCTCCTATCCAAGATCAACACAAGATCCACAACATATGACATGTTCCCCTTCAACTCAACCTCTGCCGACTGCAACACTTGCTTTGTATCTGGATGGAAATTTCTCAACATAGAAAATTTGAACACAAGATGAAAGTTGTGCAACTTTGGTGGTAGCTCCAACCTGCAAGCCACCTTCCCAATACATTCCACCACAAGGTAATGTCCCATATACCTGGATGCAAACTTACCCTTCTTCCCAAACCTTAGCACACCTTTCCAAGGAGAGACCTTAAGATACACCCTATCTCCACTTGGAACTCCAAGGGCCTATGACAAATATTAGCATACGACTTCTATCTATCTTAGGCTGCCTTTGGATGTTGTTGTATCACTTTGATCTTATCTGTAGAATGTTATACAAGATGAGGAACCAAAAGATAATACTCACCGGTCTCATACCAACAAAGTCGAGACCTACAATGCCTCCCATACAAGGCTTCATAAGGTGCCATGTTGATACTCCTAAGATAATTGTTTTTATAAGAAAACTCTATCAAACTAAGGTGCACATCCCAACCTCCATGAAACTATAAAACACATGCTCTCAATAGATCCTCCAAGATCTGGATGGTCCTCTCCGACTGACCATCAACATGCATATGAAACATTGTACTAAACCTCAACTATGTACCCACAACTATCTGTAGACACTCTGAAAAATGTCTGGTAAATTGAGGACCTCTGTCAAACACTATTTTTATTGGTATATTGTGCAAACACTCTGTCTCATCCACATATATATGTGCCAACTTCTCTATTATATATGCCATCTTCACTGGAAGGAAGTATGATGACTTGGTTAACCTTTCAATGATCACCTAGATGGAATCATGACCTTTGCCTATCCTAGGAAGACCAACCACAAAGCCCATACTGATATGATCCCATTTCTACTATGGTATAGGCAATGGTTGCAATGATCTTGAAGGCTTTTGCAACTCAGCCTTGACATGTTGACAAACATGACATCTAGCCATGAATTCTGCCACATCATGCTTCAAGATAGGCCTCCAATACAAATCCTTCAAGTTTTAGTACATCTTGGTACTACCTGGATTCTTTGCATATGTCAAGGAATAAGCTTCCTCAAGGATCATCTTCCTTAGTCTATCAGCATATGGAGCCATTGTCCTGCCATGGAGACAAATTGTCCATCCTCTTTCTCATGGAAGCACTTATGCTTCTCATTGCTAAACTTTGATCAAATTTGATGTATCATTGTATCACCACATTGTGCATCTCTGATCTGATGTATCAATGTGGGCTTCACCTACAATTGTGCTAACAAGCCTGCCAACAAGGAGACTTCCAACTTACACATTCATATGATTCAATGACACCAACATGTCTCTCTTATAGAAGACCAAGGAACATAACTACGCCTTCTCAGCACATGACGATGAAGAGGACTTCCTACTAAGTGCATATGACACCATGTTCAGCTTCTCTGGATGGTAGTCTATTATGAAATTGTAATCCTTAATCAACTCCATCCATCTCTGTTGTTTCATGTTTAGCTCCTACTTTTAGAAGATATACTGAAGGTTCTTGTGTTCGGTGAAGATTAGACACTTCTCTCCATAAAGATAGTGTCTCTAAATCTTCATAGAATGGACCATAGTTGCAATCTTCAAATCATGCGTCAGGTAGCTCTCCTTGTATTTCTTAAGCTGTCGCACAGCAAAAGAAATTGCATTCTTGTCCTGCATTAGTACACATCCCAAACCATTCTTTGACGCATCACAAAAGATGATATAGCCTTTCCTTTGCACATGAAGAACTAACACTAGTGCACTGGTCAACTTCTCCTTCAAAAAATGGAAATAATGCTCACACTTGTCATCCCAGACAAACAATACACCCTTCCTTGTCAGCTTGGTAGGGGTAACACCACAACACTGAAGTTCTTGATAAACTTCCGGCAGTAGCATGCTAAGATAAGGAAACTACAAACCTCCGTTAGTGTCATAGGCTGCTCCCACTCTAGTATGGACTATACTTTCTCAGGTTTAACATACATGCCTTTAGCAGATATCACGTGACACAAAAAAGACACTTCCGTCAACTAGCATTCACACTTGCTAAACTTGGCATACAGCTTGTTCTACTTCAACAATGTCAAAGCCTATCGTAGATCCTGCTCATGTTGTTGGTTGTCTCTGGGCTATATCATGATGTCATTGACAAACACTACTAAGAACTGGTCAAGATATGTCATGAACACTATGTTCATCAGGTCCATGAACATTGTTGGTGTGTTAGTCAACCCAAATGGCATAACCACAAACTCATAGTAAGCATACCTCATCCTAAAAGCTGAGGTAACCAAAGAGAGGTGCCATCCTGTATGGTGACTATTCTATCGATTGCATACTAGGAACTAGAATGATGTCAAAATCAATCTCTATAGGAGGGGGAACTATAGGAAACTCTTCGGGAAACACATCCTCAACCTCTCAAACAACATGCACCTCTTGGATACTAGGACTCCTCACCTTGGTATCTACCACATGTGCCAAGAAAGCCTCACACCCCTGCCTCATCAGCCTCTCTGTTGTCATAGATGACACCAAGAACGTCAGAAGAATCTTCCTATCTCCTTGGAAGACCCACAAAACATCACCGTCCAAGAATATCGCCACCTTGGAACTATAATATAAGACCACTTGGTACTTCTCTAAGGTTATCCATTCCAACGATCACATCAAATCCATGCATGTCAAGTGGCATAATGTAATATCCTCAATTTTCTAAAATTGAATTTATTAAATATAAAACATGAATTGATTTATAATTTCCCTAATGATATTACTGGTGGAATAATAGTATTAATCACATTTGTGGCGTGGGTACTTTTGGCACAAGATAAATAAATAAAAGGGATTCATATTGGTAACAAACTATAGGAGGTGGGAGGAGTCAGCGGGACATTGTAGTCTGACACTTGACAAATGGGAAGTCTTTCTCCATTCATTGACGACATTTTAAACATTGTCTCTACCATACACACCATTAAGAACAACTACCTCTGAAAAAGTCTTGCAGTTAGAGTCATTTTGTGCTAAGACTTTTTGGTTTGATATGAGATAGATCTTTGACTTTACCTTCTATCTTCCATAACATAATCATCCCAGTCTCTAGCTTGATTCATAAAACAACCAGCAGTTGTAATGAAGTCAGCCTCATCAATTATTATTGAATAAGTGATGAACGTTATCATTCATAATGTAGCCTTGGTGCAAAAATTATTTCTGGGGTAGGGGTACTCCTATCTATAGAGGTGAGGCAAGCGGAACGAAAATCACAACTCAAGCACCAGGGTCTGAATGCAATAGCTGGTGATGAAACTCCTGGAAATATACTCAGTGTCCCTCAGAGATGTGGAATTAGACTTTCTCTCTTCTATTTTTTTGAGATAGATATTGAAATCCTTCTGGGATTCAAAAAATGTGGGAATTTGTATTTTCACCCTTCTGGGGGATTCCATCCACTAACACAAAGTTTATGGCTAACTGATATGGCACATCATCATTTAGCTATTGCATTTATTTTCCTCATAGCTGGTCATATGTATAGAACAAGCTTTGGGATTGGGCACAATAGAAGGGATTCATACATGAATAAATAATAATGGGTTTTTGATATGATAAATGAAATGATAAGAAAGGCCCAAAAGAAAATAAGAAACATGGTGTTTTAGATAATTAAAATAATAATCATCAACCCTTGATTGGAAACACAATGATTGAGGCAACAATTAGTATTATTTTGATATAACTTTTAGAACACTTGAAAATAATAATGGAAGGAATATCATTCTAGAATTTGGGTGAAAAAGGGTATTTGTAGAATAGTGATAATTGTTTTAAATAAATTTCTAAAAAGGAGCAAGTTTTGTATGGAAAAAGACATCCCAATAAATCCCAATTACTAATTATACTTTTCAGAAAGGTATCTAGGAGTTTTCTCAAAGTAAGGATACTTAATTTGGAAGAATATATCAAATAGAGTGGATAAAGAATAATCTAGAAAACACAATCAAACTAGCCAATAAAGTGCAATGTATCTATATATTTCTTCCCTTATGGCTTTTGTGTGTCAATCAAGTGCAATTGGTAATTTAATTAAAAGTAATAATTGAAAGAAAAGTATATATATGGGTCACCATAATGGAAAATGCACTGAACGATTTTCCTTTTTCATGAAAGTTGCCAAACTATGTTTTAGTAATGAAATTATGGTTGTCTCCACATAATATTTGGAGTATGGAATAAAAGGGTATAAACCTTCGATCTTAGAGGAAGAAGAAGGAATGTAATTAATATTTTGCCATGCATTCCAATGATGTTATTTGGTGTTGTGGAGCTCTGGTAATGTCTGTTAAATTTCATGAGAACCTTGCCTTTTGTGCATCAAAGAGACGATGCTAGAAATGAGAAGAGAGATAATGAGAAGGGGTTTATTGTCCGTATTAATTACGACTAAGGTGCTTTCCATCCAAGAGAATCATATTTACATTTGTGTCTCTCTTTATGAATGTATATGGAAAGGGATACAACTCTCTCTCTCTCTCTCTAGGTGCCACTTTCCTCTTTCCTCCCTTCCTCTCTTTATCATAACCCCTAGGGTTTGTGGTTGGAGTAGGTGTTGGTATGTATGCCCATAGAGCAAGTCATGTGATGATTGTAATGGGATACTTTGTAAATGATTTGAATAATAATAAAGGCAATTTCCAATCTATATGTTTAAACTGTTTCTGAGATGATGGTGTAACATGATAGATGTCTAAAGAATGGTTTTACTCAATGACGTATGCTTTTAGGTTCATGATCTAAACGATGAGATCATATGCATGTTAAGAGTATACATTCTTGTTTAGTCCCTAGTCGGTTGTTATTGTAGAAATAACCATAGACATCAATAACACTGAAGACTAGATTGTGTATTGGTTGATGACAGAATCTCATTAGTCATGATATAGTGATATCAAACCAAGCACATAGGTACTTGTTAGAGAACAAGGTACCAGACAGACCCACCGTGAGAGTGACACATGGAACCATGACTTGGTAGTCACAGTAAGCTCTCACAGTGATGGTGGTGAGTGTGATTCTTAGACCTGAAATCACTACACTCAACACATGTCGTTGGGTACACTTTGACATCATCAAACGCAATCCTGAAACATGGGTTGTTATAAAGGTGATGATTGGGTGGCTTTGACACATGGGGATTTTGAGGGGTGAGTGATAGATATGGGATTTGTCCCTCCTGAGGGAGTTTGATATCCTTGGCCACTTGATGAGTAGGATTGAGAAAGGCATGCACATGCACGTGTGAATCAATATGTGATATTGATGTCATACACATCTCACTCGGTCTACTCTGAGATCAAGGAAATGAATGAACATTGACAGGATGACTGTTCCATGCCTCGAGTTCATTCTGGATACCAGTGACAAAGGAATTATACATTCACTATAACACCATTCACGGATTGTAGGGATGAAAGTTGTTCTCCAACTTTCTATTTGACTTGGGTAGTAATGATGTGTGACTAGGAACCGCTCTTTGCTTGTGAAGTCATAAGTGTTATGGACTTTCATTGCCAACGTGAAATGGACCTGTAGGGTCACACACATAGGATTTAACCTAGAAGAGGAGTTTTGTCCACAAGCAATGTTTAGATTGATTACTAAAGGAGTTTAGTAGTTCAATTAAACACTCACTCAATTGATAGCTCAATATCATGATGTTCAAGGTGTTGGATGCATTGATTGGAGTATCGGATTGATTGAAATCACCTTTGACTGATTTTGCACAACCTGCACTCCCAACCGATCGGCTCATGTGATGAACCGGTCGTCTGAGGTTGCTGAACCGGTTGGCTCAATTGTTGAACCGATCGACTCATGCATAGAGTGAAACGAGCGGTTCAAGTGTTGAACCGATCGGTTCAACTGGTGCAACCGAGCAACTTGGGAAAGTAGGATCGGTGAGAATTTTCCCTGCGTTTCACTTTCCCAATTTGATTGGAACAAGGATTAGTATTCGATACCAATTAGAAACAAAAGAAGGAAAGTCAATCTGGGATCGACCAGGACCACCAACTGATTGGTTCACTTGTGAACTGACCGGTTGAGGTGTCCCAACCGATCGGTTGGTGCTCCAACCGACCGGTTCAGGTCCCCAACCGACCAGTTCACTTGTGAACCGGTCGGTTCAGGTTGCGAGTTAGTTGCTTTTGTGGAAAATCTCGAACCCTTCTACTCCTGCTTTTAGTCCCATATTGCTGGGGACAGAGAACCCTGTCCCATGACCCGCATATATATAGGGGTATTGGGGGCTTCTCAGAACACAACTCAGTGCAAGTTGATTGCTCTGCAAAGTTGTCAATCTCTCTAGTTTTGGTAACCGAGAGAAAGTCCAAGCAAGTGCTTCCCGCAAAGGGAGGTGCAGCAAGGGAAGGACAACTGCAGTTGCAATTGAAAGCAGGAGAGTGTGTTGGCGACTAGTACATCAACAGGAGGGTGCGACTCATTCCACTTCCTTGTGGGACAAGGAGTGTGGAGTTCTAGGTGGTCCGTGTGGACTACTTCAGAGGCGGGAGGTCACTGCCGCTCAGGAGGACATCTGTCATCTGATAGTCCGGTAGGAGGAGGAGTCGTCAGTCCCAGTGCGACCAGGGGCTGCACAGACAGCATCCAAGACCAGAGGTGAAGACCGCACAAGGTGTGAGGTACTATTGCCGAGAAAGCCTCGGGACAAGGTATGATTCACAAACCATCTTTCCTATTATATAGATGTTGACACGATTCCTTTCGTGCTGGGTTTTGGGGAGAAAATTTTTGTTTCTGCTACTTCTCTGCCTCCTCTAAAACCCAACAGTTGTATCAGAGCCAGGGCAACAACTCTATATTTTAGGATTATCGATATCATCGATTTTGGTTTTTCGCCTTTATTTATTGCATGCGATGCGAATAATATCGGCTTTATACATGTCCAATCCACAAATCCCTAATACACATATATGATATGTAATATTAATGCACTCGATATGCGTCGCCCTTCAATGAGTTTTGTGGTGGATGTGTAGCATGGTTATGGCCTATAAACCCCTATATCTGTGTGTGGTTGTTTGTGTGGTTGCTTGCATCTCGGTCTGCGCACCGATTCCCTTTCTCCTATTCCTGATGTAGCTCGAAATAATTCGAGAATTCTTTTCCTACCTTTGCTCCCCCCAAATGTAACTCGGGGTTTTCACAATTATATTGTAAATAGGATAGATTTTATTTCCTGTTATGTCAAAGAACGGCGGACAACTTGAAGACGATCGGTTCAAGGCGTGAACCGATCAGTTGGTGATCCAGACGGCCGGTTCGAGGAATGAGATGAGCGGGTGGCGACCTGAAGAGATGCACGATGACCGGTGAACCGATCGGCTGGAGGCGCCAGTCGATCGGCTTGTGGCACCTGAACAACCTACCTGATGGCGAGCCGATCAGTCATGGAGATGAGCTGATCAAACCCAGAAAGGAAGGCACAAATTTCATCTTGTATAGGTTGCATGTGATGTAGACCTAGATGATTGTGATTCCTCTTGGCTCGAGGAATCACAAATAGGATGGCCATAATCATTGCTTTTTATCGTTTTGCATGGTTTCTATGGAATATAACATGTATATGATACATACTATATATTGTGGTGATTGGATATGTATATGTATGTAAAATCCAAATCCCTCATTAAATATTAAGTTTTAGATGCCTTCCAAATGCGACACACGTGAAAAGCTTGATCGACCAAGTGTGGGCACACCCTAGCGTGGTGCAACGTCTATCTCATGGAAGCGTGAAGGATGAATGTGTGGGTCTGCCCTAGCAGGGTGCATATTCATCATGTTGGCTTTGGGTCGGACTTAACAAGGTGATCTAGATGGGATCTAGTACCTTGAGGCATGGAGATGATCATTGCAAAGAGTTGCATATGACATCTTTCAAGAGTTGCATATGATTCAATTGGCAAGAGTTGCCTACCTGAGAGATCTAAGTTGTGGGTGACAGCCCTAGCTGGTCCATTGCTCAGAGGATTTTAGGATCTTGACCCACTAGAAGATTGTACGCTGCAATCTTCCGAATTTATGGTGAGGGCTATCAATTTGAGTCAAAATAGTGGGAGCGGTAATTAATTAAAGGCCTAATTAACTATCGTCAAATTTATTCAAATCAAATCAAAAAGGTTTTAACAAATGCAAATTTTCTCTTGTAGAATGGCAAAAGAATCATCTTTTAAAATGGGCAAATTAATTGAGAATAAATTCCATAACTGGTTGAGGACTGTGAGAAGTGTTCTACACAATCCAGATATACCAGGAGCCTTAGAATCCACTATATGTATGCTTAATGCGTTGGTGAAGAAGAAAGTAGGTAAGGGAGAGAAGTGTTCTCTCGCCAAACCAATTTCTTCTGCATGGAGAGGATGGAAGGAACAATGGAAGAAGAAGTCGGAGATAGAGATCTCTACTTCTGGTGTATATGTGATAGAGATTAACTTTACTACTTCTTCGTCATGGGTACTTGATACCGGATGCGGATCTCACATTTGTTCAAATGTGAAGGATCTTAAGAGAAGTAGGCCTTTAGGGAAAGGCGAGGTTGAACTATGTGTTTCTAATGGGGCAAGAGTTGCCGCTAGTGCCGTAGAAACCTATGAGTTAACTCTACCTAGTGGGCTAATAATAGAGTTGAAGAACTGCTATTATGTACCTGTCATAAATAGGAATATCATTTCCGTCTCTTGTTTGGACAAAGATGGATTTGTATTTCTTATTAAGAATGGAAAGTGTTCCATTTCTAAAGATGGGATCTTTTATGGCAGTGCCCCTATGTCTTATGGTCTATACTTGATAGCATTGGAGACAAGTGTATACAACATAAACACCAAAAAGCAAAAACTCAACGACTCAAAAAAAACATATCTCTGGCATTGTCGTCTAGGGCACATAAATGAGAAGCGCATTTCTAGACTCCATAAAGATGGTTATCTAGACTCTTTTGGTTATGAATCAATAGAGACATGTGAATCTTGTTTGTTGGGCAAGATGACCAAGACTCCCTTTTCAGGTAAAGGTGAGAGAGCTAGTGATCTATTAGGACTCATACATACTGATGTATGTGGGCCTTTTAGATCTAATGCCAGAAATGGATGTCGGTACTTCATTACCTTCACTGATGATTTCAGTAGGTATGGCTATGTGTACCTGATGAAGCATAAGTCAGAAGCCCTTGAAAAGTTCAAGGATTTCATGAATGAAGTACAGAACCAGCTTGGTAAAAGTATTAAGGCACTTCGATCCGATCGAGGTGGAGAATACTTAAGCCAGGAGTTTGAGGACCTTCTGTGAGCCCGTGGTATTGTATCACAGTGGACTCCTCCTGGAACACCACAACATAATGGTGTGTCTGAAAGAAGGAATCACACATTGTTGGATATGGTGCGATCAATGATGAGTTTTGCTAATCTTCCAATTTCCTTCTGGGGTCATGCTCTTGAAACCGCCGCATTTACACTTAACCGTGTACCATCTAAATCGGTTCAAAAGACACCATATGAGATATGGTATGGGAAGCGTCCCGTTTTGTCTTTTATGAAGATTTGGGGTTGTGAGGCTTACGTTAGGAAAATGTTTCCTGATAAGCTTGGACCCAAATCCGATAAATGTCATTTTGTTGGATACCCCAAGGAAACGAGGGGATATTACTTATACCACCCTACCGACAACAAAGTGTTTGTTGCCAGGGATGCTGTATTCCTGCAGAGGGAATTTATTTTCAAAGGAAACAGTGGGAGGAAAGTAGAGCTTAAAGAGGTTTAAGCCCAACAAGAAAACATTGAAACGATAGATGTATGAGAGGAAAATGGAGATTCACAAGGTGTTGTGGAATCTCATTCTCCTCAAGTAACACAAGGACCTCGTAGATCTAGTAGGACCTGCCTTGAACCTAAGAGGTTTGGATACCTTGTGACTCAGGAAGGTGGTGAGTTGATCATAGATGATGATCCAACTACCTACGTAGAGGCTATGGAGGGACCAGATTCTGAGAAATGGCTTGAAGCCATGAGATCTGAGATGGAATCCATGTACTCCAACAAAGTATGGACTTTGGTGGAACCACCCGAAGGGGTAAAACCCATAGGGTGCAAGTGGGTCTTTAAGAAAAAGACCGACATGAATGGAAATGTGCAAACTTATAAAGGCAGATTGGTTGCGAAGGGATTTCGACAAGTTCAAGGTGTTGACTATGACGAAACCTTTTCTCCAGTTGCCATGATTAAGTCCATCAGGATCATGCTTTCCATTGCAGCTTACTATGACTATGAGATTTGGCATATGGATGTTAAATCTGCATTCCTTAATGGGAATATACATGAGGATGTGTACATGACACAGCCTGAAGGTTTTGTAGATCCAAAGAATGCCAATAAAGTCTGTAAACTGCAAAGGTCAATCTATGGATTGAAGCAAGCATCTCGGAGTTGGAATCTTCTATTTGATGAGGAAGTCAAAGTGTTTGGCTTTATTCAAAATGAAGATGAACCTTGTGTGTACAAGAAGGTTAGTGGGAGCTCGACCACATTCCTCATATTGTATGTGGATGACATACTTTTGATGGGGAATGATGTCTTACCCTTAGAGAAGGTAAAGACTTGACTTGGGAAAACTTTCTCAATGAAGGACTTAGGAGAAGCATCCTATATTCTAGGAATTAAGATCTATAGAGATAGATCTAGAAGGCTTCTCGGACTAAGTCAAAGCACGTACATTGACAAAGTGCTAAAGCGGTTCAACATGGAGAACTCAAAGAGAGGCAACATCCCCATGCTACATGGAGTCACCGTCTCTAGAGCTCAATGTCCCCAATCTTGTGAAGAGAGGGAGTGTATGAATGGGATCCCATATGCATCAGCCAATGGGTCCGTCATGTACGCTATGTTGTGCACACGCCCAGATGTCTCGTATGCTCTCATCATGATGAGTAGGTACCAGTCAGATCCCGGGGATGCTCACTGGACAGCCGTAAAGAACATCCTCAAGTACTTGTGAAGGACTAAGGATCAATTTCTTGTTTACGACGGTGAGGAAGAGCTGGTTGTAAAGGGTTACACTGATGCAAGCTTCTAAACCGATAAAGATGATTACAGATCGCAGTCAGGATTTTTGTTTTGCCTTAATAATGGAGCTGTGAGCTGGAAGAGTTCCAAGCAAGAAACAGTTGTCGATTCTACTACAGAGGACGAGTATATTGCTGCTTCGCATGCAGAAAAGGAGGATGTGTGGATCAGGAAGTTCATTTCTAAACTTGGGGTAGTTCCCAGTAGCTGTGATGCAATTGAGCTTTATTGTGACAATAATGGAGCTATTGCACAAGCTAAGGAGCCCAGATCACATCAGCAGTCCAAGCACATACTGCGGTGCTTCCATCTCATACGAGAAATCGTATAGTGAGGAGATGTGAAGATTTGCAAAGTACCAACTGAAGACAACATTGTTGATCCACTGACTAAGGCCCTTTCTCAGCAAAAGCATGATGGTCATGCTAGGTCACAAGGACTGCATTTCCTTGGTGACTGGCTCTAAGTGCAAGTGGGAGTCTGTTGGTATGTATGCCCATCAAGAAAGTCATGTGATGATTGTAATGGGATACTTTGTAAATGATTTGAATAATAATAAAGGCAATTTCCAATCTATATGTTTAAATTGTTTCTGAGATGATGGTGTAACATGATAGATGTCTAATGAATGGTTTTACTCAATGACGTATGCTTTTAGGTTCATAACCTAAATGATGAGATCATATGCATGTTAAGAGTATACATTCTTATTTAGTCCCTAGTCGGTTGTTATTGTGGAAATAACCATAGACATCAATAACACTGAAGACTAGATTGTGTGTTGGTTGATGACAGAATCTCATTAGTCATGATATAGTGATATGAAACCAAGCACATAGGTACTTGTTAGAGAACAAGGTACCGGACAGACCCACCGTGAGAGTGACACATGGAACCATGACTTGGTAGTCACATTCAACTCTCACAGTGATGGTGGTGAGTGTGATTCTTACACCTGAAATCACTACACTCAACACATGTTGTTGGGTACACTTTGACATCATCAAACGCAGTCCTGAAACATGGGTTGTTATAAAGGTGATGATTGGGTGGCTTTGACACATGGGGCTTTTGAGGGGTGAGTGATAGATATGGGATTTGTCCCTCCTGAGGGAGTTTGATATCCTTGGCCACTTGATGAGTAGGATTGAGAAAGGCATGCACATGCACGTGTGAATCAATATGTGATATTGATGTCATACACATCTCACTCAATCTACTCTGAGATCAAGGAAATGAATGAACATTGATAGGATGACTGTTCCATGCCTCGAGTTCATTCTGGATATCAGTGATAAAGGAATTATACATTCACTGTAACACCATTCACGGATTGTAGGGATGAAATTTGTTCTCCAACTTTCTATTTCACTTGGGTAGCAATGATGTGTGACTAGGCACCACTCTTTGCTTGTGAAGTCATAAGTGTTATGGACTTTCACTGCCAACGTGAAATGGACCTACAGGGTCACACACATAGGATTTAACCTGGAAGAGGAGTTTTGTCCACAAGCAATGTTTAGATTGATTACTAAAGGAGTTTAGTTGTTCAATTAAACACTCACTCAATCGATAGCTCAATATCATGATGTTCAAGGTGTTGGACGCATTGATTGGAGTATCGGATTGATTAAAATCACCTTTGACTGATTCTGTACAACCTGCACTCCCAACCGATCGGCTCATGTGATGAACCATTCGGCTGAGGTTGCTGAACCGGTCGGCTCAATTGTTGAACCGGTCGGCTCAATTGTTGAACCGATCGGCTCATGCACATAGTGAAATGAGCGGTTCAAGTGTTGAACTGATCGGTTCAACTGGTGCAACCGAGCAACTTGGGAAAGTAGGATTGCTGAGAATTTCCCTTGAGTTTCACTTGCCCAATTTGATTGGAACAAGGATTGGTATTCGATACCAATTAGAAACAAAAGAAGGAAAGTCAATCCAGGATCGACCAGGACCACCAACCGACCGATTCACTTGTGAACCGACCAGTTGAGGTGTCCCAACCGATCGGTTGGTGCTCCAGCCGACCGGTTCAGGTCCCCAACTGACCGGTTCACTTGTGAACCGATCGGTTCAGGTTGCGAGTTAGTTGCTTTTGTGGAAAATCTCGAACCCTTCTACTCCTGCTTTATGTCCCATATTGCCGGGGACAGAGAACCCTGTCCCATGACCCGCCTATATATATAGGGGTATTGGGGGCTTCTCAGAACACAACTCAGTGCAAGTTGATTGCTCTGCAAAGTTGTCGTTCTCTCTGGTTTTGGCAACTGAAAGAGAGCCTGAGCAAGTGCTTCCCGCAAAGGGAGGTGCAGCAAGGGAAGGACAACTGCAGTTGCAATTGACAGCGGGAGAGTGTGTTGGAGACTAGTACGTCAATAGGAGGGTGTGACTCCTTCCACTTCCTTTTGGGACAAGGAGTGTGGAGTTCCAGGTGGTCCGTGAGGACTACTTCAGAGGCGGGAGGTCACTGCCGCTCAGGAGGACAACTGTCATCCGACAGTCCGGTAGGAGGAGGAGGAGTCAGTCCCAGTGCGACCAGGAGCCGCACAGACACCGTCAAAGACCAGAGGTGAAGACCGCGCAAGGTGTGAGGTACTGTCTCCGAGCAAGCCTCGGGACAAGGTATGATTCACAAACCATCTTTCCTATAATATAGACGTTGACACGATTCCTTTCGTGCTGGGTTTTGGGGAGAAAAGTTTTGTTTCCGCTGCTTCTCTACCTCCTCTAAAACCCAACAGTAGGTGTATATATAAAGGGACACCAAGAGCATAGAAGGAGGCATGAATGCCCTACCTATGATGATACAAAGGGGAGGGAAAGGAATGACTCTCAATTGGTGTAAAAAAACTGCACTAGACTGCACCCTACCAAGGCGGTGTGGGCAGAGGCACCTTGCCTTGTGTTTGGTTCTTGGCTCCTCAATATAGGACAAACACTGTGGACCAGTTCTCCTTCACCATCCTCATGGTAGAATCCTCTAAGTCCTTCCTGCAGTGCTTCTTTTCCATCACCTCACATCGTCATCTTTCTCCAATAAAGCTTTGAAGCCCTGCCACGATATGCAAGGCATTTCCTCCACCACCTACAACACTTCGTTCCTATGGGATAGCATCCCTCTAGTCGGCGGCTGGAGGCAAGGCGAATCTACAATCGATTGTTATGGAAGCACCAAGGTGCGGCGTATGGCATCCTACAGCTGGGGTGCGATCAAGACAGGTAGACTAGAAGGAGGATAGGAGGGAAGAGGACCTGTGATCAACAAAAGATGGGCTTCCAGTCTCAATGGGGGCAGTCGCAGTGAAGGGGGGTGCAGTTTGTGCGTACAATGACCCGACTTGGAGGATAGGCTACAGGGAGTTGCTGCAACACTGAGGATGGTGCTGAGAACATAGACCAGTCGTGCATACCATTGAAGAATTGTCTGTGCAGGCATGACAGAGACAAGAGGCTAAGGCCCTAGATTGTATAATCTTGAACTGGTGGTTCAACTCAGACCGGGCTCCACCCTGGACAAAGGTAATTGATTAATATGCTGATGTGGCTTCCGTTCATTGGTCAAAATTGATTATCTTACATTAAATCTAATTAATTAATGGTAGATCGGATAATAGTGCAACTATATATCATTTTAACCAGTCAAATGAGAGGAACACAAATGAATTATAATTGAGATTTGATTATTCTTCCTATTCCAAAAGTTTGATGGATGAATATTTAAGTGATGAGTAATGTAGAAAAACCCTAGTTTTGTACATTAAATGTTAAACATTTACCTTGCCATATTTTCTAATATTGTTGAATAAGTTGAGAAATCAAGATGATTATGACCAAAACGATGATAATTAAGGTTTTTAAACATGAATGATCATGCATACGAAGAATCATATTTTAAAGGTCCTAACTTTCCATGTTTCTCATGAACTCAATTTGATCTAAGTGAAGGATATTATCAGATTTATGTATTTATAAAGGATATGGTATATTTGATGATCATGGCTACACCTAGTATGAATTAGGATTCTTGAGTCATTAACTCAATAAACATGTGAATTAGGGCTTTGAAGCATAACTTGAATAGTATCTTGATACCAAGAGAACTTAAACCCTAGACTAGGACCCAAGTTGGGTTTAACGCAATTATCATGATGATGAAACTTTAGGATTTACATACACACAGATATAATATGATTGCTTGGACTCATGTTTGTCGATTGGATTGGTTGAAAGTAATTGATGTGTAATCTACATGATAATCTGTATGGCTCACCATCGAGGTACGTGCTTACACCTAAGAATAATCACCATAGTTTGTTGGCATTTTTCAAGGTTTTTCTCGAGGAATGAAAAATTAAATGTTGCTTGTTCATTTAGTTATGTTCAATTATAATGCCACTATGAATTTCACATAAAAGAAAGATTATGTGAAGAAAATTCCAGTTTATATCTACAAGTATTTGTTGTAATATATATTATTATTTACTTACACATTTTGGATGCACCCCATGTACAACTATGACAACATACTGATCGCATATTTGTTTCATGTCGTTTTAGATATAATTTGATATACATGATAGACATGAAGATAAAGATGGAAATCACCTGAAGTAATTATAGATTTAAAAGGAGGATTAGCAAGTTATTTCTTCTTAAATGTGTTGTTTAGAGGATAGGAAGTTCATGTAAGCATCTTGTATATAATTTATAAATTAATGAAATTATTTTCTATTTTTTATTGTTTGATTAAATCTAGATCCTTGGGTATAATTTGTAGGTAATGGCTCTCATATTTTTGTCCTTCCTTAAATGGTAGTTTCTGAAAAGTGAGGTCATCACATTTGGTATCTGAGCGGCAAAATTTTCAAATAATATTTAATAGTTTATAATTTCAAATAATCTGTAGAAATATGAGGGAATTATTAGGGCATTTTCTAAAGACAATGGTGTCTAGAAGGGACCACGACCTGGGGGCTGTCAAAATTTTCCTTTGCACTGCTAGTCATCTTACGAGGACTCCTAGGCATGTGCATCCTTTCTGGCCAAAGTTAGAAGATTTTTTCCTGAAGTAATTGCATTTTGGTTTTCTTCTCATCTTGATTCATCCACTTCTCATCCTCTTTGCTTAATTAACCCCAAAAGGAATTTACCTCCACATCTAAAGTTAGGGTTTTGAGAAAATAGAATTAAGGCATCCTCTGCCAATTATTATACATATAATATAATGTTTGGGCCCACTTCCCAAGGCTCTAGTAGAGTTTCTGGAATGACGATTGTCCCCACAGACCACCACTAGCCTTAACTGCGCCTTTTGTCCTCACTCACGTGCATGCCATGATCAACTTCTTGACAGGTCACCCATCCCAGTACTACTCCAAGCTAAGCACACTTAACTATGGAGTTCTTAGTGATGGGTTCCCGAAAAAGGAGGTGCACCTTGGTGATATGGGTAGTCCAATCATTCCTTTTAAGATCATATTATCTGAGGCCTCAAATCATGGGATGTTACTATCTCCCCCACTTAGGCTCTTGACGTCCTCGTCAAGGCTCAAATATAAGGCCTCATAATCTCTTCCCCATTTCAGTGCAGACCCACAATGGCCCATGGACACCCAACTCCTGATCACGGAATACCAGCGCAAGGGTTGCTACGTCAACCATGGATATCCCTTTCCTACATGTCTGGACCGCACGGCTCAAGAATGGCATGCCATGTCCATGTGGGCCCCACCTACTGGAGGGGTTATGGTCTGATACCATTTGTAATGTATGGGCCCACTTCCCAAGGCTCTAGTAGAGTTTCAAGAATGACGACTGTCCCCACAGACCACCACTAGCCTTAAATGTGTGCTTTGTCCTCACTCACGTGTATGCCAGGATCAACTTCCCAACAGGTCACCCATCCCAGTACTACTCCAAGCTGATCACGCTTAACTATGGAGTTCTTAGTGATGGGTTCCCGGAAAAGGAGGTGCACCTTGGTGATATGGGTAGTCCAATCATTCCTTTTAAGATCATATTATCTGAGGCCTCAAATCATGGGATGTTACATATAATGTGGAAATAATAATGTACATGTAAAAGTAAACAGAGAATGTTTTATGCATTTTTCCTTATGACAGTAATCCTAGATGGAACTAGATTTGGGTCAAGAAAACCCTAATGGGTCAAGAAACATAAAAACACTAAATATGCTTGTGTAGTCCTTAACCCACATACTAAACTCTAATCCTAGGAAATGGGAGTATAATGGGTAAAAGGGAAACCCTACCCATATAAACCCTAATCAGGGTAAGAGTAACAAGAATTACAAAAAATGTAAATAAGTCTATGTGACCTAGATTTCCATGTATGAATGTAGAGAAAATTATGCATGATGTATGTGAAAAAGATTAGCATATATATTAGAGACACAAATAACCAATTATTATACATAAAAATGAAAAACATGAATAAAACTTGCTCATTGCACTACTACTATATCGGGAGGAATGGATGGATAAAGAACACCCCCAGAGAGTGGGTAGATCTTTGAAATACTCTCAACGAGTGAGTATGAATACCCCAGTGAGTGGGTATACCACAGAGATTGGGAAAATAAAAAATTAAGAAGTTATAATATAAAATGTAAGTGAATGAGTTTGGTAACTCAGTCTCTCATGTAGGTGTGCATGTGAAATAAGGAATTAATGAGAAAAGTTTTAAGAAACTTATGAACAACATGTTATATGAACAACTTCTCAACTATCTTTGCTGGATGTAAGTGATATATGTGGGATGTAAGAAGTATCACTATGGTGACAGATCACTTTGAGGTCATATGGTTATGTGAGAGAAAGGTCCACATTAAGTTGGCATGTGATCAGATCACTTTGAGGTCATATGCTTATGTGAGATAAAGGTCCACATTAAGCTGACAGGTGATCGAGCTAAGGCCTATATATATGTTGCGTCCACTACATGGACCACCCTAGAGAAAGGGTTCCCCACATGAATACTCTAGAGAGAGAGTGTGTAATGACCACATTTGTGCTTAATTGGTAAACTAGGGATTACCTGAATGATTACATGCTTGATTAGATTGAACATCGTTTAGACTTGATTAATGATACTAGATCAATTGTGATGTTTCAAACCTAAGAAGAGACTCTAACTATGATTTTAGTTTGAAGAATTAGGGTTTGAGAAATGTAAACCCTAATCGACAAAAGTTAGGGTTTTGATAGTACATGAATATGGAATTTGATCAGGATAGCAATGTGTTAAATGATTTTTCAAATTTTCTAAATATTTTGTATTTAATTGAATTTTGGATATGATATGGATAACTCAATCATGCATATTGGAGAAACATTTCAGAATATTTGAGTGTTCTTTGAATGTGGTTCTTGGTCAAACTATACTTTGACCAAAATGCTGACAGAGTGTTTTTTAGCAGTGTAGTGTTTTATTTTTATTTATTTATTGGTAACTCCAAATGATCTAAAATTTTAACTAGAGATCTAAAACTCAATCACAACATGTAAAATTTTAATAATTTTTGGATGCATTTAGACCTTATCATTATATGAATTACAGTAATATTTTTATGATAGAAAATTCAACTGAAATAAGAGAAAGTATAGTGAGGGGTCAATGTGAAATTGACCCAAGCAGCTCAATTACTCTATATGGTCAAACTAACACACAAAGAGATCTCATAATTCGTGATTCAATCCAGAGAAATGAAATCCTAGAGAGAGAGGGAGAGTTAGGGTTTGAGAGGAGAAAGTGATGGAGATGCTGACCTAGGGTTTTACGGTATGAGTAATGATGAAATCATGTAAGTTTAGCTTCTTTGGATATAGTTTCATGGTGAATCTTCTCTCAAATGTCAAGATTCCATCCCTCCCCTAATTGGATTCGAAATCATATGAAATCAAGTCCTTTTCTCACTATTTCTCTCCTAATCTTCAATTCTAGGGTTTCAGAGTTGAAAGGAAGAAGAATCAGGTGAATTGCTAGGGATCTGATATGAGATCGAGATTTGCAGAGATGAGCTACGTTTTTAAGGAGTTTTCACACCTTAGGGTGAGTGGGAACTTCCTTTAAATAGTATATTGCACAAAAATTGGTTAAATCATCAATTATCTTTAATTTCTTAGTATGCGACTACAATCCCGGAATTGTGTGTTTGATCTAAGTTGTAGCAAAATGACATGAAATAGAATCTTCCACTATTTGGATAAATTTTAGATGATAAAATCATATTAGAAATGTATACAATATATCCTAATAAGAATTTCCTAAGTATTCACAGAGGTTATAAGAGTAAACTGAAATATAGGAAATTTGTCTATGATTGAAATTTGTAGTATAATTAAATAGAGAAATTTGTTTATCAGGATTTCGTTGGTTATGAATGAGTGTTTATCTGAATCATAGTACATATATGTCATATACTATCTTGGATTTCATTTAAGGAGAATAGTGTTTCTTTGATATCTCAGTAAAGAGGGTGAAACCCTAGATGCAAGGAAAGTTGGATATTTGCGAATAGATATCGTGAAATCCATTTGAATAGATTTTCTTGACATGATAGGATTTATTTATTCAATTTTATTATTGATGCATGTTATCTCATTGAATGGCATGGAAACCCAAATTCAACTCAGTTCCAAGGTTTCACACATATATTGATTTTATATGATTTGTTGATAGTAGTCTTTATTTAGTGAATGTTTATGTCACATGAAATCCTTATGAGAGCCATATGATAAGTGAATGAGGTAAATGAAACCCTAAGGATAGGGTGTTCAGTGAATTAAGCTTTGTGATTACCATGTACTCAGTATGGGATGTGGTGATGCTTAACATTTCAGTTGTGGTAAATATTATCAGATGGTCTATGAAACGAATGGTTTACAGAGCTAAACTAAGATATGTAATATGATGATTGAATTGTGAATGTAAAAAGTGAATTAGACATGTAGATGCCCTAAACATTGTAGGTTCCATATGAGAGGTCTGCGTCGTAGGGATGAAATGACCTAACCCTGGCAGCGTCCAGTATATGGGGGTTGGAACGTACTAACGTGTGGTACGGGGGACAAAGCCCTAGTGGAAGTCTTTTTAATATACAACATGTAGTGTCCAACATCAACCAGAGGTCCTGGTGGCACTAGAGTACAGAAAAGCCAATAGGTGGCTTAACTCTCTGCATGTGTGCTCAGGTTAGAGGAGGAGTCCAATTTTTATGGCATAATAGGTGTTCTGAGGCCAGAGAGGCATTTTGTTATTGCAGATTAGTGATGTTGTCAGACATAGCATTCCCAAGTGTGTCAGCTAAGTCTTGTATGGTGAGATCATAGTTCTGTACGAGTCTTCATATGTAGAGTACACTGCATATGATCAGGGTACAAGTTAAAATATCATAATAAGATAAATGAGAGGTTAAACAAGTGGGTGTAGTTATTTAATTATTCTTTGTATGTTTCTAAATTATTAGTTCTCTTGAAATTAATCAAGCATTCTCATATATTGATTTACTCTTACTGATATCTAGAGTATCATGTCATATTTATGATTGTCAGTGATCATTCTCTTTAAAGCCTACTAATGTTATAATTGATATCAGTTGATCAAAAGTATATATGTAATTATATAAGAGCTTTAAACAGTTTCTTTGAAGTACTCACTCACTGAGTGAGTAGGCTCACCCCTCTACTCAAAAGTTTTAGGGAAATCATGGGGATTGAAGATATCATTGTATCAGAGTAGATCTACCACAAGAGTTAAGTCTGAGTATAGTTAAGTTCAGTCGGTCCTTGTCACCCTAGGTCCTTATAAAGAAATAAGAGAGAGTTGTAAATGATGATGTATAACATTATTCCTCTTTTAGCAATATATGAGAATCAACAAGTCTTATGTGCTTAAAAGTATGAGAAACATAATGAATTTTCATACATACATTTTTAATGTTGAAATCAGATTAGAGAAATCAATGTTTAGATTCCCTTGTAAAGTTAGTTTATTTGGTTCAATGCAAGAAAACAAAGAGTTTGAAAAAATAGAAAAAGTTAAGGGTGATCTTTGTATTATGTTAAATCCTCAATTTATGCCCTAATCTCATGATTAGTGGTAATTGTGAGATTGAGGTGTAACAACTTGGTATCAGAACTTAGGCTGATTTGTCAGGGACCATTAGGATAGAAAGTTAGAGTTATAAGTGTGGCAGATAGGAGATGATGTGTCTATAGCTCTGGAAGGTCTGAGTATTTAGATACCCTAGCCCGATATCTGAATACTTAGGTTCACTAGTATCAAGCTACTCTATCTATTCTTATCTGAATGCCCTGGTGACCAGCCTAAATTGTGCGTCCAAAAGGAGCGGATTAAAGTAGTCAGACTTTTAAATAGATAACCCAACTTTCAGGCCCCCACAACGATAACGGGGTCCGATGTAGCGATCGGGGTCGAACATAGGGACAAGGGTGGTCATGCTAAGAACACGGAATCAAAACTTTGTACTCCAATAAGAAAGAGAATAGAACGTGTCCCCAAGGGAGACGTCGGTTAAAAACAAGATTAAAGGAACCAAAGGAAATAAACCAAAAGACTATCTCCAAATGGAGCTATGAGAAAGAATTAAGTTTTTGGGTTAAGAGAATTTTATAAAGGTTTTGTGAAATAGAATCTGGGGAGATAAAAATATTGTAAAGGTAAATCATGAAGGAAGAAGATTTAGGCATATCAAGCGGTAGAGGAAAACCTCCTGCACCCTCCTCTCTCAAAGAGGGTACCTCCAACTATGTGCCAACACCCTCTTTCAAGAGTAATGAACATGAGTTGGAGTGGGAAGAAAGCTGGGGCGGCCCCGATCCTGGGCACTCTCGTACTCCCAGATCAGACTGAAATCTAGAGTTACAACATCCCTCTCTCGAAGGAGTCGTAATGGAAAACATGATTTGATAGCTAGTCAAAACATGATCCAAGCATACAGGCTAGAGTTTAGATACTACAAAGAAATCATCCAACAAAAAGAAACCATACACAAAACAACAGATATTAAACTCCATTAATTCCATAATCATAGATATGAAAAAGGGGTTCAGTTACAATGCGTGATGAATGAAAGTAAATTTCTATAAAAAGGGGAAGATAGATATCGGCCCCCTTGATATAGGGGGTCGATATACAACAGCAGACCCCTAAGCAATCTCTAATCCAATACCAGGCGGGAGCTTTGCCCGATATGCCTATGTCGGGTGGATAGCCCCCTCTCGGGCAACACACAGTGATGTGCAGACGTATCAACCAAGGCTCCCTACCCAATACAGTCGTGTCAGGTGGCTAGTCCTCTCAGGCGACACACCGTGACGGGTGGACCGTATCGGATTTGGTATCTTGTCAGGCTAGAGGTGACTTATGTTCTTGGGTTCCTTGTATTGGGTGTAGGGGGTGAGCCGTCTCGGGTAGGAGCCCTTCTAGGAACTCAGCACGTCGGGTGGCCTTCTTTATCATATCGGGCTGCTGCGGCTACCGGGATGGGTTCTAAGTGAACCACTCCCGCCCCTCTCAGGTTGGGGGAGTTTTCACCTAGTATCGCCCAGCACACCTTCGGAGTTGTCACACTAGCTTTCGATGCTTTCCAAAGTCAGCTTTCACGAGATTTTGACCCGTCCCATCGGAGTCCTGTAGCTGCTATTTATAGGCAGTGGCTGGGAGAAGTTGCGGTTCTCATGGGGCCACACGTCCTAAATCAACTCCTTTTTCATCGCTTCGGGGATGGTCGACACCTGTGTGTCACCCAGTATAGTAGGTCGTCGTGTGTTGGGTTGCAATCGTATCGGGTGGCCATGGCAGGCAAATGCTACCGATGAGGGGTTCGTATCGCACGATATGCCTTAACGGGCTGATCAGTCATGGCGGGCAGAGTCCTTTGTCGGGTAAGTGGCATGTCTGGTGGCTGGTAGAAGGGCCAATGCGGGTGGGCGCCATTCATGGGCCGGGACGGGCCTTTAGCGGTCTTTTTTGTATAAAATAGGGAGAAATCTGTACAAAAGATGGAAAAAGAGTTAGGGTTAGAGCACAATTTACTTTTGTGCAAAATCATGACAAAAATTAGAGGGAAAGTAGTTTGGAGGGAAGTTTTGATAGGAAAATATAAGCTATAAATAGCCCTAAAATGAGTGTTATCAACTCCCCCAAACTTAGCATTTTGATTGTCCTCAATCAAACTGTACTTATCTTAATGTTTCATTTGCAATACTACTTCATGACCAGACACTGTCCTCAGTCAAGGGGTGTTAGTGTGTTTTTCAAGACGTTCATTGAGAAAATTACATCTACTCAAGAGAAACGGGCTTTATTATTTTTCATTGCCTTATCTACACAAAAATTTTCTCTTCAGTTTCGGCGAGACTTTGGTGCATGGTTTCGAAGTTAGCTTTCACACTGAACAACTTTTGGGAGCAAGAAGTTGGGTTTTGGGGAAGGTTAAGGCTTTTTTTTGGGTTTTTCTTGTTTCTCATTGGTCCATCCAGGTACAAGTCCATTAGCGGGCAAGTGGTTCCTGCAGTCCAAGCCAGTTGGCTTTAGAGTAGTGATTTCACATCCTACGTTCCACTACCCCGGATCTAACATTCCTAAATATGGGTACTTTTAGAGGAACAAGTGTGTTGTTTTTTTCATTAGGCACGACTCTCATGCTTTTATTCACTCTCATAAGGCTTTTCTGTCTCTTTTTCATTTTGGGATTTTGGCGGATAAGGGGGAAAAAGAATTTTGTTGTTCAGGTAGTGTTTTCCTTCATATGCACATCTCTTAGCTGTTGTGAGATTATTTTTTTCAAAATTGGCTTAGAAAAAGTAGTAGCCTTTTTGTCGTTTGAGACTATGTTTTCATAATGATCATAACAAAAGTGTGCACCACCTTAGACACAAAGAGAACAATTTGGAAGAAGAGGTATCTGATATGATCTATTTTGTTTATATTTTTATATTTATATGTATATAAACACAGGGTATGTTAAAAAGAAAGAAGAAAGACAAAATGCAAAATGGGAGAAATTCTATACCTCCCTCACTAATATATAGTACCCCCCCAAACTTATCCAACACTCTGTCCTAGAGTTGTGAGAAAAGATAAGGTGAGGTAGTGATAAGTCAGTGAGGGCTAGCTGGTGAGCGCGCCTTCGTCAGATATTAGATCCCACACATATTCTCCACGTTTGTTGTGATAGTCGATGTGGTGGAGCTTGTCAGGCATTTATTGTAGCGTCAACGAGCTAGTGATCCATTCTTGCATGAAGATTCCACAGTCATTGGATAGAGGAACTTGTTGTGGACTGTTGTGGCAGAACTGAAGCTCATGCCATTTGCTCTCTGCTGTCTCAAAGAATGGCTGGATCAGTGTTGCCACCTCTGTATAGTATTTTCTTACTAAGCGCTCGAGGGGTGTCAATGTTGTCGATGTACACTGCACTGGATGATCTTTGTTGTTATTTGAGCTGTTGTAGAAAATTCCTGCTCGTGGGTGAGTGTACATCGTTAGGAGCATCCAATGGTTGTAGTGTAGGATAGGCAGGAAGATGACACGTGACATTCTGCTCTATATCTCTACCATAAAAGATTGTTTTGCTCCTGACTCATCGGCAAGGTGGATGTCATTGAACAACATTGGATGGGCTATGTATGTGTGTTCAAACTTTCTCTATAGCATCTGGATGTAGGCGGACACCACTGATATCACCAAACATCCTCCTTCTTTCACCATGTCCCTTAAATCATCAACTGGGACTATGACACTGCCTGCCTCGTAGATGACATCTACTGTGGTAGAGTTAGCTAACTTCTATAGGATCTTGTTTACCTATTTCTGTGTTAGTGTAGAGCATGAGGAATGTTTGAAGTTGCTGATCATTTCTTCTGTAGCATCAGGCGAAGTGGGGCCTTCTTTTGAAAGTATTTCTTCTAGAACGTACATCCACTTGCCTGCCCCCATAAATGTCTGTGGCCTTCTCGGCTTCTTTTTCTAGAGGGCTGCTCGGCGGGGTAGAAATGCCTTCTTGATCACTGTCCTAACGATGGATAACTAGCTTCTCTGGGATTCCTGCATCTTGGAAATAGCACCCGTCCTTGATCAAAAGAAGTACATAAGTGCTTCTGAGCTGATAGAAGTTCTGGCCCTTGAGCTACCTTATGTATCCAAAAACGTGGAGCAGCTCAATGGCGCAAAGGACATTGATGGCGCTATTCCCACTTCCCACTTCTTCTTGTATGGGGAAGTCTTCGATGATGAAGAAATTCCAAATGCCGGAGTGGCGTTGGACTCAAACTTGATCACTCAGAGTAGATGCAATGGAAGGAGCCTAAGAATCTTATATTTGGTGCAGACAAATGTGTGTCCTGAGCGTGGGACCTCCTTGTTACAGCAACTGAAGAGCTGGACATCATGATTCCGGGGATTAGCCACGCACAAGAACTAATTTTTTCTATGCTTGTAACGGGCCAACACCAATGTTGTGTTGTGTTCTTCGATGTGTTGCAACATGTTGGTCACCAGAACAGAATCATATGCCCCATCATCAACCTTCTTTCTAGGGCCGGGGTGGTAGTATATATCAGTTGTCGGCCTATCCTAGTGCTGAGATTCTCTAGTATGCCGCCTTCCAGGACCCTGAACAACTTCTTTATGACAATGGATGGTGAGCGGAATATACTCCTCAGCTCCCCCTGTCATGTAGAGAAGAACTCATCACTCCAGATGATGTCTTCTTCATCATCCTATGATCTCAGGACCTTGTTTAGTAGCATTTGGTCTCGGATCATCAGGTATCCGATGGCTCTTTTGTCAAAATCTGCCATCTCAAATGAAGCGATCTCCGACGGCTCAGAAAACGCATCTGGCGTCGATCTTCTTCCTCTGGGGGGTGTCTTTTGTTTTCTATGTAAATGTCCCTCCTTCGCCCTCTAATTCATCAGAAGAGTCCTCCTCGACCCTGATTGATTCATTGTTGTCTTCAGATTCATCCATGGAGGCAGAGGGAGCATCTTCTTCCATGCTGCGGGAGCTCTCCTGTGACAAAGTGGTTTTTTCTTTAATTTCGAGGACGAAATATCTTTTAATGTGTGTAGGATGTGATGGAGTGGACTTTTGGAATCCTAAAATGTCCAATGATTTAAGTGAAAGTATAAGGTTTAGATAGATTGAGGGTTCCAAGCTCGTGACAAAGTAGGTTTGTTGATTGATATTAATATCATGATTAAGATCCTTAATTTTTATGCCTTTTTGAGGAATTTATTTGGATGGCTTAACAGTTGAGTTTTGGCACCAAATTTTAGTAGAACGTAGCTTGAGTGGTAGGGAAGCTATGGTTAAAATTTGGTTGCAATTGGATGTTCCTAGAGGAATTTATTGAGGTTTGAAATTGGGTAATTAATATGTATATTTGATGAACTATAGACCTAAGTTTATGGCCTTAATCGGTTTCACGCGCCCCTTTGATTAAGGGTGGGATGAGAGGATAGATCATGGCCATTTGAAGATAATCGGGTGGCTGGAACCTTTGTTTTGAGTCAGCCACAGATCTGCCTTGATGGGCGTGGATGCTGACCCTTAGATGTGAGATCAAGGGCTTCTGAGCCATCTCCTACCTTATGGTTGGAGCAAGGCAGTGGGGCAGACTACCCCGTGACCATCTCGGCACCCACTCTCTAAGATCTTCGGGTGATGGGGAGAAGCGATCAAGAAGTTGGACTTGCCCCCTCATTACAATCTAGTAGACACCTTGGACGGGTCATATAACCAAGCGAGCAGGGAGAACAAGCTCCCGGTTTCCCATGCCTCTCCATCGCATTCACCAGACCGTGGGAGAAGAATGAGATGGGGGATTGAGAGGTGATCAGGGGATGATGCGCATGCTAGAAGGAAGACCAAGGTCAGGGGAGTCCAACCAGCCGACCCCGTAGACCTTTATCACAACTTTGATGCTGGACGAAGGTCACTCCGCTGCCAGGTGAAGTCAGAGCTCGGGGGTGGTCCACAAGGCCTTTCCGGCATGGCTTGAGCATAGGGACGAGTTCCTATGGATGTTGCGTTGTTGTACAATGCTTTGTCTTAGTTTTTTAGGGGTTGGGGCCGTTTTGCCTCTTCTACACCTCCGCAATAGATGCTAGATGTGGTGATCTCATAGGGGCGGATATGCAGAGGCTCAAGGGAGCACCTAGGAAGACCTGGAGGTGCGGAAGATATTATCGGAGCTTTTGACGGTCATAGGACTTGATGCGGGGAACCACTGCTCCACTGATTTCTCACCGGAGCCTTCCCAGTCAGGCGGCGGCGCCCTAGTTGAGGGGGAACTCCACAGCTGATCCTTGGGAGGCAAGCGGCCGTGGAGGTCCGATGGCCAACTACGAAGACGATGGTGTCCATGGGGGCTGGAAAGGAGCACCTTCATGGGGTGCATCACTCGCCGAAGGAGAGCCAAGGCGGCGGCACTCTATGGAATAGAGTCCGTTGTGGACTCGTGAGCCAGAAGGGAGAAGGAGAACGGGCCGGTTTAGTTAGACCAGCCGTAAATCAACCAATCAATGCGTGAACCAGACAAACCCAGACCAGCCGGCCCAGTGCGAGCCAGGAGAGGGAACCGGTCGGTCCCAAGCAAAGAAACGCCAACCCTGGGAGCCACGTGGCAGTCCCCGATTGGCTGCAAAAAGGTAAAATCCAATAATCTCACATATCTTCAATAAATCACAATAATTAGCTCGATGCTCACAAAAATACAAATAATATACCATTTTTCTCAGAAAAATGAGCAGAACAACATGGAATGATAATATCAGGCTTTTGATGCTTAAATCTCAGTGATATCTTGCAAGATGTATAATGGTCTTTTCATGTATAATAAATAATAAACGATGACCTAAAATTATGAGTATATATCAGTAGATCAAAAATCATGTCTATAATCATGTGGATGTCAGTGATTATGTTTTTGATGTATGGAATTATGTAATTTGCTTAATATGGATATCTAGGGCTAATAACCATACATAAAATGCAATTAATGCATACATGCTCAATAAATGATGAAATTTACAGAGTAATCTCATATCAGTATCTTGAACTGTAGTTTTAATTATGAGATCATAATGATGAACAAAATCCATGTTATATAAAGATGAATATTAATACATGTTATAAAACCCTAAATCTAGGTTAATGATGTAACCTAGTGTTAATATGTGCACAAAAAGGAAATGGAACCTAATGTTCAGATGATGAACTTTGATAATGAGATGTAAGCTAGAAAATGACATCAGTAGGATAATCATAAGATAAGAATACAAGTAATCATGAGAAAATCATAATGAGATAAGAGAAACCCTAATATGAACACGATTAGGGTTAACATGAGATATAGATGATGAGAACATTATGATAGTATGTGATCTTATCTTAATCAGGTTTAACCAAGGATATAGATGACATGAGGAATATGATGATTAGGTTTGTTCTTGATCAAGGTACGCTATTACCTCTTACTTGGCTTATTATACAATATGCTTGTGTTATATGAGTAGTAAAATACTTGGCATATGGTATTGATTGAAATGATTGTTCTTGTATGCTATGTTGCTTGATTCTCCATACTTATTGCTATGAACACATGAAAAATAATATATCTGTTCCATTATATCTAAGCACTTCAACTCTTTGGTAGTAAAGTGCTGGAAATAAGTACTTCAACTCTTTGGTAGTAAAGTGCTGGAAATAAGTACTTCAACTCTTTGGTAGTAAAGTACTTGGAAGTGATCCAACTCTTTGGTAGTAGATCACATTGTGAAATGATCCAACTATTTGGTAGTCGATCATAAAGGCCTTAATGCATTCAACTCTCAGGTAGTAAATGCATGGATGATATAATGGAAAATGTGCTTAAAATATGTGTTCACTTTTGTTAATGAATATCTTTGTGCAAGTATACACTTTTCTTATATTCTTCTGTTACTGCCAAGTATATTAGTTTTATCTTATTGCCAAGATATGATGAGAGGTATATAAAAGACATGTAGGCATACTCAGTACAATATTGATGAAATATTGTGCTGACGTGTACCGCATGTAATCTTTTGTTTAGGTTGTGGCTTTTGCTCTTGAAGATCCAGGATAGTTGTGAGTTGTGTGGCGAGCAGATGTATAGGTGGACCTGTGGACTTAAGATCCTGTAGTTTAGTGGTAGCACATGTATATGTTTAGTAGTTTGCTGTTCAATATGGAATATCAAATGTTGTAACAATTCATATTGTAATTATATGTTGAATGGTGAACATGTGTGTATGGTTTTATTATTGTTCATGTACATGAGCTACTGGTTGTTTCCTTCTGACTCCCTTGATTTTCTTCTTCTTAGCCTTGTGTGGGATGCTCAAATTGGGATTCTCCCTGAGGTGAGGGTTTCAATTTAGACATCACACATCAGATTAAGTTTTAGAAAATCCGGGGACGTCACATGTGGTATCAGAGCATGAACAATAGCAAAGCCTGACCTTTTCTCATTATGCAACACAAAACTAAAGAACCTTGAACTTAATAATCCTTAGGGTTAGATTAGTCGTCTTTTTGAGACTAGATCTAACCTAGCCTCTAGGTTAGCACCTAGATGTCCGAGAACTAGGTCTAGACTGGTGCTTGTTGAGTAGCAAGTCCTTAGATGTCGTTCTTTCCTTGTAGTGCAGCGGTATGGGACGTTGCACTATTTGGAAATGACGTACATAAAAGGAAGAGAAACCCTAGACATATTGCGCACGTTGTCTAGAGTAGCTACACTAGTCTACCCCTTGTTCTCACCCTTTTCACTAGTTTTCATGACACTGGACTCTCTACTATGTGTGGGACACTCGTTTCTGGTTTTGGTTTTTGATTTCAAACGAATTGAACCTCGATAGTTTTCTCTGACGCTTGTTTTATCGGAGAAAAACTATATAATATTTTATTATATATATGTATTACAAAAATGTGTCCCCACACAAGTACGAGTAGGAGGTGTTCATGTAACCTAAGTGAAAGTGAATGACATCAGTCTAGAAGAGAGAGTAGTTCTAGATTAGATGTCTAGAGCCTTTTGAGATATATAGGATAGATGGAATAGATGATATAAGTTCTAATGATATGATGTAAGTCTTACATACATAGATGACATAAGATGGTTTATGACGATCAATGTTGTCTTTAAGGATTAAGGTTCCGTTTTGAGGTTTTGATATAAGCTGGATGAAGCAAGTACATAGGGTTTATGAGATAAGATAAGCTAAGTTAAGACAAGGATGTGAATCAGCAAGAGCCTTAATCTCTGTTACGAAGGAGGACCTCTAGTTTTAGGACCAGTTTCGGGGTTAAATCCAGAGAGAGTGAGACCCATAGGGAGAAGGTCAGAGAACCCAAACTCCAAGATATGAGAATTATGAGATACATGATATGATATGTCCTAAACTAGATTACTCCTGAGTGATTGAGTTGAGTTGCTTTATGTATGATTCCTATAGTCTTGTTGAATCCTAGATGTCCTTGGGAAGTCCAAACCCTAGAGATAGAGAGAGGCTCGTTATATGTGCATATGAACATGAATATGAGAACCTGCCATCTGGGTGAGGGAGAGAGCCCAAGACCCTGGAGGAGGTAGCTATGTTAGTTCTATGAAGCCTCATGCTCGGGTTGGTGGTTTCCCACATAGGAATCTAGTGGTGTATATAAGAAAGTTTAGTGTAAGGATGTTTCATGGTTAGAGATCTATGAAGGGTATATCATGTCGTGTTATGGTTTGTGCTTATGTGGCTAGAGCTTGTAAAGCTATTAGCTAGTGCCAATGAGGTAATCCGAGAACCCTAGACCAAGAGGAAAGATAAAGTATAATCATATGAGATACTCATAAGGTTGAGTTAGCTTAGAGAGACTGAGCATAGTTCTAGCCTCATGGTATGGGTTAGAGAAGCCTCATTTAGACAAGATAAAGTTTTGATATGTGCTTAACAAGCCACTCACATAAGTTTGTTTAGCACAACCAGGATATAATAAATATAAAGATGTGATTTAATCTCGAGATGTGATATATAGACATGATAAGATGGAAACGTAGAGGTGGTTTAATAGATGGAAATGCATAAATGATTAACCATGTAAATGAATAATGATGATATATTAAAGATGGTTAACCTTGTGATCCAATCATTAATAAATGTTGCAATTTATTAAGAACAACGAAATAAGATCATATGAATGAAACATGTTACATGAGGTGTTAATCTTAATGCTTAATAAAGATGAAAAATATAGTTTGAAAGTTAGAACAACATAATGTTTATGACACCTTGATGTATGAGTTAATCTTATTTAACTCCTTTAGAACATGGAATATGATGTGAAAACCATAATGCATGGCTAAAGATAAGGAAGCAAATCTAACATATGAGATATGTAATGTCATAACCTATGTTTCTAAACCCTGAGTTTAACCTTGAATGCAGTGTTTGTGCACCAAGATGGTCGTAAAAACCCATGAAAGTGCTTTGGATACATGGTTCTAGGTAACCTTCGTGGATATGTTTCACATAGAGTGGTTTGCTACATGTGGATGAAGACGTGGTAGTTTTCTTTCGAGTGTGGGTATGGTTGACTTTCGAGGACGAAAGTTCTTTTAAGATGTATATGATGTGACAAAGTGGTTTTTGCTTCAATTTTGAGGATGAAATATCTTTTAAGGTGTGTAGGATGTGATGGAGTGGACTTTTGGAATCCTAAAATGTCCAATGATTTAAGTGAAAGCATAAGGTTTAGATAGATTGAGGGTTCCAAGCTCGTGACAATGTAGGTTTGTTGATTGATATTAATATCATGATTAAGATCCTTAATTTTTATGCCTTTTTGAGGAATTTCATTGGATGGCCTAACAGTTGATTTTTGGCACCAAATTTGAGTAGAACGTAGCATGAGTGGTAGGGAAGCTATGGTTAAAATTTGGTTGCAATTGGATGTTCCTAGAGGAAGTTATTGAGGTTTGAAATTGGGTAATTAATATGTATATTTAATGAACTATAGACCTAAGTTTATGGCCTTAATCGGTGTCACGCGCCCCTTTGATTAAGGGTGGGATGAGAGGATAGATCATGGCCATTTGAAGATAATCGAGTGGCAGGAACCTTTGTTTTGAGTCAGCCATAGATCTGCCTTGATGGGCGTGGATGCTGACCCTTAGATGTGAGATCAAGGGCTTCTGAGCCATCTCCTACCTTGTGGTCGGAGCAAGGTAGTGGGGCAGACTACCCCGTAACCATCTCGGCACCCACTCACTAAGATCGTGGGGTGATGGGGAGAAGCAATCATGAGGTTGGACTTGTCCCCTCATTACAATCTAGTAGACACCCTGAACGGGTCATATAACCAAGCGAGCAGGGAGAACAAGCTCCCGGTTTCCCATGCCTCTCCATCGCATTCACCAGACCGTGGGAGAAGAATGAGATGGGGGATTGAGAGGTGATCAGGGGATGATGAGCATGCTAGAAGGAAGACCAAGGTCAGGGAGTCCAACCAGCCATCCCCGTAGACCTTTATCACAACTTTGATGCTAGACGAAGGTCACTCCGCTGCCAGGTGAAGTCGGAGCTCGGGGGTGGTCCACGAGGCCTTGCCGGCATGGCTTGAGCATAGGGATGAGTTCCTATGGATGTTGCATTGATGTAGAGTGTATTGTCTTAGTTTTTGAGGGGCTGGGGCCGTTTTGCCTCTTCTACACCTCTGCAGTAGATGCTAGCTGCGGCGATCTCACAGGGGCGGATATGCAAAGGCTCAAGGGAGCACCTAGGAAGACGTGGAGGTGTGGAAGATATTGTCGGAGATTTTGACAGTCATAGGACTTGATGTGGGGAACCGCTGCTCCACTAATTGCTCACCGGAGCCTTCCCAGTCAGGCGGCGGCTCCCTAGTGGAGGGGGAACTCCACAGCCTATCCTTGGGAGGCGAGCGGCCGTGGAGGTCCGATGGCCAACTACGAAGACGATGGTGTCCATGGGGGCTGGAAAGGAGCACCTTTGTGGGGTGCATCACTCGTCGAAGGAGAGCCAAGGTGGATGCGCTCTATGGAACAGAGTCTGTTGTGGACTCGCGAGCCAGAAGGGAGAAGGAGAACGGGCCGGTTTAGTTAGACGGGCCGTAAATCATCCAATCAATGCGTGAACCGGACAAACCCAGACCAGCCGGCCCAGTGCGAGCCAGGAGAGGGAACCGGCCGGTCCCAAGCAAAGAAACGCCAACCCTGGGAGCCATGTGGCAGTCCCCGATTGGCTGCAAAAAGGTAAAAATCCAATAATCTCAAAGATCTTCAATAAATCGCAATAATTAGCTCGATGCTCACAAAAATACAAATAATATACCGTTTTTCTCAGAAAAATGAGCAGAACAACATGGAATGATAATATCAGGCTTTTGATGCTTAAATCTCAGTGATATCTTGCAAGATGTATAATGGTCTTTTCATGTATAATAAATAATAAACGATGACCTAAAATTATGAGTATATATCAGTAGATCATAAATTATGTCTATAATCCTGTGGATGTCATTGATTATGTTTTTGATGTATGGAATTATGTAATTTGCTTAATATGGCTATCTAGGACTAATAACCATACATAAAATGCAATTAATGCATACATGCTCAATAAATGATGAAATTTACAGAGTAATCTCATATCAGTATCTTGAACTATAGTTTTAATTATGAGATCATAATGATGAACAAAATCCATGTTATATGAAGATGAATATTAATACATGTTATAAAACCATAAATCTAGGTTAATGATGTAACCTAGGGTTAATATGTGCACAAAAAGGATATGGAACCTAATGTTTAGATGACAAACTTTGATAATGAGATGTAAGCTGGAAAATGACATTAGTAGGATAATCATAAGATAAGAATACAAGTAATCATGAGAATATCATAATGAGATAAGAGAAACCCTAATATGAACACGATTAGGGTTAACATGAGATATAGATGATGATAACCTGATGATAGTATGTGATCTTGTCTTAATCAGGTTTAACCAAGGATATAGATGACATGAGGAATATGATGATTAGGTTTGTTCTTGATCAAGGTACGCTATTACCTCTTACTTGGCTTATTATACAATATGCTTATGTTATATGAGTAGTAAAATTCTTGGCATATGATATTGATTGAAATGATTGTTCTTGTATGCTATGTAGCTTGATTCTCCATACTTATTGCTATGAACACATGAAACATAATATATCAGTCCCATTATATCTAAGCACTACAACTCTTTGGTAGTAAAGTGCTGGAAATAAGTACTTCAACTCTTTGGTAGTAAAGTACTTGGAAGTGATCCAACTCTTTGGTAGTAGATCACATTGTGAAAATATACAACTCTTTGGTAGTAGATCATAAAGGCCTTAATGCATTCAACTCTTAGGTAGTAAATGCATGGATGATATAATGGAAAATGTGCTTAAAATATGTGTTCACTTTTGTTAATGAATATCTTTGTGCAAGTATACACTTTTCTTATATTCTTCTGTTACTACCAAGTATATTAGTTTTATCTTATTGCTAAGATATGATGAGAGGTATATAAAAGACATGTAGGCATACTCAGTACAATATTCATGAAATATTGTGCTGACGTGTACCGCATGTAATCTTTTGTTTAGGTTGTGGCTTTTGCTCTTGAAGATCTAGGATAGTTGTGAGTTGTGTGGCGAGCTGATGTACAGGTGGACCTGTTGTCTTAAGATCATGTAGTTTAGTGGTAGCACATGTATATGTTTAGTAGTTTGCTGTTCAATATGGAATATCAAATGTTGTAACAATTCATGTTGTAATTATATGTTGAATGGTGAACATGTGTGTATGGTTTTATTATTGTTCATGTACATGAGCTACTGGTTGTTTCCTTCTGACTCCCTTGATTTTCTTCTTTTTAGCCTTGTGTGGGATGCTCAAATTGGGATTCTCCCTGAGGTGAGGGTTTCAATTTAGACATCACACATCAGATTAAGTTTTAGAAAATCCGGGGACGTCACAAGTGGTATCAGAGCATGAACAATAGCAAAGCCTGACCTTTGCTCATTATGCAACACAAAACTAAAGAACCTTGAACTTAATAATCCTTAGGGTTAGATTAGTCGTCTTTTTGAGACTAGATCTGACCTAGCCTCTAGGTTAGCACCTAGATGTCCGAGAACTAGGTCTAGACTGGTGCTTGTTGAGTAGCAAGTCCTTAGATGTCGTTCTTTCCTTGTAGTGCAGCGGTATGGGACGTTGCACTATTTGGAAATGACGTACATAAAAGGAAGAGAAACCCTAGACATATTGTGCACGTTGTCTAGAGTAGCTACACTAGTCTACCCCTTGTTCTCACCCTTTTCACTAGTTTTCATGACACTGGACTCTCTACTATGTGTGGGACACTCGTTTCTGGTTTTGGTTTTTGATTTCAAATGAATTGAACCTCGATAGTTTTCTCTGACGCTTGTTTTATCAGAGAAAAACTATATAATATTTTATTATATATATGTATTACAAAAATGTGTCCCCACACAAGTACGAGTAGGAGGTGTTCATGTAACCTAAGTGAAAGTGAATGACATCAGTCTAGAAGAGAGAGTAGTTCTAGATTAGATGTCTAGAGCCTTTTGAGATATATAGGATAGATGGAATAGATGATATAAGTTCTAATGATATGATGTAAGTCTTACATAGATGACATAAGATGGTTTATGACGATCAATGTTGTCTTTAAGGATTAAGGTTCCGTTTTGAGGTTTTGATATAAGCTGGACGATGCAAGTACATAGGGTTTATGAGATAAGATAAGCTAAGTTAAGACACGGATGTGAATCAGCAAGAGCCTCAATCTCTTTTACGAAGGAGGACCTCTAGTGTTAGGACCAGTTTCAGGGTTAACTCCAGAGAGAGTGAGACCCACAGGGAGAAGGTCAGAGAACCCAAACTCCAAGATATGAGAATTATGAGATACGTGATATGATATGTCCTAAACTAGATTACTCCTGAGTGATTGAGTTGAGTTGCTTTATGTATGATTCCTATAGTCTTGTTGAATCCTAGATGTCCTTGGGAATTCCAAACCCTAGAGATAGAGAGAGGCGCGTTATATGTGCATATGAACATGAATATGAGAACCTGCCATCTGGGTGAGGGAGAGAGCCCATGACCCTGGAGGAGGTAGCTATGTTAGTTCTGTGAAGCCTCATGCTCGGGTTGGTGGTTTCCCACATAGGAATCTAGTGGTGTATATAAGAAAGTTTAGTGTAAGGATGTTTCGTGGTTAGAGATCTATGAAGGGTATATCATGTCATGTTATGGTTTGTGATTATGTGGCTAGAGCTTGTAAAGCTATTAGCTAGTGCCAATGAGGTAATCCGAGAACCCTAGACCAAGAGGAAAGATACAGTATAATCATATGAGATACTCATAAGGTTGAGTTAGCTTAGAGAGACTGAGCATAGTTCTAGCCTCATGGTATGGGTTAGAGGAGCCTCGTTTAGACAAGATAAAGTTTTGATATATGCTTAACAAGCCGTTCACATAAGTTTGTTTAGCACAACTAGGATATAATAAATATAAAGATGTGATTTAATCTCGAGATGTGATATATAGACATGATAAGATGGAAACCTAGAGGTGGTTTAATAGATGGAAATGCATAAATGATTAACCATGTAAATGAATAATGATGATATATTAAAGATGGTTAACCTTGTGATCCAATCATTAATAAATGTTGCAATTTATTAAGAACAACGAAATAAGATCATATGAATGAAATATGTTACATGAGGTGTTAATCTTAATGCTTAATAAAGATGAAAAATATAGTTTGAAAGTTAGTACAACATAATGTTTATGACACCTTGATGTATGAGTTAATCTTATTTAACTCCTTTAGAACATGGAATATGATGTGAAAACCCTAATGCATGGCTAAAGATAAGGAAGCAAATCTAACATATGAGATATGTAATGTCATAACCTATGTTTCTAAACCCTGAGTTTAACCTTGAATGGAGTGTTTCTGCACCAAGATGGTCGTAAAAACCCCTAAAAGTGCTTTGGATACATGGTTCTAGGTAACCTTTGTGGATATGTTTCACATAGAGTGGTTTGCTACATGTGGATGAAGACGTGGTAGTTTTCTTTGGAGTGCGGGTATGGTTGACTTTCGAGGACGAAAGTTCTTTTAAGATGTATATGATGTGACAAAGTGGTTTTTGCTTTAATTTCGAGGACGAAATATCTTTTAAGGTGTGTAGGATGTGATGGAGTGGACTTTTGGAATCCTAAAATGTCCAATGATTTAAGTGAAAGCATAAGGTTTAGATAGATTGAGGGTTCCAAGCTTGTGACAAAGTAGGTTTGTTGATTGATATTAATATCATGATTAAGATCCTTAATTTTTATGGCTTTTCGAGGAATTTCATTGGATGGCCTAACAGTTTAGTTTTGGCACCAAATTTTAGTACAACGTAGCTTGAGTGGTAGGGAAGCTATGGTTAAAATTTGGTTGCAATTGGATGTTCCTAGAGGAAGTTATTGAGGTTTGAAATTGGGTAATTAATATGTATATTTGATGAACTATAGACCTAAGTTTATTGCGTTAATCGGTGTCACGCGCCCCTTTGATTAAGGGTGGGATGAGAGGATTGATCATGGCCATTTGAAGATAATCGGGTGGCTGGAACCTTTGTTTTGAGTCAGCCACAGATCTGCCTTGATGGGCGTGGATGCTGACCCTTAGATGTGAGATCAAGGGCTTCTGAGCCATCTCCTACCTTGTGGTCGGAGCAAGGTAGTGGGGCAGACTACCCCGTAACCATCTCGGCACCCACTCTCTAAGATCGTGGGGTGATGGGGAGAAGCGATCAAGAAGTTGGACTTGCCCCCACATTACGATCTAGTAGACACCCTGAACGGGTCATATAACCAAGCGAGCAGGGAGAACAAGCTCCCGGTTTCCCATGCCTCTCCATCGCATTCACCAGACCGTGGGAGAAGAATGAGATGGGGGATTGAGAGGTGATCAGGGGATGATGAGCATGCTAGAAGGAAGACCAAGGTCAGGGGAGTCCAACCAGCCATCCCCGCAGACCTTTATCACAGCTTTGATGCTAGACGAAAGTCACTCCGCTGCCTGGTGAAGTCGGAGCTGGGGGGTGGTCCATGAGGCCTTTCTGGCATGGCTTGAGCATAGGGATGAGTTCCTATGGATGTTGCATTGATGTACAGTTCTTTGTCTTAGTTTTTGAGGGGTTCGGGCTGTTTTGCTTCTTCTACACCTCCGCAGTAGATGCTAGCTGCGGCGATCTCACAGGGGCGGATATGCAGAGGCTCAAGGGAGCACCTAGGAAGACTTGGAGGTGCGGAAGATATTGTCAGAGATTTTGACAGTCATAGGACTTGATGCGGGGAACCGCTGCTCCACTGATTGCTCACCGGAGCCTTCCCAGTCAGGCGGCGGCTCCCTAGTGGAGGGGGAACTCCACAGCCGATCCTTGGGAGGCGAGCGGCCGTGGAGGTCCGATGGCCAACTACGAAGACGATGGTGTCCATGGGGGCTGGAAAGGAGCACCTTCGTGGGGTGCATCACTCGTCGAAGGAGAGCCAAGGCGGAGGCGCTCTATGGAACAGAGTTCGTTGTGGACTCGCAAGCCAGAAGGGAGAAGGAGAACGGGCCAGTTTAGTTAGACCAGCCGTAAATCAGCCAATCAATGCGTGAACCGGACAAACCCAGACCAGCCGGCCCAGTGCGAGCCAGGAGAGGGAACCGGCCGGTCCCAAGCAAAGCAAAGCCAACCCTGGGAGCCACGTGGCAGTCCCTGATTGGCTGCAAAAAGGTAAAAATCCAATAATCTCACAGATCTTCAATAAATCGCAATAATTAGCTCGATGCTCACAAAAATACAAATAATATACTGTTTTTCTAAGAAAAATGAGAAGAACAACATGGAATGATAATATCAGGCTTTTGATGCTTAAATCTCAGTGATATCTTGCAAGATGTATAATGGTCTTTTCATGTATAATAAATAATAAACGATGACCTAAAATTATGAGTATATATTAGTAGATCATAAATCATGTCTATAATCCTGTGGATTTCAGTGATTATGTTTTTGATGTATGGAATTATGTAATTTGCTTAATATGGCTATCTAGGGCTAATAACCATACATAAAATGCAATTAATGCATACATGCTCAATAAATTATGAAATTTACAGAGTAATCTCATATCAGTATCTTGAACCGTAGTTTTAATTATGGGATCATAATGATGAACAAAATCCATGTTATATGAAGATGAATATTAATACATGTTATAAAACCCTAAATCTAGGTTAACGATGTAACCTAGGGTTAATATGTGCACAAAAAGGATATGGAACCTAATGTTTGGATGATGAACTTTGATAATGAGATGCAAGCTGGAAAATGACATCAGTAGGATAATCATAATATAAGAATACAAGTAATCATGAGAATATCATAATGAGATAAGAGAAACCCTAATATGAACACGATTAGGGTTAACATGAGATATAGATGATGAGAACCTGATGATAGTATGTGATCTTGTCTTAATCAAGTTTAACCAAGGATATAGATGACATGAGGAATATGATGATTAGGTTTGTTCTTGATCAAGGTACGCTATTACCTCTTCCTTGGTTTATTATACAATATGCTTGTGTTATATGAGTAGTAAAATACTTGGCATATGGTATTGATTAAAATGATTGTTCTTGTATGATATGTTGCTTGATTTTCCATACTTATTGCTATGAACACATGAAACATAATATATCTGTTCCATTATATCTAAGCACTTCAACTCTTTGGTAGTAAAGTGCTGGAAATAAGTACTTCAACTCTTTGGTAGTAAAGTACTTGGAAGTGATCCAACTCTTTGGTAGTAGATCACATTGTGAAATGATACAACTCTTTGGTAGTAGATCATAAAGGCCTTAATGCATTCAACTCTCAGGTAGTAAATGCATGGATGATATAATGGAAAATGTGCTTAAAATATGTGTTCACTTTTGTTAATGAATATCTTTGTGCAAGTATACACTTTTCTTATATTCTTCTATTACTGCCAAGTATATTAGTTTTATCTTATTGCCAAGATATGATGAGAGGTATATAAAAGACACGTAGGCATAATCAGTACAATATTCATGAAATATTGTGCTGGCATGTACCGCATGTAATCTTTTGTTTTGGTTGTGGCTTTTTCTCTTGAAGATCCAGGATAGTTGTGAGTTGTGTGGCGAGCTGATATACAGGTGGACCTGTTGTCTTAAGATCATGTAGTTTAGTGGTAGCACATGTATATGTTTAGTAGTTTGCTGTTCAATATGTAATATCAAATGTTGTAACAATTCATGTTGTAATTATATGTTGAATGGTGAACATGTGTGTATGGTTTTATTATTATTCATGTACATGAGCTACTAGTTGTTTCCTTCTGACTCCCTTGATTTTATTCTTCTTAGCCTTGTGTGGGATTCTCAAATTGGGATTCTCCCTGAGGTGAGGGTTTCAATTTAGACATCACACATCAGATTAAGTTTTAGAAAATCTGGGGACGTCACATCTCCTGTCTTGTTGGAGCCCCGTCGGCTGTCTTGTGTGTCATTCCTTCCTCGGGCATTATGGAGGGCCCGCTAGAGAAGGAAGGGGATGACGTCCTAGAGGAGGATGTTGATGAGGGCTGGGAACCTGAGCCAAGAGGTGATGGAGACCTCCTTGGCATGTTGAACGGTGGTGGCCATCCCTCCGGTTAAGCTTCTCCTCAACTTCATCGAGGCGTAGAAGGGCCTATTGTAGTGTTGCGTTAAGTGTCTCTAGTTGGCCAGGAAGGCCAACTAGAGTTAGCAGCTGCCTCTCGTATTCGCTAAGCCTTTGCTGGAAAACATAAAATTTGTGGGTAAGGGAAGAAAAGGTAACTGAGTGGTTTCTCGTTACCTCCCACAAATGGTCACATTCTTGACCAAGGATCTCCCCTAAAGACAGAGGTGCTGCGTCAGATTTCCCTCACACTCTCATGACACTCCTCGCACGTGAAGGGTGGCCCGATGACTGCTCGACTTTAGGCGGGTCCGAGCCCATCTGTACCGTCTGCGAGGGCATCATTTCAGGATGAGGCATTGGCACCTTCGTGGTTGCCTCTACCTCGCCTGTCGGTGTTGGTAGAGAAGGGCGCGAGGTGGGTGGATGTTGTTCTACCATCTGGTGGTCGGCGACCTCCTACGTATCTACCACCAGAGACGTTAGTGGTGGCATCGGCGTGGGATGTGTAACCTTGAGCTCCATCTTAAGGAGCTCAGCGAATGCCCCATTGTTGACATCTGGATGTACCATATCCTCTGCCATTGAAGGCGCAACAAAAGCTTCAAGAACTACGATTGTCTCTCCCACGGCACCTTACCTCAGGGCTATCATCATTGTCTCAACCCCAGTTGTCTCGGTGACCTCCACGATCGTCATTACTTCTTCTACAGCCGTGGCAGTTGTTGTTGTCGCAGCCACGGCTGGGATAGGAGTAGCGATGATAGCTTTATCAGTGGCTGTCGCAGGTTGCGTGAGAGAGGTGGGTGGCTCAGTAAGGACTATGAAAGATTTTTCCTACCGGGCATCGACAGGAATTGGTCCTCCCCTTGCTGCCACCCTTTCTTATATCCTGGCGGTGGTGACATAGGCTGCTTCAATCTCCACAGTTTTGATCTCTACTGTGGTGAAGACCAGCTTCTCTACATCATAGTTGATGTAGAGTGGGAGGGGTAGAATCTTGGAAGTTCTTGCAAACTTGTACAAGTACCGGCGGCCCTCCTTCTTGATAATGTTGGCCCTTTAGAAGAACTTTATGTCGATCATGTCGTCCCCTCAGGTCCTCAACAGGCTGTGCAGCTCCTTCGGGTATCCCAACCCTGCCGCAATCAGATTGTTGATGCCACCCATGCAATGCTCCTTGGTGGCATCTTTTATTGGGCCGGTTCAGTAAGAAGCGTCATAGATTGACCACCTTTCCCTCCATCATGTACCACATGAGATGGAGTTCTTTGGTGTATATGTTGCTCATCTCATACTTGCTGAACAGGAGGCAAGCCACGATCTTGTGGATGATCCTCCAAAAGCATGAGTGAATGGCCGCCACTTTTCTTCCCAGCTTATAGGATGACTTGCCATTCAACGTTCAAAAAGTTGACCGGGTTAAAGTTGTCGCCTTCGCCAATCATGGCACCTCTATTCAAAATTTCTTCTCAGCTTCTGAGGAGGAGAAAATTTTGTTGAATAGCTTTTTTGAAATCTCGTGCTCAATGTTGTATAACCGACCCTACAGCCGGTCTGCCCCTCCATATCTCTCCACTTCTTCTGGCCCATTGTGGACTTATCAGAGGGAGAACGGGAACTCCTTGGTGAGTTCAGTGTATGATCCAGAGAGGTTGAAGTAGATCGTCTTCAGTCCGGCAGCTCCCAAGACGTTGTCCATTCTTTTGTAGATTTGCAGCTGGTGGAAGGAGGGTTGGTGGCAAAAGTTGGTCGGCCTATAGATCTTAGCCGCCAGTTCTGTGTACCTCTGTTGATGCTCCTCGTTTCTGGTCACGAACTGGCCTAGAGAATGGGCCAGGGGTTCTTCTTCCATTGATGGGGCTGTCGCCACTTCTGTTCTTGGCCTCTTCTCGGCCCCAGATGGCCCTGCTGAGTCGGGGTTCAAGTGCTTTTGCTCGACTGTGGAAGCTTCTGTTGTGGCCTCTGTGTTGATCCTCTGGCCATGCTCGTCTACTTGGATGACAGTTTGCTTGGTGTGGGCCATTTCTAAAATTGTTAAATGAAAGTATTAGTAATCATCAAAACTTTTGAATGGGTCACCTTACCTCATATCGGGCGGCAGGGTTGTGTCCCCCGATACAAGGTAGGTGATACTTTTTAAGTTGAAACTAGACAAAGCCTAACACAAACAAGTCGATATCGGGTATCGGGTATCATTAACCAAATGGACTTTGCCTGACATGGCTGCCTGATATGTCAGCCTAACAAAAGTCTCGCACGATACAGGTATCGCCCAACAAAAATTCGGTGGCCGATATGATCCCAAGTTGGTTAAATAAAAAGCTTGTCGCGTGATTAATCAACATGCCTGATACTGGTGCTCCTACATGATACGCATCGCGTGATACATGTACCACTTGACATGGTCAAAAGTACCTCGATATCGACGATACAAGCATCGCCCGATACGAAAAAGTGTCTGTTGACACGAATTGAACTATCTTACCCGATACGGGTGTCGTGCACCTCATGTTGCCCGGCACGAAAACCTCATGTGACACGATCAACTAAAGTTGCGTGATACATGTTGCCCGTTACGATAGGGCATATCGGGCTACACCTGTTTCTGAATGATTGATGCGCAATACGGTAGCTCACAAGGATGGCTGGCGTGAGGGTAAAATTTAAGGGCAGATGCACGATAAGGGAGTAGGTAAAAAGTAAATGCAAGCACCCGACATATTTAACTGAGGTTACTGTATATAGCCATCTCGGGCGGGGGTAAATCGGGTAAAACTTGGACATGTGTCGCATGAGGACACCGATCATTCCTGAGATGAGTAGTTAAATCAGTCTAATCAGCCTCGTCTAGGGTAGATTTGGCTTCCTGAGTATGACTTGATCGCGGTGGTAAGGCGTGTCCCGCTAGCTACATGTATCACGCGATACAGATTCGTCATGAAAGTCTGATGCCCAATATCATTATCTGATAAGGGTTTGTCGTGTGGATCGAGGAGTCTTGCTGATAACCTCCCATTTTGGATGTTATCTTACTAGTTTTCTTTAGTTTTCCATACTCTTTCTTAAATAAATTAGACACAATCTTTAATTTTCTACTTTATTGTAAATATATCATGATACTAAATTTTCCCCTTTTATTTCTTACAGAAAAGCACAAAAAATTTATAAAAGCCCCAAACGGTCCCAAGACCGAATGGACACCAAACGGTCCCCAAGACCGAATGAAGCCAAACGGTCCCAAACCATATAAAGTCAAACGATCCTGAGACCGTCTGAAACCAAACAGTCCTGAGACCGTATGAAGCCAAATGGTCCCGACACCGTATGACACCAAACGGTCCCGAGACCGAATGGAGATCAACCGACCCTAAGACCATATGAAGCTACGCGGTCCCAAGACCGAATTAAGGCAAACAGTTTCCAAACTGAGAGATTCCAAACGGTCTCTAAACCGAGAGAGAGTCCAAACGGTCTACACAACCGTTTGGGCCCAAACCTCCCAAATTGTTTGAGCCTCACTCAAAGCCTATAAATAAGACCCGAGGGTCCCCACAAGGGGAGTTTTTTCAGACGTCCAAAGGTTGCCTCTATTGTTCTAGAGCTATTCCACCCTTCGTCCACTACCCCGAGGTTGCCAGTCTGAGATCCATACTCTATCTCCAAGCTACTTTCTCTCTCATCGACAAAGAAGGTGGGAAGAGGAGGATTCATCATCAAGAAAGCTATAAAGTGTGAATATCATTGCTCTCTCTCTCTAAGGGTTCGACCTTCCTCCCTCCTTCATGGAGATGACGTTCTCTCTCTATTCTCACCCACTTCTTTGTTCTTGCCATGAGCGAGTTGTTTTATACACTAGGGTGCGGGGAGTATCCCCGCTACCCATGTTTTCATTTCATGCATTATAATTCTTGAGTTTGTAATATAAAAGAACACTATCTTTCCAGTTCAACATCAATCGTTTAATGAATGCTAGTTGCTTGATCACCAACTTGTGTTATCTATTATCTTTTAGTGCAAATTGTCTATGTTTGTACTTCTAGATTCGATTATCGACTGTTTGTTGGTTCCAGGTTGTATGTAGTCACCATATGTTTGGTTTGGTATCTAGGAGCATTTCTCAAGAAGTGGAGTAAACTCAACTCTGTCATTGTACTTTCATACTATGAAATGGAATCAGTTGACGTATGAAAGTACAACCTTGATGGCTCGAGAACCACACTTTGCGAGGGGAGTGATGCAAAGTACGTGATCATTCGTCTACGGATGGATGACATTACAACACTCCCACATTTCTTGTAGTTGGTTATCTGAAAGGTGGCTAAGCCTACAGAGATACTAACTGTTTAGACTCTTTTCTTTGCAAGCCAAGTTATAGTGATGTATGTTTTGATCCATGTGTAGTGGTGGCGAAAGCCGATCACATCCTAGTGGTTTCATAACATTATTTACGACCTTAAATTTACCTTCCTACTTACTTTCCTACTTTTACTCTACTTGCTCTTAGTTTTAACAACCAAACCAACTTTTGAATCTAAATACCAACTGTTAAGGAGTTAAGTGAAATTCTAACATTTTCCATCTTATTTGTCTTAACAAGACCGTTATCCTGTGGATTTGACCCTTAACTATACTACGATAAGACTTCCATGTATCCTAGCATATGTGGGTAGAGTTTCTAATCTAGTATAAGCAAGGATAAACCTAAAGACTTACTATCTTTAGGATTTTTAGTGGTGCACGCAACTCCACGCAAGTGGAAGCTCCATAAAAAATTGGCGCCGTTGCCGGGGACAACGGAACATTTTAATTTCATTTATCATTTTGCTAGTTGGTTAGGGTTTTACACTTTTTCTTTTAACATTACTCCATATTCTCTTGATTTCATCATATCTATTGCATCATCTGAAAAGTGTGTTTCTTCCTCTACTCAAGTAGAAGACGTGTATGCAACCATCACATAATCTCAAATTCTCCCCTGATCCATAGTACGACTCTAAGGTAGATAGAAGTTTCCACCGCCGCATTAGACTTAATCATCAAAGAGCCAGACAAATGGCCAAAGATCAACGCCAAGCTGCACTAGTGATTGAAAGGGTCAATTCTGCCATAGCAGCCCAACGAGTGGAACTCATCGCCGACATGTGTGCTCAAGTTTAGGCTGAAGTACGAGCTGAAGAGCAAGCCCGCATCCGTGTCGAGAATGAAGCAGCCAAGGCATCTGCTCAACTATTGGTAAGAAGCAAGCACATAAGGGACTATGATATTCCTAATAACTACGAAGACAACCATCCACTCCAACCACCACTCATCGACACTCCTAATTTCGAGATTAGGACACAATGGATCCAAATAATGCAGGGCATCTCATTCTCCGGAAGTAATGGAGATGACTGCATGGACCATTTGAAGAGGTTCATAGCTCTTTGTTGGTTGGTACCACAAGCTGGAACAACCATGGACGCAGTCATGTTTAGACTCTTCAATTTCACCTTGTTCGGAAGAGCACTAAGCTGGTATAATTTTTTGGACAGGGAGCCAATCACCACCTGGGTTCCCTTAGAAGAGAAGTTCTTGGAGAAATTCTTCCCACCTTCACTAACCTACCAAATTAGAGGGCAAATCAACCAATTCCTTCAACTACTGGGAGAGTCACTGGCCGACTCATGGGAAAGGTTCAAGGAACTCTTGAGGAAGTTCCCTCACCATGGAATCTCACAAAATCAACTCATAGAAACTTTTTATAGGGGAGTAAGTGATGAAATTAAAAAGTTTTTAGATTCCTCATATGGAGGAAACTTTATGAGACAGAACTATGAAGACGCCTGGAGAATCGTCACTCTCAGAGCGGAAAATCAATTCAATTGGGGGAGGGCGACCACAGGAGGAGTTCTAAAGGTTTGTAAAGCTGAAGAATCTACAGAAATGAAAGCTATAGCCGAAGCTTTGAAAACTATAGCTAACAAACAACAAGCCCTCAAAGCATCATTTGGGGAATATGATAGAAAGAAGAACCCCCAACATGCTAAAGTAGCCACAGGAACGTGTGAGGCCTGTCATGCATCAGATCATCCCCCATTGTCACGTGGTCTCCTATACAATGTAATGATGGATTAACAACCTCCTCAACCACAGTATGAGTCGATCATTGAACACCCTGAGGATCATATGCCAGAACAAGTAAATTCCATTCATTCCATACCAGGACAAGCTTACAACAATCCATATCAACTGAGAAATCATCCTGGATTTAAATATGGAAATCCTACAGGGACTGCTAACCCACAACATCAGACACAAGGTGGATCCTCCAACAGACTACCACCTGGATTTCAAAGCAACTACAACCAAAATCAAGGGAATCTTAGAAACAATTTCTAGAGATCCAACTACCAAAGAAATTCCTCTACATACTACCAATTTACTCACCCTCCTATGCACCCACAATTACAAAAAACTCAGCTGCAACAACCTTAGTCACCTTAGTTGCCAGCACCTCAACAACAACCACTTCAAGGATAGTAGCAACTCACTCATTTTTAACAGAAGAATGCCCCAACACAGCAGACTGATGAACTGTCCTTGATAAGGCAAATGTTGCAATCACATCAAACCATGTTGGCTAACTAGAAAGCCCAACAAAATGTTGTGGAAACTCAGTTAGCACAGATTGCAGCTCAACTAAAACCTCCAGTGGGCACTTTCGCTGGCCAGCCAGAAGCAAATCCAAGACATGACCAACATAGACTAAAACAATTAAATGTTGTTACAACAAGGTCTGGTCGCGCTCTCACTAAAGACATCTTCGTTAATCAAGAAGACATAGATGTAACTAAAATCATCCCAACAAAAGAATTAGGTCAAGATGCTGAAGAAAGGAAAGAAATGAAACAAGGTCCCAATGAATAGAGGTTCCACCATATAAGCCAAGGATACCCTATCCTGGAAGGCTAAAGGAAACTAGAATAGACTCTAGATTCCATAAATTCAAAGAGGCAATGAAGAAACTTTGTTTTGATATTCCTTTTCTCAATGCCTTATCTAAAATCCCAGCTTGGTCCAAATATCTAAAGACCTTGCTGTCAAAGAAATATATGACAGAGGAGCATGAAACTATCAAGCTAGCCCAAACCACTTCTGATATCATTTTGAATAAAATGCCAAAAAATAGGACCCTGGCTCCTTTGGCATACAATGCTCTATTGGAAATACTTCTTGTAAAAAGAGATTGGCTGACTTGGGAGCCATTATATCAATTATACCATTTTACATGTGCAAAAGATTGGGGTTTACAGACTTATTTCCTACAACAATGACCATTTAGCTCATCGATTCCACTATTACTGCACCTCTGAGAATCATTGAAGATATTCCAGTAAGAGTGGGGAGGGACTCTTATGTCCCTTGTGATTTCGTCATTATGGATATAAAAGAAGACCTAAGGTACCCGATAATTTTCGGTAGACCTTTCCTCGCCATAGCCAGAGCATTAATTGATGTCGAGGTTGGCACAATTACATTGAGGCTTGGTAAAGAAACTATTCAGTTCAGGGTTTTCAACAGCCTGAAGAGCCCTAGTATCCATGAAGAGGTTTTTCTGCTTGAAGCTATTGATAAAATGTCTCAACTCAAGAAAGCAAATCCAGAACCAGCAGATGCCCTAGAGGACACTCTAATAAATTCAGAAGCTGAATTTTCAACCAATGAGTTAGTTCAGCACTGCCTGCAATACTTGGAGCAGGCTGAAAAAGCCCCAGAAGCCACTTTTGAAGAATTGAAATTTGTCTCCATATTAGAGACAATAGAAGTACCCAAAGCTCCGTAAATGAAAACTCTGCCAACTGGACTCAAACATGTCTTCCTAGATGAAGGAAAATTATGTCCAATTATCATTATCTCCTCTTTGAATGACGATCAGGAAGAGAGGCTTCTCACTGAATTAAGGAAGCACAAGAAAGCAATTAGGTACAAGATGACTGACTTAACATGCATTAACCCAGCTCTGTGCATGCATAAATTACCTATGATAGAAGAGTACAAAACCTTGAGGGAGCACCAGAGAAAACTGAACCCAAATCTGAAAGAGGTAGTTCGCCTCGAAGTTCTTAAACTCTTGAAAGTGGGTATTATCCAATTTCTGACTCTCATTGGGTTAGTCCTGTCCAAGTTGTCCCTAAAAAGGGGGGGACCACTGTTGTCCTAAATGATAAGAATGAACTAGTACCTACAAGGACCGTTACTGGTTGGAGAATGTGCATAGATTAGAGAAAACTAAACAAATCAACAAGGAAAGACCATTTTCCCTTACCCTTCCTCGACGAAGTTCTTGAGCGGCTAGCCCATCAAAAAAATTTCTACTACCTCGACGGATATTCTAGGTTTTACCAAATCCCAATTCACCACGAATACCAAGAAAAATTGACATTTACTTGTCCTTTCGGAACATACACCTTCAGAAGGATGCCCTTTGGGCTATGCAACGCACCCGCAACCTTCCAAAGCTGCATGACTGCTATGTTCGTGAGACTAACTGAAACCATTATGAAGGTGTTTATGGATGATTTTTCAGTATATGGAGATTCCTTTGATAACTGTCTGCTCAACCTAAGTAAAGTCCTACAGAGATGCGAGGAAATAAACCTTAACCTAAACTGGGAAAAATGTCACTTTATTGTGACCAAAGGTGTTGTCCTTGGGCATCGAGTAAGTGCAAGAGGAATCGAAGTAGACAAGGCAAAAATTGATGTCATCTCAATGTTGTCACTACCCAAAGACATAAGGGGAGAGTGAGCCTTCTTGGGTCATGCCAGGTTCTACCGAAGATTTTTCAAAGACTTCTCAAAAATAGCAAAACCTATGACATACCTATTGACCAAAGATGTTGATTTCAACTTTGACCAAGAATGCCTGCATAGCTTTACAACTTTGAAGAATGCTCTAATCTCGGCACCCATTCTAAGAGCGCCTGACTGGTCACAGCCTTTTGAAATAATGTGCGACGCTAGCGACTATGCAATAGGGGTTGTGTTGGGGCAGAGAATAGAAAAAAAGCCATATGTAATATACTACGCATCCAAGATGTTAGATGAGGCACAAAAGAATTATACTACTACTGAAAAGGAATTCTTAGCCGTCATCTATGCTTTCGAAAAATTTCATTCCTATCTAATTGGATCAAAGGTCGTAGTATATACAGATCACTCTGCCATCAAATATCTTATTCAAAAACAGGATGCAAAACCCAAACTCATCTGTTGGGTATTAATGTTGTAAGAATTTGATCTTGAAATAAAAGACAAGAGTGGAGTGGAAAATGTCGTCGCTGACCACCTAAGTCGTATCGAATATCAAGACAACGACAATGTGCCTATCCGAGACTCCCTCCCTGACGACCAGCTTATGAAAATTACCACGAGATTCCCCTGGTATGACGACATAGTAAACTATCTGGCTCCAGGAGTCATCCACCCCTCCGCCTCTCTCCACGATAAAAAGAAATTTCTCCATGATGTTAAACAATACTACTGGGCTGAACCCTATCTTTTTTGTCTATGTGCAAACAGACTTTTCCGTCACTGCATACCAGAAGAGGAAATTACTCCTTCCTTAGAGCATTATCATTCTGGCCCCACTGGGGGACACATGAGTTCAAAAAAGACTGCTCTAAAAGTTCTACAATCAGGTTTCTTTTGGCCAACAATAGCAAGAGAGTCTTATGATTTTGTAAAATCATGCAATAAATGCCAGCTTTCTGGCGGTATAACTAAAAGGAATGAAATGCCTCTCACTTTGTGGCAAGAAATTGAACTTTTTGATGTTTGGGGAATAGACTACATGGGTCCCTTCCCCTCATCCTATGGATTTTCTTACATAGTGGTCATTGTGGATTATTTCTCAAAATGGGTAGAAGCTATACCCACCATTTCCAGCGATTCAAAACCAGTCATCAAGATGTTCAAAGATATCATTTTCCCCAGATTCGGAGTCCCCCGAACTATCATATCTGACGGAGGGACCCATTTTATGGAAAGAAGCTTTGAAGACCTCCTCATAAGTTTATTGGTGATGTTTTAAGAGTCTAAATCTGAGTTTTTCTAAAAAGGTCTAAAATTAGGGTTTCTATACATTAATGTGCACTATGTACTCTTATACATGTTAATACATTGAAAATAGGCAAAGTGGAACTTGGACTCAATTAAAGTGGTGAAAGTTAGTAATTGATAATAGTAAGAGAGGTATGTGCATTTACACCTTAAGTTGGGAATAATTGCGCCTTAACCTATTTTTCTATAATGAGGCTTTATTAAACCCTATTTCATGTACTCTTGAATCTTTTGCTATACTTGCCTCATAAATCAATTTTGGAACATTATGCTTGGGTCTTGGTACCCCAATACCATGCTTATTGATTCATATAATTATTCTTGCATGACTAATTTTTCTAGCATGTGGATTTATGTTCTATTTAAAATAAAGTAGCGGTACTTATGTACAACCACCCACAGAGGGCATGTAAATAATCGCCTTGGGGAATGTCTTATTCTACCCATAATATTGTAGGTGACTGGGAATGTCTTATTCTCCCCTCACCTACGGTTAGAGGTCCGGTAGGTTCGTCAACCCTACTTAGTTAGGTATACATAATTATCTTACATGCAAATCCTTTTTATTATATTTGTTAATGGCAAAATTCTTTATTATATAGCCTCATACTCTTGTTATCTTCATCATATGATGAACCCTAGCCTATTTTTATTTACTTTACTTATTTTGATATCCTAGACTAGTTTTGTGACACATACTTTTCTTCACTTTCCCTTTTTGCTGGGTGCCTTCCCAACCACCCAGGTGTTGAGCAAGGTGATGGATAAGATAAGGAAGATCTTAGCTTTTGGCTTGGACTCGGTTGATGGAGATGTTGCTTGGAGACAAGATTGTCTAGACTTCCCTCTATCTAGATCCTTTTGTTGTGTGTCTTAATGTAAACCCAAATGGGAGAATTTGATGTATTTTTGTAAACCTTTTATGAAATTGAATATAGTCAGTTGTTTTTTTTATTCTTCTACTTTCTAATGGTCTTTTGTATACCAATGTTTAATAAATTTGGAAAATTTATGTCCATTCCATCATATCTCTAAGAGTGTTTGGAATGGACGTAAATTCTTCAAATTGTTTGTAAAGAGGTGATTTCACTCTTTTACAGTATGGTATCAGAGCCCATGGTAGTCAGAATCTGGCTATTTTAGTTTTGTCTCCCTAATTAGAATACCTGCCTTACATAGTTCCTTTAGGTGACATGGTTTCCCTACAATCGATCTATAAATGATGAAAGGTTGATTTAGGACCCTATAGTTCCACATTAGTATCATGATGAATAAAACCCTAAAATACTCATAACAAAAATATGCATAACTTAATGTTGTTTAGGTTTGCCTTTAGGAAACTATTAGGGCATGAAGTTGAAGCAAAGGTGTCTAGAAAGGATCAGGTTCTGGGGGCTGGAAATATTTTCCTCCCCGCCACTTTCTTGGTTTACAAGGACTCCCAGATCCATACGAACTGGCATGGCCTGAGTTGATATGAATTTTTCAAAATAGCATGCTTTTAGGCAATAGTAGCCTTAGACATCTATATCATTTACCTTAGGGAACCTAATATGTTTAACTAGTCTACCAGGTGTAATGACTTGTTGAGGATGGATACCCAATATAGTTCCCTTATGACCCATAGAACCACATGTTTGGATAGTTATCCCTAGAACCTAGACATTGAAGTTTGGTGTTTAGTAGTAAGCAATCAGAGTGCGCAGTGAAGCGTGATGGATCTTGTATATGGTTTAGTTAGACTCACCCTTTTACCTCTAGATTAGTTTTCCTTGGTAGGTCAAACCTTTTAAGGGGTGGAGAATAGTTGGTTTGATGATGTTTTCTCATTTTGATTTTGAGGAAATCCTTTCCAAGGGGATGAAGTCATGTAACATACTAAAATCTAGCTACTCTACTTTAGAAACCCTAACTCCCTAATTAGGAAGTTAGTGTTCTTGAATCCTTAGTTTTGACCAAACCAAGTATATTTATAACCACATGTTTCTTGATATCTAAAAGAACATATAATGATCATCTAATGAATAGTTCATATGTTTAAACCCTAATGAATATCTAATGCACATAATAAGAGTAACTCACATTTTAATACTAATAGTGGATAAGCATGATGTTTCCCATGTCATAAACCAATAAACCCTAATAATATGATGGGCAAGATAATTGTAACCTAATCTTGGACTTAATACATGCTAAGTAAAATATAGTGATCATATTAAGCTAAACCCTAAATTGTAATCATTTAACCTTAACATATGCATGCTTAATGCCTTTCATGATACATTAATGACATTAGATGCCATAATCAGTTAACATACTTTGATACACATAAATGATATATTTAATCATCTAATTACATATTAATCAATTCATCAATATGAAATGGATGGTATGCTACCTTGGTATCAAATACACACACAATTAGTCACTTAATGTGAATCAATTCGTAACATGCCTCACCTTGATCATTGAAATACATGGAATGGATTCAATATGAATATGAAGTGATCCGATTCATAGAAATGTGCAAATCAATAATATAAATAAATATGAGAAAGTGATTAATGATGACATTAATGTAAGCAATAAAAATAATGTGGCAATGAGATAACATTTAATATAAATATATGTAATTGATGTGACATAATTTGGATTGAATGAAAATTTAATGATAAATTGAATAATTCATGCAAAATAATTCATTATAACTTAATGTGGTGATATCATAAGGATAATGAAGTTGAAGTTCAAAATATTAAGGATAATGATCAAGTATATTGATGGAATCGAGTAACCCATAATTTTGCTATAATTCTTACTAAGATAAATGAGAAATATATATATATATATATATATGATGTTTCATGGATGATTATTAAATATAACGTCCTTGGTAATAAAGTGATTATGACACGACATAATTAAAATAATCGTGATAATGTGATATCATAATGAATATAATGTTAATGAGCCAAAAATGTAAATGATGTTAAATCTCCTAAAAAGAATATCTAAATAATGGAACCTAGGTGATCCTCGAGAAGATAACCTATGTAAAAATGCTTGTGGAGTATATGTTGATGAGTTGTTTGGTAGAAGTTAAGGTTGGAGAAATAACCCGAAGTTTTGTGATGAGATGTTGCACACTCACCCTTCCCTTCTTGCTTGTGATTTCAGGGACGAAATCCTCTTTAAGGGGTGGAGTGCTGCAACATACCAAATTCTAGAATTTTGTATTTTGAACCTCTTTCCCATCTTTTCCTTTCATTTCTATCCTTATTGACCTTTCTATTTAATTAGTGGAATTTATAGTGGTTTAGTGAACATTTATTCACTAATTGTACCAATATAAGGGTTTATGCACAAATACCTCAGTGAAAGCTTAATTACAATAAGTAAGTGCTCTAAACCTTACATCTAACTTTTTGATGTAATTTGAAAACATAAAATGAACCTATGTTTCAAATTTGGTTCGATTTGGATGTTGTTTGTGCAAGCTATGCAATTTTAGGTACATTCTAGACTTTTATGCAATTTACCCAATTGGGAGGTTTTCTTTGCAAATTATCACCTGGATTTTAATCCTTAGATATTACATTACCATTCAAAATATTTTGAAAAATGGGTAATGTGGTTACACCTTGGTTTGAAGGTGTTACTTTTCAAGGGCATTATAGGGATCACCCTCTTTATAAATGTGCTTATCTTTAAAAGCTATCAACCAATGGGGTTATCTTTGTTTGAAGGACAGTGGGGATGTCCTAGAAGGATCCATGGGCCTTTAGGACCGAACTTGGACATGCAAGAAGTCTCTATGATCTGTCCTCTTGCATGTCCGTGAAGACTTAGCCTAAGGACACATGGAAAGTCACATAGACACCTCATGCTTGCCCCCTTCTTTATAAAGCCATGCCTATCCCTTCCCACCTCCCAATCCAAGAAGCAATCCTCTCCTTCTCTTTCCCACAGATTAGAGAATCGTCCTCTCTATGTTTGGCCATGAAATTGTTGTCCCAAGTTAAAAGAGGGTGCCTACCTTGGTGCAGAAGGATCCTAGGGTTCCAAATTTCTCTATTTAGGATTTCTTAAGCTCCTCCTTGGTGATTTTGACCAAAACTAGTAAGAATCATCCTTTCCTCCCCTATTTTCATGCTGTTAGTATTTGGTCCACCTTATTACAGGTCATAACCATGACCTTACATGGTAAAACTCCACCTAGAACCCTAAACATCTCATCTCCATGCTCTTTTGCTATGGTTTGCACCTCCAAAGTGGAGAAGGTTATCTTTGCTCAAGAAAGGAGTTTGGCTTGGAGCAACCAAACCTTCTAATCTTGGGATATTTTCTGTTTGGACCTTATTACCTTCCTAGAGGCAAGTTTGGTTAACCCCCTTCTCATATATTGCTTAGTACATGCTTAAAACCCATGCTTCTATGTTGAAAATTGACGATTTCCATCTCTTTTTACCATGTTCTTCTAAGGTTTTGGTTTCTTTCTATTTTATCTTCTCTAGAAGATCTAGTTTGGTTACCTATGAAACTTCAAACCTGATCTTGGGTCAAATCGTGTTTTCTCCCTATCCCTCTCTCTTCAAATATCTCGATTGGTTTGATGATGTGGCAATTTCCTATTGGTTAGTATTGAAAAATTCATATCTTCTAAACCACTTATCCAAATTTGAAAAATAAATATGTTTTGGAATTGTAAAATTAATATCTATCAAATAAAAATATTTTCAAGGTCTTATTTCGTGGTTTGACAAAGGGTGATTTTTGTAAAATGAATTTATTGCATAAAATCCATAAAAATTACATCTTAATCATCATAACTCCAAAATTTACATAAAAATATGTTTTCTTGATTAGGAGAATTTAATAAGTTTATTGGTGATATTTTAAGAGTCTAAAACTGAGTTTTTCTAAAAAGGTCTAAAATTAGGGTTTCTATACATTAATGTGCACTATGCACTCTAATACATGTTAATACATTGAAAATAGGCAAAGTGGAACTTGGACTTAATTAAAGTGGTGAAAGTTAGTAATTGATAATAGTAAGAGAGGTATGTGCATTTACACCTTAAGTTGGGAATAATTGTGCCTTAACCTATTTTTCTATAATGAGGCTTTATTAAACCCTGTTTCATATACTCTTGAATCTTTTGCTATACTTGCCTCATAAATCAGTTTTGGAACATTATTCTTGGGTCTTGGTACCCCAATGCCATGCTTATTGATTCATATAATTATTTTTTCCATGACTACTTTTTCTAGCATGTGGATTTATGTTCTATTTAAAATAAAGTAGTGGCATCATGGGTTGGACAAGGAGAAGTAGGTAAAAAACTTTTATTTTGCTCTTTTTGAGCATGATAGAAGTAACTTAGACTCTGCAGGTTCATGTTTCTTCTTAAACAACACAGGAACGAGGTGTTGGGAAATTTTGAAGAACATGGCCAAGAAGCAATCTTGGGGTGACAGAGACGCCGTAGAGCATGTTCGGGCTGCAGGGGAGTCAAAGGCCATCAAAGAGCTAAATGAGAAGATGGACCTTCTAGCAAAGAAACTTCTTGCAAAAGAAGATGCAGAATCAGATGATGAGGCCCAAGTAAAGTTCATGCGCCAGTAGTAGGGGTATAGAAACAACAATTATTCATGGAGGAAAGACAAGAAATTTTCCTAGAAGGACCCAAATAATTTCTTACAGGACCCCGACACAAAACCCCAACCGTCACCAGAGGATAAGAGCAATGAGTTGCTCAATCAAGTAATAAAGCAGAATCAAGAACTAATGAACACTTTTGGCCAACAAATCAAGCAACAAGGAGAATTCATGAATCAGTTTGGGAAAACCTTACCGAGTCATGGAGCTCAGATGAGGACGATAGAGACATCCTTGTCGCAAATGGAAGCTGAAATAGCAAATTTGAGGAAGCCAGTGCAACAAGGCTTTCCTGGAAATACAAACATTCCAGGAGGAAACCAACATGCTAAGGCAATCTTTCTACAGAGTGGCAAGAAGATTTTAAACCCTAGGGCCGATGAACCAAGCAAACCCCAGTCAGAAACCACAGGTGAGACCACAGAGGAGGTTCCGATTCCAATTATAGAGCCAGTTGAGGAGACAGCAGAAGATGTCACAGTAGGATCAATTGTTGAGGAGGAGACACAGAAGAGGATGCCGTATGTGTTGCCACATCAAAGGGCATAGACTGTCTCGGTCCCATATCCCAATAGTGTGAAGGCCAAGAAAGTGGACGCTCAGTTTAAGAAGTTTCTAGATAGTTTTAGGAAGCTTTCTGTCAATATTCCACTTTTAGAAGCAATAGAGAAAATTCCCTCTTACGACAAGTTTCTGAAAGACATCATTACAAAGAAGAGGAAGATCCCTGATTCTGAGGTTGTGGTTCTCAAGGAGCAGGTGAGTGCTTTCATCATGGGAACATTGCCACCAAAAAGGCAGGATCCGAGCTGCTTCAATATTTCATGCTATATTAGTAAAGTGAAATTCGGTGAAGAACTATGTGATTCAAGGGCAAGTATAAACATGATGCCTCTCTCTACGTTCAAGAAGCTGGGATTGAAAGAATCAAGGTCGAGAAATATGCCAATACAATTGGCAGATAATTCTGTGGTGAAGCCATATGGTATTTGCGAAGATGTGTTAGTTAAAGTTGATCAGTTTGTATTTCCCACAGACTTTATTGTAATGGAAATGCAAGACAAATAGGGTAATGAGTTACTCCTTGGACGACCCTTCCAAGCCACTGCTGACATGAAACTTGAGATGGGGAGAGTTCGGTTGACCTTGGGTATAGATGATGCTCGGTTTGAGATGGTCATGCCTTCTAGCCCAACAAAACCAAAAGCTAAGGAGCAATGCCGCATGGTGAAGCATTTTGATCAAAATATTTCTCTCTGTCTAGGGAAGCCGTTTCTAGATATGGCTCATGTAATGACTAAGGTGGAGAAGGGGACACTAGCTGTAGACATCATGGAGCAGACCAAGGTTGTGTCTCTTAGCAAGGCTGTGGGTTTTCTCAATGATGAAGAGGAGGACATCCCGCCTTCTACTAAAGATGAGGCCATAGAAAGTTCTGTTTTCAATGCATATCCAGAATTACCTCTTGAAGCCTGCCTGGTTAATATAACACATGATTGGATGAGAAGCAAGTCACTACAAGAATGCGCCAAGATGCTTCAGTTGTTGCCGTGCTTTTACGCTAGGTACTATGAATACCTTGGAGAACTCCCACCACTGCTCCAGTCATCCTTGATCAGCCCGTCAGATTTAGAATTGAAGACATTGCCACCTCATTTGAAATATGCATTTCTAGCTGAGGGTGAGAAGCTACTAGTGATTATTTCGGTATATCTGAGTGTTGAGGAGGAGGATCAACTACTGATTGTGCTGAAGAACCACCGAGGTGCATTCGGGTGGTCGGTCGCGGAGATCAAGGGGATTTCCCCTACATTGTGTCAGCATAAGATCTGGCTCGAGGAGGGAGCCAAACCTATAATTCAGCCACAGTGTCGACTAAATCCTAGCATGATGGAGGTCGTCAAGAAGGAGGTGATCAAGCTCCTTTCTGTAGGTATCATATATGCTATATCTGACTCGACGTGGGTGAGTCCTACACAGGTAGTCCCTAAAAAGGGGGGAATTACTGTTACACATAATTTGTTAAATGATCCAGTCACGACCCATCTGGTAACCGGGTGGCGTGTATGTATAGATCATCGTAGATTGAATGTTGCTACGCTTAAGGATCATTTTCCTCTCCCATTCATTGATCAGATTTTAGAACGATTAGCAGGTCGATCTCATTTTTGTTTTCTCGATGGTTATTCGGGCTATAATCAGATTTCCATTGATCCTAAGGACCAAGGGAAGTCCACCTTCACTTGTCCTTATGGAACATTTGCATACCACTATATGCCTTTCAGTTTGTGTAATGCACCAGCAACCTTTCAACGTTGCATGCTAGCCATTTTCTCCGATATGGTTGAACGATGTTTGGAAGTCTTTATGGACGATTTTTCCGTCTATGGTGCATCTTTTGATGAATGCTTATACAATTTGGATAAGGTTTTGCAACGATGTGAGGACACGCATTTGGTCCTCAATTGGGAAAAATGTCATATGATGGTTAGTGAAGGGATCGTTCTTGGACATAAAGTGTCTAGAAAGGGGTTGGAGGTAGATCTAGTGAAGATTGAAGTTATTTCCAAATTGCCCCCACCGAATTCGGTAAAGGGGTGATGAGTTTTCTAGGTCACGCCGGGTTTTATCGCCGCTTTATAAAAGATTTCTCAAAAATTGTCAAACCATTGTCTGAGTTGTTGGAGAAGGATGCTGTGTTTGATTTTAACGAAAGGTGTTTACATGCGTTTAATGTGCTGAAAGAAAAATTAATTTCTGCTCCTGTTGTGCAAACACCGGATTGGAAAAAACCGTTTGAATTGATGTGTGATGCGTCGGATTTCGCAGTAGGAGTTGTTTTAGGACAACATGCAGACAATAAACCCGCTGTGATTTTCTATGCGTCCAAAACTTTAAATGAAGCACAACTGAATTACACGACAACTGAAAAAGAGCTTCTTGCCGTTGTTTTTGCTTTTGAAAAATTCCGGCAATATCTTGTAGGATCTAAAGTCATAGTATGGACGGACCACGCCGCCATAAAGTACTTGATGGAGAAGAAAGATGCCAAACCTAGATTGATTAGGTGGATCTTACTGTTGTAAGAATTTTACATTGAAATCGAAGATAAGGCAGGAATAGAAAATGTGGTTGTGGAACACTTGTCTAGGCTGGAAAGGGTAGATGTGAAGGACGTGCATATACCCATTACCAAGACGTTTCCTGATGAACAACTTCTATCTGTGAAATCTAAAGATCCTTGGTTTTCCTATATTGTTAATTATCTTGCCCGCAAAATAATCCCAGATGATTGGACATACCAAGAGAAAAAGAAAATTTCCATTCTTTGCGATATTATTTCTGGGATGACCCCATTCTGTTGAAGTAGTGCAGGGATGGTGTATTGCGCAGGTGTCTACCAGAGGTGCAATATAAAAGTGTCCTTCATCATTGCCATACTCTACCGACCTGTGGCCACCATGCTAGTTCTAGAACAGCGGCCAAGGTACTTGAGAGCGGTCTCTACTGGCCTACTTTATTCCGGGACGCATATGACTATGTGCGGCAATGTGATTCATGCCAACAGGTAGGAAACATTTCAAAGCGACATGAAATGCCCCTCAATGTATTTCAAGAGGTCGAGGTGTTCGATCTGTGGGGTATTGATTTTATGGGACCCTTTGTGTCCTCCAATTCTAACTTGTACATTCTATTAGCTGTTGACTATGTATCGAAGTGGGTAGAGGCAATTCCCACTAGGACTAATGATGCTGCTGTAGTGTGCATGTTTGTCAAAGAATACATTTTCTGCAGGTTTGGTGTACCAAGAATGATTATAAGTGATGGAGGTACACATTTCCAAAATTAGAAGTTCGCAGCATTGCTAAGAAAGTACGGGGAGAAGCACAACATTGGTACCCCGTACCACCCGTAGACACAGGGGCAAGTGGAACTCTCTAATAGAGAAATTAAGAAGATCTTGGAGTGCATTGTGGCTTCGACAAGGAAGAACTGGAGCATTTTGTTACCGGACGCTTTGTGGGCGTACAGGGCGACATTTAAAACACCTGTAGGCACTACACCTTTTAGGTTAGCTTACGGTCGGGCCTGCCATTTTCCGGTGGAATTGGATCATAAGGCGCACTGCCCGTTGAGGAAGCTAAATTTGAGCTATGATGAGGTAGGAAAGAAACATTTGCTCGAGCTAAATGAACTTGACGAGTTGAGGATGAATGCATATGAAAGCTCGTGGATTTACAAGGAGCGAACAAAGCTGATTCACGATCGACATATTCAGATGCGTGTCTTCAAGAAGGGAGATCGTGTGCTCTTTTTCAACTCAAGGTTGAAGATGCATCCTGAGAAGTTGAAATCCCGATGGAGTGGACCTTTCACGGTAGAGGAGGTCAGGCCACACGGAGCAATCATGGTGCGTGATGGCGAGACAACATTTTTGGTTAATGGACAGTGATTGAAGTTGTACTTCGGTGAGAATTACACGAGGAAAGTGAATGAGGTCAAACTCATTGCGCTTCTGGATGCATGAGTAGCTTGATTTCGTCTAGCCTAAGACATTAAATAAGGGCGCTTGTTGGGAGGCAACCCAGCCATTGGTAGTTTTGTTTAGTTTCTTTCACATTTGTAAGTTAGTTTGATTTGATTGTGTTTTTAGTGTAAACAAGATACCTCGATTGTTTGTTCAATGTGCAGGACTGAGGCAGGGTCGATACCATCAACCCTTGTGTCGATGGTATCGAGATGGGCACAGTTAGGCAGCTGCAAAGATCTCTTTGAGTCGATACTATCGATGGCCTCATCGATGGTATCGACCTACCATCAGGTTGCTCGCCAGAATAGGGTCGATAGTATCGACATGCATGTCGATACTCGCGAGATCTCTAGAGATGTTTAGACGAAATTTGTCTCAGTGAAGTCGATACCATCGATGGGCCTGTCGATGGTATCGACCCGGTTACAAGCAGAAAGCGGCGGCCAGGCCTTGCGAGGGTGTGTTCCCTAAGAAGAGTCGATACTGTCGACATGCGTTGATGGTATCGACACGACATGTCATTGATCCGCGAGAGGAAATCAACGGCGATCGCTACATTAAGAGAATCGATCCGTGGTAAGGGTCGATACTATCGACTTGCATCGATGGTATCGACGTGTCATCGATCTGGGGCCCCACATCAGGCTATCGATAATCGTTGATACTAGTGGAAGACTGGATTGTGCTACAGGTGTCGATACCATCGACTCGCGTCGATGGTATTGACGGGTGCACAACAACGACGACCGTGGTTATAAAAGGGAGATATTGTTGTCAACTTGATTCACACCTTCAAGGACTATTTTATCCACTTGTGCCATGCATATTGTTGTCCGACCGGAGCCCGACTACGAGCATCCAAGGAGTGTGATCTTCCCCGAGCCTTCACCGAGCGGAGATTGTCTTCTCCGACCTTCACCGAGCTCCGTCTTCTATTCCTTCTTTCTAGGCGACGATGGTGCGTACATCCGGTGCATCTTCTTCACGGGCAGATCCTATGGAGATCCCCAAGTTCATCCCTCCACCTACTGTGTCTATTCCTCGTCCAAGGATTGTCCATCCTTCCGCGGAGGTCCGGAAGGTTTACGAGGAACTGATGAAGAGAAAGATCGAGCCCACACGCTATGTTGATCGGGCAATGGTCTGTGAGCTGGGGTTCGAGGCCAACCTCACCTGCGTCTTGAAGGGGCAGGCGAGACACACATCTAGGAGGCCCGACGAGCTGTAGTACCACGCTAATGGCCAGCCTTTCTTCGGCGATTGGCCGACTTACAAAGAACTCGTGGCGGAGTTCATGGCATCATTGGACATCAATGTGGTGCCCAATGACTTGATCGCCACCAACAGAGAGTGGAGGAAAGGGCGGGTGTCATTTAGACTCTTCAACAACAACTACACCCTCACTCTCACCCAGCTCAATTTAGTTTATAACTGGTTCCATAATGACTACCAGCATCGGAGGCCAGACAACATGACAGACTACGATGATATCTTCGTACAGCTCGTGACTACCCCTCCGGGCAAATCCGTCAGCTACCACAACGCTACAGTTGCGGATTTCGAGCATCTGTTTGTGCGGATTCTTCACCACATGCTCTGCACCACCCTGTTCGCTCACAGTGACCTGTCTCTCAGCAAGTTTCAAGAGACAGATTTGTTCTTCTTGCACAAATTGCTGAAGCGTGAGGAGTGCAATTGGGGCACGTTCTTTTTGACGTGTGTGTTGGCCTTGAAGAGGAGTACGAGGAAGGCTCCAATCCACTTTGGAGGGCTCATCACACCGCTGGCCCTCTATCTTGGGTTAGATTTCTCCCAGCTTACTCCCCTTTCTAACAAGAGCAAGGTCAACCACCAGCATCTACACCGCTCCAACCTCCTCCTACTTCATGATGCCTTGGCATATGCACATTGCCATGTCAATCACGCATATCAAGAGTGTTCACTTCCAGACCCTGTCTTCAACATTGAGGGTGCTCAGCATTTCTGATGGCCTATCATTGCCATCGACGACTCCGATGAAGATAGTGGTGATGATGACAACAACAATGAAGGTGACGAGCATGAAGAGGAAAAGGAGGCTTTCACTCCTCTTCATGCACGAGTGGCACCCCAGAAGCGTCCCCGCATGCATCTGGGTGCACCTTCATCTTCACAGCCTCCGCCACCTCAGCCCTCTTATCAAGGAGAGGATTCCTACTCCATGCAAGGGATGTACTCGATGTTGTAGGAGATTCATCAGACGCAGAAGCAGCATGCAGCTTCCTATGCCGGTATTCAGGATACAACGAACCGGCGGTTAGATAACCAGAGGGCTATTTTCGAGAATGAGCGCCTCCTCCTCGACAACCAACAACACATCCACGACATGTTGCATAGGATGGAGATGCAGCAACAGCCCTTCTACGATCATTACTGGAGCCAAAAATATTTTGGGGGGTATCCACAACCTCCACCAATGCCCCAGTATGATCCGAGCTTCCAGGGGAAATACCCATCTTGGGACCCCATGGCTCCACAGTACCCGCCTCCACAATACAACTCTGTCCTTTATCTTTCTCATTTTTTAGTTTTTATTGTTTTGTCTTTTGTCATTTATTTCTTGTCATTTTTAGTTCATGTGTAGGATCCACATTCTATCTAGTGTAATTTTGGATGTCTTAAGTCATGTGTCATCTTGTTGCTTGTACATGGGAATCAGGGGTAAATTAAAAAAAATTCATGTTTTTGCAATCTTGTGTTGTTCAACTTTGAGCACATAACTTAAGGAAATGATTGGGTTTGTCAACTCTAAAATAGGAAATCACAACTGTATATTCCTAGGTTTCATGAAAAGTGGACGGAACTGGTTGTTTGAGCCTAAACTGACCAAATGATAATGAGACCTTAATTTGAAATGAGAGAGAGAAACCTCTTAATTGCTACATAGGTCAGTAAGGAGGGACACATAATAATTTCCAAAGGTTCGGTCAATTAGTCTTGTGCTCTATCCACCCCATTATTTTCATACTCCACCTTGAGAACTGGAAGTACATTATGGTTTTAATTTCTTTGATTGCATTCCATGTAGATAGGTCTTGCATTATAACTATTTTCACATATGTCTGCATGAAAAAAAAATTAAAAAAATAGACTAGTTATACATGCACATTATCCTTAAGTGCATGTCATTTAGTTGCATAATTCTCATTTTGTAGCTGCATTCACATTTTTGTGCATATTGTACATCATGCATCTTATGTCTTCTGAAACATTAAGGGTGATGAACTTGTTCCATACCTTTTGAATGCTTCAAATGTATAAGTTATGCAGCAATAAGTGAGCCCGACATATAATTCGTTGTCTGTTATGAAAAGAAGGGCTTGAAAAAAAAATATAAAAAGTTGAAAAAAAGAAAGAAAAGAAAAAAGAAAGAAGAGAATTGAGAAGTAAGTAGTAATGAGAGGGAGAAAGGAACATAGTCTCACATGCATCTTAAGAAGAATAAGTACATGATGTAGTTCTCTTAGATATTCCATCTCATTTCGAGACGGAATGATAGTGCATGCATCATTCCACCCGAATGTAGGCATTAGGGCATTTTCACTTGCATATGCATCATTTAGGTCATTATTGTTTTGTGCATATTAAAACTGTATAATGCTTCCATTTCTTCCACTAGCCACCCATTCCATCCACTCGTTTCTCAAATTTGTAGGCCACCGTGATTTTCTCCTCACTCATTAATACCAGGAGAGCTACTTCCATGTAGATGGTAGTTAGGGCGAGCAACGTAGAATAGGAGATCACAAGATGCACCAAGTCTGAACCATAGAATTTTATGATGTTAACTGCCTTATATGATAGTGTTCATCAATTTTGAGGTAGATATATTTTATGGATGATTATTGTTGCCTTTAGGGTAATTATCATTTAGTGGTTAGTAAGGTCCGGAATGTGAATGTCTGGCAGGAATCATATGGTGATGTTTGTTGTGATAATCTGTACTCTAGTTGACCCTTGCAATTCTATTCTAAAGTTTAGTTGCTCGAGGACGAGCAATGTTCAAGTTTATGGGAGTTTGACGCGATGATTTTGAGTCACATTTATAGACTTGTTTTACTTGCATTTTATGCATTTATTGGTCATTTTGGTGGTTAATATTGCATAATTCACTTACTTTAGTCTATGATCCTTCTCAGTGTCAAATCTCCCTTATTTTATCGTTTTGAGCATAAATGATTACAATAATAGGTTTTATCTCGGCTTATGTGGTTTTGTTTTGCAATTTTAGGAAAATCACATATCTGCAGTCGTCGATACCAACGACGGTTGTCGATACTATTGACACTACCACAGGCAGCCAGCCACAAGGAGGAGCGCAGAGTCAATACCATCGACTGGGAAGTCGATGGTAGCGACATACCATCAGGTTGCTGGCGACCAGCCAGTCGATACTATCGACCCCATTGTCGATACTATCGACACGTACAACTTCAACGACGGAAAAGGGATAAAACTGATGCCTAAGGGTGTTGATACCATCGACCCGCGTCGATGGTATCGAGTCAGCATTAGGCGCAACGACGAAAAGAAAAGAAGACTTGCCGATATCACGAGGGGTCGATACCATCGACCTGCGTCGATGGTATCGACACTGTCAGATTAAAGTTTGTTTCAGATCGACCCAAATCTGACGGTTGTGATATTTTTGCAACCTAACTCGGTGATTATACCTAATGACAGAGGCCAAGAGTAGGGTATCACATCATTAGCCGCTGCACATGTCCTGAGAAGGTGTGGAGAAAAGAACGGAGCCCAGAAGCACGGCCCAGCTATTCCGGAAGCCGAAGAAGACGTTCTCCACCACCGAAAGGCTGTAGATCGTGCATTCTATGCCGAGGAACGCTTGCATCTTCTCCGTTCAAGGGTTTCATTACTTATTCACATTTTTCTTCATATTTCCCCTTTCTTCACCAACGTTTTGCTCTGAGATGAACATGCGGGGCTAATCCCCTTTGTCTTTAGGACCGGGAGTAGCCCGGGGTAGCATTGTATGACATTTTTATCATAGTAGTTCATAATTTATCTCTTTAATCAGTGGTATGATTTCGTTTTCTCAATTATATTGTTATGGTTGATCACCATAATGATAATCTAATGCCTTTAATTACTTTGAAAGAAGAATTAATGGTTGAAAAGAGACGAAATTCACATTAATTAACAAATCCCTTGAACAAGGTGATGTAAGGTTAATGGTGGAAACCCAGAGGTTGATTCTAATGCACCTAGTTTAAGGTATAGGTTACTACGACGGTGGAGCCGACCTAGACATAGGTAGTGAATTGTACCAAGACAGTGGGAAATTCTGACTATAGGACACTACCCGGATTGAGAGATGAACCTGAGTAACTATATGGAAATTCATACAATGAAAACCCACGGTGAAACCGCAATCCTAAAGATCTCCATTTGAATTGATTAAACTAAACATTTAATCGATTGCTTTGTTTTATTTTATTTTCTTTTATTTTTAAAACAAATCTCATAACCTTTTTATTGGTCTAGCTGATTGCGAGCAGTTAGTAGTAGTCTACTGATAATTTAGTGTCCCTGAGTTTGACTCGGGCCTCACAAAGGCCTATACTACATTGACACGTGCACTTGTGTTATATGCACAGTAAAATCGTGTCAGCTTTGCATGACATGGCCTTTTCCAAGAGTTACAAAATGATATGAGGCTCCTCCTATGGCTCCTTGGCCGATAGACACTCATATATAAGATTTTCAACTTGATACAACTCAAGTTAAGCTTTCATATTCAACCCTTTTCTTGGTCATTTCATCACTAAGATAACCATCATTCATAATGGAATCAAACATTGTGTCTCCTTCTTTCTCTCTCCTATACATGATACTAGGAGGGAGTAGGGACACTGTAGAGGTGGTAATTTGCATATTTACCCCACATTTTGAGTAAATTACAATTTGTACCAAAATTGGTGCACAAGGTACCAGCATTGTTCAAACAAGTTCAAACTTGAAATTTGGGCTTTCCACAAGCCACAACCTTGCACCATTATCTCTATAATGATGCTAAAACACATGAGGAATGTTCAACATATGACATATTGCAATATAACCCCTTAACTTGGGTAAATTGCACTTTGTTCCAAAATAAAGGAACATTGCTCAAACAACATTCAATCAGGACCAAACGTAGAACATAAGTATGTCACATGATAACAAAACACCTTAGAGGATTATATTAAAGTTCTAAGCAACTTTATTAGCCAAAACAAATAGGGTTACCTCATAACCCAGGTCTGGGTCGTTACAATAGGGATGTGAGAATAGTCTGGCTAATGAAGATTGTTATTATCTGCTCCTTTGTGTATTTTGTTAATCATCAGTGTTGTTGAGCTTATTTGTTATATCTGATTAATTTGTTGAACTATTTAATTACTTACAAATGTTGTAATCAATAAATGTTGTTGGAGGTTATATCTCTTGCTGGGACATGGGTCTCACCCTTGTGGTTGGCCACATATTTTTAGGTAATCAGAAGTGATGAAAACAAACATATGGAAGAAAAGATGAGCTATAGTAATGAATCTTTAATAAAGTTGATTAGATGTCTAGTGTGTCATAGAGTCTTCCTTGTACTCTCAGGTACGGGCAGGAAAAGTTTGTATATGGTGATTCAAATAAATCAGACTTTTGTTAGCATATAAATTCTTCTTAATGTGGCATATACAGATATTGTTCTCTTGTGTATATATGTTGTGGCTAAGACAATTAACAATTTGTATCAAATTCTTGGCATAGTATGGATATAAGAAAGATGTTGGGCTCTTATGCAAATGTTTTTGAGTTGGTTTTGATGTTGAAATCGGTTTTAATTTACCCATATTTTAGGGTATGTGATTAATTAGTGATTGATTGTGTTTTATGTTTTGAGTAATCTCATTTTGTGTAACGGGTTCTCACAAGTTGGTATCAGAGCGTTAGGTTCACTAAGTCTACAGGGACACTAGGACTTAGGATTAGGATGATGTCTAAGTTAGGAATATGACATAAAAATATGGTGCATACTGCCTAATCTCAGTATTAGGGTACCCTGGCCAGGTATTCAATTATTGAACAAAAGGTAAGTATGGAACTCTTATATTGTTATCTTTTTTATTACTCTGATCAAATAATCATATTGAGACAATCTAAAGAGCATAACGAATAAGAAATCATGGTGTGAATATATCAATCCTACCTTAAAGAAGATGAGAATTGCATCATTATCTATCAAAACTTGAATGTTTGGTAAATATAAGAGAAAGATACAACACCATGAAATCTAAATATGAATATAAATAAGGAAAAGAGAAGTTCTTGAAGATGTGATTCAAGAAGATAATAGAGGAAAAGACAAACAAGTCTATGCTTATAAAGTGAATCAATGTATGAAATCCACATAAAAGAGAGAGAACTCCTATAACAAGTACAAAATGAGGAGATGAATGGGAATAATGACAAAGAAATAAGGTGGAACCTGAGTTAATCTTAGACCAACCTATGTGTATAAGAAAGTGTTAATGAAAAATCAGCATGGCATGTGAAATAAATTAAGGGAGATGATCCTGATTTAATGAAGAAAATGTGGAATATGATGATTCACCTATCGATAAGTGGTTGAAAAACATAATAAAATAAGTGAACATACCAAGTGTGATAAATAGTCATCAAGGAAGGAGTAATGAGATATATTAATCATGATGATTCCTATGCTAATGGCAAGGAACCTGAAATGAAAAAGGTAAAATGATACATAAGAAGCTATAACTTGCATAATGAAAATAGAATTGTTACCTTTTTGCTAGTGACCTTGAACAATGTTGCTATGATGTGGGAATTGTGTTTCCCTTTGTGTCTTTCCTTTCCAGGGCACTAAGTTCAGCTGGATCATTGCCACTTGGTATGTGGATTCATTGTAAACATGAGGGTGGATATCTTATTATAGCATAAGGTTGTTTGGACTATGGTTCCAAGTTCATAAATTTTGTGATGATTTTTCTTTTGAGCCTTCCAATAATTAGGAAGACTCCTCTTATATGTCTTGATATTTATTATGTTGGTAAAAGTAGATGATATAAGGATGTGAGTTTCTTATAGCACATGAGGTGGATACCAAGGTAATGAATCCTAGTATCCAAGATGTATCAATAATATGCGAAATATGTGAAGGTTGGAGATGCTTATTAAATGAACATTCCAAATATTCCTCTTCCATAGAGAGAGAGGGATAGAGATTTGATGATGACCCTCTAAATCTTATTTGGAAGGAAAAACAAAAGTGCTTCTATAATGTTGTGTATGGTTCAATGATAGTTGGGAAAGACCACTATCAAGGATAAATGGTTTGTTGGTTAATAGATATGTGATGTTGTGTTCCTTTAAGTTAAACCTATGATCAAATATCAATGCATAAGAGTTAGATTGGATGACATAATTCACATGACCATGATGAGTTTAGAGTTATGTCATTTAAACTAACCAATGTACAAATAGAATTTATGAATAGGAGGAACAGAGTGTTCCAGTCATGTCATACAAGTTATATCAATCTTTGAATGATGACATGTCAAAGTATTTCAAATATGGTCAAAAATATGATCAATATTTCTTCAAAAACCTTAGGGTTTCCAAAGCAACAATAGCTATGAGACAAGTTGAACAAGAGTGAGATGGGGTTGATTAAATTTCTTTATGGGATCATGATATGTCTTCTAAGTAGGTTGTGTAAATCCTAGTATGGTGAACATAGTGTTGTTGTTTCACCCCTAACAAGGTTGACTAGGAATGATGTTTCCTTGTATGGAATGACAGGTGCCAGTGTCAACACTTTTTTTGATGTTGAAAAAGAACTAACAAGTGTTCCAATGTTAGTGTATCTAGATGAAAAAAAGGATGGATACATCACCTTTTTTATATGCTTCAAGGAATGGTATGGGGAACATGCCATCATTGGTAAAAATCTAGAAAGTATGAATTTTAAGTAATGTGTTGATACAATAGATATAATTTTAGGATGATAGCTAGAATTTAAAGTTGAATATTACTGCTAGAGTTCTATAGATGACACAACAAGTTTCTACATTCAATATTGAGAATGCTTTCTTATGTGGGAGTTTTTGTGCTGACCCAAGAGGATATCTGCATGAATGATGTGACATCACCATGATATTTAAGTAACCTTGTGAAGGTAATAGGATGAGGTTCAAAGGAAGTACCCATCTTTGTTTACCTTGGATTTCAGGAGCGAAATCCCTATTATGCGTTTATAATTGTAAGCCCCCTAAACTTGCTTAGTGATTTGAATAAGATTAATTATCATAATTGAATTGTTATAACCCCAATCTAACCTTTTGATATGATTTTGAAAAAATAAGACAAGCTTAAGTTTCAAATTTGGTCCAATTTGGACACTGTTTGAGCAAGTTATGCAATTATATGCACATTTTGGACTTTTATGCAATTTTCCCCATTGAGAGGTTTTCTTTACAATTTATCACTTACATTATGTTCCTTGTATATTATCTCATCATTATTGATCTTTTTGAGCCATGGGGAGCCTATTTAAACCTTGGTTTGAAGGTGTTTTCTCTAAGGGTGTTTTAGGGTTTACTCCTTTATGAATGAGCTACCTTTGGTAGCTGTCAACTAATAAGTTATTTGTTGTGCTTGGAAATTCAAGAAACGACAGATACGCATGTCTCTATGGATGGTGGGGGAACTGCTTATGTGTGTTCTTGTATATTCTTAATAGTTTAAGGCCATAGACACATGGGGAAGCTACTTTTACACCTCATGCTTGCTCCCATCCTTATCCATGGGCTATATTTACCTCTTCCTTGCCCATGTACGAAACTTTTCTTGATTTGTCTTTCCTATAACCTGTAGAAATGATTCCACTCTTTTTTTCTATGGAACCAAGTTCTTTAAGGTAGAAGAAAACCTCTTTTTGGAGAAGAAGGTCTCCTAGAGCTCCATTTAGCCCTATCTAAGGTTTCCAAGGTCATCTTATTGGGATTTTAACCAAGGCAAGTTATTTTCATGCTTCCTTCTCTATTTATCATGCTCTTCTCCTTCCGTAGACCTTCCTCTAGGTCGGAACCTTGCTGTTACATGGTATAAACTGCTCTAAATCTCTGAAACCCTACCTTTCTTGCTCCTTATGCTTAGGATTTGCTCATTTGATGAAGAAAGGTGATAGATGGAAGAGTTCATAGCTTATGCTTGGATTTTCTACCCTACTTTCTTGAGATTTCTTCTGTTTGGGGTTTCATATTCTCATTAGAGGCAAGTTTTATAACTTGCTCCACATTTATTGCTTACCATAAGCTTTCTAGATCATGTTCTTTCTTGAAAATGATGATCCATGCACTAAAAAGCTATGCTTGACTTGGATTTCAATTTTTATAATGTTCCTTGTTATGATTTCATTTATAGATGAACATGTGATCATGTGTGCGTTATTCCTAAGGTATAATATGACTTGGATCAGGTTGGTTTGACAACTTATGGTGCTAAGAACCAATCAACCAATGTTCAATTTTAGGGTTTTAAGTTGATTTCTTCTATAAACCCATGACCCGATGATGGTACCATTGCAACAACCCTATGGTGTTGCCTTCATGACAATTGATGGTAATAACCAAGGGTTGCAACTGACGTTCACCCCTTAGGTCATGTTTTGGCCTAATTAGAAGCCTGGTGATTAACAACTAAGTACCCGAATGATGATATCAATCAATGGTGATATTAGTTTGATGTTTGATGTTGATTAATGAATATAGTGTTGATCTAACAACCTATGGTGACTTAATGGTCACTAATGATGGTGTATCAAGTCTCCAAAACCTATGGTGAGTTAATCATATAGTTGTAGAATCAATTAAGCTTTAGAACAATGTTTCTTGAGTAACTTGATGCAATGGTCGGACCTATACTGTAATTGATGGTTTTTATATATGAACTTGACCCAATGGTCAAGATATAATGTTTATTCCTCCAATAAAGTGGAATGATGGCTAATGTAATATGTTTGTTGTAATAATGTGATTTAGATAGTTTCCTTTATATGATCAATTTAAGGAGCTTACTTGTTGAAAATGGATGGCTTGTTTTAAATGAACAGTCGATTGTGGGTTTTACCCTACTTTCAATGGAACTTTTGGTGTTGTTAATCAAGGGATTTCTAGGGTTATATGGTGACTCTTCAAAGAGAACAAATCAAGGACTTCATAGGTGGTTTATCCAAGATGTTTACTTATTTAAATAACCAATGGTCTTACCTTTTTAACATCCAATGGTTCTGGGTGACATTGTGGTATGGTGATATGGGTTGAATGATGATGGAAAAAATGGAGTGTTACCCTTAATAAGGTTGTGACACCTCATCATGCTAGACAAGATTACTCAGAACACAAAACACGATCAACTACTAATTAATCACATAGTTAAAAATGCAGAATAATTAAAACCAATTCTAACAATGTAAATAAACTCTAGAACACTTACAAAAGGTCCATCATTCCATTCTGCTATATTGTAACAAGTATTTACATATGGGTCCAAATACCTCAGTCACATCCTGAATACAAAAGATATTTTACATGTATATGCCATATATTTACAAACATTGACATACTACCAAAAATCTCATGTCGATACGAGTATATCATCTATAAAACACATCCCATACCCAGACCTGAGAGTACAGGGATGACACTAGGAATCTACTTCTAACATCTAAAACTAACCAACCTTCTGAATATATTGATGACTAGGTTGGTTCTCTTCCACTGTGCGACCTCGACCTCATTGCTCGTGACCACCTAAAAAAATGTGGTGACCCGCGGGTGAGCCCCAGTCCCAGCGAGAGATATAACTCTCTCCAACATATATTGATTATATCATATTAATCAACAATAAATAATTGAGCAGTTAGGGTATTGAATAAGCAGTATGAATAGACTGAATAATTTAAGCATACTAAGTAGTTAAGAAAATAAGTTGTAACATCAAGTAGAGTTACACAATTTTCATAAGTCTGCATCATGTAAAAACTATGTAGTGTAAAGACAAGACAAGGGTTAATCAACCAATGTGATACATATTAAACCCTAGCAATTATACTACATGGATGGTATTATATCTTTTATTATTATGCCCTGGGGAGTTTGAGTCATACCACTCAAAGTCCAACTGACCACTGCAAAGTGCTATTCAGTTCCGTATAAGATCTAGGAGTGCTGGTATACTAAGATCTCTTCCCCTAGGTCAGTACAAGTAAACTGTAGTGACATACCAGTCAAACTGCCAACAGTCACATTTAGTCAACTAATAACAACTAGTTTGTACTTGGTACGAGTTACGATACAAGAAAATAGGGTATACAAAACCCTCTAATCTGAGGTATAACCGCAGCTTCCCTCAATCACATCAAATGTCAGAGGCATGGCCATAGCCATCCTCCATAACCTGCAATTGTGGATGACAAGGATATATCCTCAACTTGCCACCCCCACATACTCAATAGTATGCTCTCTGAGTTTCCCTTAGGCTCCTATTGGTTTGGTGTAAGTCATGAGTTCCGTGGAACTCATTTTCTGGGAACTCTAGTTCAGTTTCTGGAACTTAAGTTCTATTCACTTCCATGTGATTGGTTTGTTATAAGTGTAAATATGGAAATCATTAAAAATTTTGTTGATTTTATTGTATAATACAAATAATTGAGGATGGAAAAAACATAAAAAAAGGAATCATATCCATAAAAATCATAATATTCTTAAATCATAATAACCACAACAAGTAGTTATGGTGCAGATTTTTCTCCTTTAAAAATATTTTATTATAATAAAATTATAATCTTAAGAAAAATATTATGATTAAAATCACATTGCAATATTTTTATTTCACTTTATGTTTACAAAGTATTTTAATAATATCAGCATTTCATGTGCTTGTAAATATAAATTTTGGTTCATCAATGTTTAACACAATGTACAATATTAACTTTTACATTATTTCTGTAGGGGATTTTTATTATATTATTCATGTATGGTTACATTTAATTATCATTTTTTGCATCATATTGTTTAAACATGAAGAATAAAAATATATTACGTAAATGTTCACATTGTTTCTACATGGTGTGGTGTTTTTTTATGATGTTTGTATTTTTTATTTTGTAGATTGTACTGATAATGTTGGTTATAGTGTTAAATATTTTACATAGTGCAATTATAGTGTATAATGTTTTGTCATATTATGTTGTGATTTTAAAAACGAACTATATCCTCACCATTAATATTTCTAGTCATAAATATTTTTACATGTATCACTTATAATGAATGAAGAATATAATTGTATAAAAATGTTGTTCGTTATCCCAAAACTCATTTTTTTCTCTTTTTAAGAAGGAACTCAGGAACAATGTTTTGTATTTAAGTTTGTAACTCCCTGGAAGTCACGAAACTCAAGTTTCAACACTTACTTTAAACCAATCATGAAAAACCGCTTAAGGAACTCCAGTTCATGTATTTTCCAGACCAGTTACAAAAAACCATTCGAAGCCTTAGGAATACTTGTTTTACCAACCAGTAAGTTCTGACACAGAAGATGGCTCTACGACACAGGGCTCGACATGATTAAGGTTACACTTGATTAATTACTGCCAATTGAATGCATTAAGGGTTTATCATTCAAGTGGACATTCAAACCCTAATTCCTTTCTAACAAGAGTATATGTATAACACCTTCAAAATATATAAAACATTTGAGATATAAATCTTAATCACCTTACCACATGCTATCATTCATTGCAATTTAATGAACCACACTTATCATCATACTATTACAAGATACCAATATCTTATCACAAGTTCTAGGGTTTCAACCCTTATTGGAACATGAAGAAGATTTCACCTCAATCACGGCTTCAAACATGCCCAAAGGTCGTTAAGACCATCACACTATTCATAGTAAGTTTATCATCATCATTCCTTTTCTTAAACAAGGCTCAAAATATCCTTAGCACATATATGTCAATAGATATTAACATGGCAAGGCACTATGACATTCAAATAGTACTACATTGTGGTTTCAACACAAGAAGAGTGTAATTCATTATCACATTAATCATTCAAGAGGTATGATTATAACCAATCAACATCATATAATTACATTAAGGTTAGGTATAACAAGCTAAATCACATGGGAGTTACGCATCCACTTATTATAGTGATTTATCCAATATAAGTATATAATGGCAAAGGTAAGACTACAAATTAATGGTATTGAACCATCAAATTATCATCACTAGGACCCACATATAATACCATGTGATATATTTTAATCCATTGGATGTTAAAACAACCAATATTACTCATTGGATCAGGTTCAATGTTCAAGGTTATCAATTGAAGTATAGGTCAAACCATTAGATCAATTGAACCAAGGAACCATTGGTTCAAGGTTTACTCAAATCTACAATTACATTCTTAACTCCTCATACATGGTAATGACCTGATCCACCATTAATTGTGATCATTGGGTCACCATTCATTGTTAGATCAGTAATACATTCAGTTAACACCATCACATATTAAGCTGATGTCATCATTGATTGATAACATCATTAGAATACTTAGTGGATGATAATTAAACATCTAATTGAGCCAAAACCTGACCTAAGGGGTGATCATAGGTTGTCACCATAAATTTGACACCCTTTATCACGAACATCAGTTTCCAAGATTGCAACATCATTGATTGTTGAATGGTACGACCATCAGTTGTGTGATAGGGAAGTAAATAGCTTGAAAACTCTAATTTGAGCCATCAATTGTTCTGTACATAGCACCATTGGTTGTTTCTATCAACCTGTCCCAGATCATGTTACACCTTATAAAGGTTATACACATGCTTACAAGTTCATATAGAGCTGGAACAGAACAGGGAACACCATAAAAATTCGAAATTCTAAACAAGCATAGTTTCTTTATGCTTAGATCATCACATTCAAGCATAAATGTGAACTAACAAGCTTCTAGTAAGCAATATAAGTGAAGAATGTTATATAACTCAGCTCTATAGAGTAGGTCAGATCCCAAACAGAAAGAATATCGAGCAAATAAGGCATGAAATCCCTAGATTCAGATCTGAACTTGGCCAAATAGGCACTTCTCTCCACAAAGAAGCAAAACCCTAGAAAAAGAAACAAGAAGGATAGATGTTTGAGTTCTAGGGCCACTTTCACCATGGAACAATAGGGTTCCGACCTGGAGAGATATAGGAGGAAGAAGAGAAAATAAATAAATGGAGGAAATAAGCTAAAACTTACACTTTTAGGATAAGATCACTAGCAGGAAGCTTTTAGACCCAAAAAGGAAATCAATTGAAACCCTAGAATTATTTCCAAGAAGATCCCCACTTTCTTCTTCCTTGGGTAGGGAATTCACAGAAGCACAGAGGGAGAATGAAGGTCAGAGAAGGAGGGAAGTGGTGGAGAGAAAATGTCTCATTTTGGTGCTTGGGGATGTATACGAACTTTAAGAAAAAGAAAAAAGAAAAAGTTGAAGTTCTAGTATCTATCCAAGTGTCCATGGCCTTAAATTATTAAGAATATACAAGCACACACAAACAAGAAGCTCTCCCACTGTCTGTATAGACCTTCTTAGATTTCCTTTGTCAAATTTCCTAGCCAATCACATAATTCATTAGTTGATAGCTACTAAAGGTAGCTCATCCATGAAGGGGTAAACCCTAAAATACCCTTAATGAAAACACCTTCAAACCATGGCTCATCTAGGAGCCCCATGGATCAAAACACTCAAGAATAATAATATAAAATCTAAGGAACATAATGTATGTGACAAATTGCAAAGAAAACCCCGGAATTGGGTAAATTATAGAAAAGTCCAAAATGTACTAAAAATTGCATAACTTGCTCAAACAATGTCCAAACTGGACCAAAATTGAAACTTAAGTGTGTCTTATGATTTAAAAACATATCAAATGGCTAGATTAGGGTTCTAACCATTCAATTATGGTAATTAAGCTTATTCAACGCATTAAGCAAGTTTAGGGGCCTTACAACTATAAACCCCTAACAACGATTTCCCCCCGAAATCCTACACAAAAGAGAGAGGTATTTGTATGCATCTCATTCTTTAGTTACCATGTGGCTTCCTCTATGCCACGGTGATGCCACAAAACTTTCACTAGTATTACATCTTTTCTCTTCAACTTTTTCACACTTCTATCCAGTATCAACATAGGACCCTCAACATAGGAGATATCCTCATCTAACTCAATCTCTACTAGTTGGATTGTCTGTTCAGTATCTGGATGGCATTTCCTCAACATAGAGATGTGAAAGACATTATGCAATCTATGTAGCTCTAGTGGTAGCTCCAACTTATATGCTACCTTTCCAACATGAGCTAGGATAGGGTATGGTCCCATAAATCTAGGACCCAACTTACCCTTCTTTCCAAACCTCAACACAACTTTCCAAGGAGAAACCTTAAGATGTACTCTATCTCCCACTTGGAACTCAAGTGGTCTGCGTCAGTTATCTGCATAAGATTTCTACCTATCCTGGGCTGCTTTCAACTGTTGTTGTATCACTTTAATCTTTTCTGTAGTCTGTTGTACTAGATCAGGACCCAAAAGTTGATATTCACCTATCTCATACCAGCAAAGAGGAGACGGACATCATATCCCATAAAGAGCCTCATAAGGAGCCATATCTATGCTTCCTTGATAGCTATTGTTGTACGCAAACTCTATCAGAGTCATATGTACATCCCAAGTACCAAGAAATCACAGCACACATGCCCTCAAGAGATCCTCTAAAGTCGGAATAGTTCTTTCAGACTGGCCATCAGTGTACGAATGAAAAGTTGTGTTGAATCTCAGCTGTGTTCCCATTGTTGAATGCAGACGCTCCCAAAAATGACTTGTAAACTGTGGACCTCTATCAGAATCTATAGTCACTGGAACGCCATGCAGACGGATTATCTCATCAACATATATATGTTCCAATTTCTCTATTATAAACGTCATCTTAACTGGTAGAAAATGAGATGACTTAGTCGATCTGTCTACTATCACCCATATGGAATCATGACCCTTGGTTGTCCTAGGAAGACCAACCACAAAGTACATAGTAATATGATCCCATTTCCACTGTGGTATTGGCAAGGTTTGTAATGTCCCTGCAGGCTTCTGGTGCTCAACCTTCACCTGCTGACAAACTGGACATTTGGCAATGAACTCTGCCACATCATGCTTTAGACCTAGCCACCAATACATGTCTTTCATGTTTTGGTACATCTTGGTACTTCCAGGATGCAATGCATACATGGAGGAGTGATCCTCCTCAAGTACCATCTTCCTCAACCCATCAACATCAGGAATTACTGCCCTATTATGGTAACAAATTGTACCATCTTATGCCTGATGAAAGCTGTCATACTTTTCACTGCTAATCCCTAATTGTATATTCTATATCACAATATCATTCTGTTGTGCATCATGAATATGTTGTCTCAAGGTAGGTTTTACTTGTACCTGTGCCAAAAATCCTACCAACAATGAAACTTCTAGATGTACATTCATTTGGTGAAGAGACACTAGCATATCTCTCTTATGGAACATCAAGTAATTTAATTGTGAATTATCTACCGTTGATGATGAAGACGACTTTCTACTCAATGCATCAACTACCAAATTAGCTTTCCCTAGATGGTAATCTATTGTGCAATCATAATCCTTAATCAACTCCATCCATCTCCTCTACCTCATATTCAACTCCTGTTTTGAGAAGTTATACTATAGATTCTTGCGGTTAGTGAAGATCTAACACTTTTCTCCATAAAGATAGTGTCTCTATATCTTTAAGGCATGGACCACCACTTCAAGTTCCAGATCATGTGTTGGGTAATTCTCCTCATGTTTCTTAAGTTGTCGTGAAGTTAAAGAAATCACATTTTTATCCTGCATCAACATGAATCCCAACCCATTCTTTGAAGCATCACAAAAGACAATATAGCCTTTCCCTTGCTCTGGAAGTACTAACACCGGTGCACTAGTCAACTTTTCTTTCAATAGTTGGAAAGAATGTTGACACTTGTAATTCCAAGAAAAAGGAACATCCTTCCTGGTTAACCTAGTTAGGGGTAACGCTATAGAACTGAAGTCTTTGATGAACCTCCTATAGTAGCCTGCCAAACCTAGGAAATTGCGGATCTCTGTTGGTGTCTTGGGTTGTTCCCATTCTAGTACATATTCCACTTTCTTGGGATCAACATAAATGTCTTTTGCAGATATAACATGGCCCAGAAAAGACACTTCAGATAACCAGAATTCACACTTGCTAAACTTAGCATATAGTATGTGATACTTCAATAAAGTCAATGCATGGAAAAGGTGTTGCTCATGTTGTTGACTATCCTTGGAGTATATCAGGATATCGTCTATGAACATGACCACACACTGATCAAGATAAGGTCTAAGCACCCTATTCATCATATCCATAAAAGTTGTAGGTGCACTGGTTAGCCCAAACGGCATAACCACAAACTCATAATGATCATACCTAGTCCTAAAAGCTGACTTGGGTATGTCATCATCCTTAATTCTCAACTGATGGTAACCTGACCTCAGGTCTATCTTTGAAAACACAGTGGCACCTCTCAATTGATCAAAAAGATCATCAATCCTCAAGAAAGGATACTTATTCTTTATTGTCACCTGGTTTGTTTGTAGTCTATACACAACCTCATTGAACCATCCTTGTTTTTAACAAACAACACGAGAGCACCCCAAGGGGAAGTGCTCATCCAAATAAAACCCTTCCCTAACAGTTCCTATAAATGTTTCTTTAACTCCTACATCACTACTGGTGCCATTCTGTAAGTTAATTGTGCTATGGGTTGTTTTCTAGGAACAAGATTGATCTCAAACTCAATCTCTCTAGGAGGTGGAATGCTAGGAAATTCCTCAGGAAATACATCCTCAAATTCTCACACCACTGGTACCTCCTAGATACTAGGACCTACCACCTTGGTATCAACAACATGAGCTAAGAAATCCTCACATCCTTTTCTCATCAACTGCTCAGTTGTCATAGCTGACATCAAACATGTAGGAAGAATCTTCCTATCACCCTAGAAAATCCACTGTACATCTCCATCATGGAACGTCGCCACCTTAGTACTACAGTCTAAGACTACCTTGTATTTTTCCAAGGTATCCATTCCTAGGATTACATCAAAACCATGCATGTCAAGTGGCAAAAGATCCACTTGAATGTTGTGTCCAGAAAAAGAAAGAACACAAGAAGGGCAAACTTCCAGCAACTTGGTGGAATCAACTAAAGGAGTCTCTAGCCACAGGTTATCAGATCTAAGACTAATAGGTAGATAACAACTATCTATCACCTTTTTGGTGATAAAAGAGTGTGTCATACCTGGGTCTACTAACATGGATACAAAACAAGAAGCAGACAAATTAGAATGAAATAACTCCAACTGACCTATCATGACTCGTTGATTGACCACTACTTCTGGCTGGGTCATGGCATAGAACCTTGTTGTCACCTACTACCATCCATGTCCTCTTCTTTCTTGTCTAGAGGATCCTTCCTGGGATGCCTGACCGCATCCTCTTCCACTGCCACTACGAAGTTGTCATTGTTGTGGACCTTGTTGACTTTTCCTTGGCTACTAAGTCACCTCCTCATATTTCATAGGGCAATAAGGTCTTGTATGCCCCACTTGCCCACACTTTTAACATGTTCTAGTGTCATGATATGGCCTAAACGTCCCTGTCATTGAAACTGATAAGCTATTGCAGGCTCCCATTGGCAGAAAAATGTGACCTCTACCCCGACTCGGGGTCCACTGTGATGGTGTGTGTGATCTAGGTTCAGTGAAGCTTGACCTTGGTTGCAATTGTGGTGGGAAACACCTCAGCTTCTTAAAGCCTCTAGATGATTGCCCTTGAAACTACATAGGTTGCTTCTTATCATTAGCTTCACACTTCTCTATGGAAGACCTCTCAATCCTCCTTATGAATTCCATAAAGGTGGAAAACCTCTCCCTATTTTCTAGGGTTGATGATGTTGTAGTCAACTCAGTACTTAGGCCCTTTTCTAATCTCCAGACCCTTTCCTTGTCTATTTCTGCCATATGTGGGTAGAACCTCATAAGTTCCATAAACTTTGATTCATACTCATTAATAGTCATAGCCCCTTGATGATCTTCTCAAACTGAGATATCTTCTCATCTAGATATGTCTCTGGAAAATATTGGCTGACAAATTCCCTCTGAAACTCCTCCCATCTTATCAAAACTCCTAGCCCTTTCTCTACTTCTATGTCCCACCAATGGCCAGCACTACCCTTCAACAAGTATACCGCATGCTTAACTTTATCTTCTTCAGCAATGTTTAGGATTTTGAATGCCTTTTCCAGCTCAGTCAACCACATGTCAGCATCTACTGGATCAGAAGTACCTACATATTCAATTGACCCAACACGTCTAAGACGTTCAAATGTCTTCCTGACACATGGGGACTCCACATTAGAGGGGGTTGTCCTAGATTGAGGTACTGGCGCTCTGTCAGCGATATCTGTAATTGTGGCCATCATCTGTCTAAACATAGAATGAAGCTCAAGATTGGCCATCATTGTTGGGTCTAGATGAGGCATTGCTGGCTGCTCTGGCCCTGATTCTGGTACTCTCTCATCATGTGTTTGTGTCCCTGCACCTCCTTCGGGTGCAACATAACTACTCTCAATGTGTTCTTCATGTCCTCCAAACATATCTTCATAAGCATAAACTATGATCAGATACGTTGGATACATAAGAACAGACTCAAATCCAAGTCCTATGTCCCTATAAACTCAGTAAATCTAATTCTCTAATACCAACTTAATTGTGACACCTCGTCACTCTAAATGAGATTTCTCAAAACACAAAACATGATCAACTACTAATTAATCACATAGTAAAAAATGCAGAATAATTAAAACCAATTCCAACAATGTAAATAAACTCTAGAACACTTACAAAAGGTCCATCATTCCATTCTCATATACTGTAACAAGTATTTACATATGGGTCCAAAGACCTCAGTCACATCCTACATACAAAAGATATTTCACATGTACATGCCATATATTTACAAACATTGGCATACTACCAAAAATCTCATGTCAATACGAGTATATCATCTATAAAACACATCCCATACCCGGACCTAAGAATACAGGGATGACACTAGGACTCTACTACTAACATCTACAACTAACCAACCTTATAAATCTATTAATCACTATGTTGGTTCTCTTCCATAGTGCGACCTCAACCTCTTTGCCCGTGACCACCTAAAAAATGTGGTGTCCCACAGGTGAGACCCAGTCCCAGCGAGAGATATAACTCTCTCCAACATATATTAATTATAACATATTAATTAATAGTAAAAACATTGAGCAGTTAGGGTATTGAATAAGCAATATGAACAGATTGAACAGTTTAAGCATACTAAGAAGTTAACAAATAAGTTGTAACATCATGTAGAATAACACAATTTTCATAAGTTTGCATCATGTAAGAACTATGTAGTGTAAAGAAAGACAAGGGTAAATCAACCAATGTGATACGTATTAAACCCTAGCTATTATACTACATGTATAGTATTATATATTTTATTATTATGCCCTGGGGAGTTTGACTCATACCAGTCAAAGTACAACTAACCACTGTGAAGTGCTATTTAGTTCAGTATAAGATCTAGGAGTGCTGGTATACTAAGATCTCTTCCCCTCGGTCAATACGAGTAAACTACAGTGACATACTATTCAAACTACCAATAGTGACATATAGTCAAATGATAACAACTAGTCCGTACTTGGTACAAGTTACGACACTAGAAAATAGGGTATACAAAACCCTCGAATCGGAGGTACAACCACAGCTATCCTCAATCACATCAAATGTCAGAGGCATGGCCATAGCCATCCTCCATAACCTATAATTTTGGATGACAAGGATATATCCTCAACTTGCCACCCCCACATACTCAATAGCATGCGCTCCAAATTTACCTTGGGAATAATCGTTTTACCATCTAGTAAGTTCTGACACTAAAGATGGCTCTACGGAACAAGGCTCTACATGATTAAGGCTGCACTTGATTAATTACTGCCAATTGAATGCAATAAGTGTTTATCATACAAGTGGAAATTCAAACCCTAATTATTTTCTAAAAAGAATATATGTATAACAACTTCAAAAGATATAAAACATTTGACATATAAATCTGAATAAAACTACCACATGCTATCATTCATTGCAAATTAATGGACCACATTTATCATCATACTATTACAAGATACTAATATCTTATCACAAGTTCCAGGTTTTCAACCCTTATTGGATCATGAAGAGGATTTCACCTCAATCATGGATTCAAACCTGCCCAAAGGTCGTTAAGACCATCACATTATTCATATTAAGGTTATCATCATCATTCCATGCCTTAAACAAGGCTCAAAAGATCATTAGCACATATATATCCATAGATATTAACACGGCAAGGCACTATGATATTCAAATAGTACTACATTGTGGTTTCAAAACAAGAAGAGTGTCATTCATTATCACATTAATCATTCAATAGGTCTGATTATAACCAATAAACATCATATAATTACATTAAGGTTAGGTATAACAAGCTAAATCACATGGGAGTTATGCATCCACTTATTATAGTGATTTATCCAATATAACTATATAATGGAAAAGGTAGGACTACAAATTAATGGTATTGAACCATTGAATTATCATATCTAGGACCCACATATAATACGATGTGATATATTTTAATCCATTGGATGTTAAAGCATCCAATATTATTCATTGGATCAGGTTCATTGTTCGAGGTTATCAATTGAAGTATAGGTCTAACCATTAGATCAATTGAACCAAGGAACCATTGGTTCAAGGTTTAGTCAAATCTACAATTACATTCTTAACTCATCATACATCGTGATGACCTGATACACCATTAATTGAGCTCATTAGGTAACCATTGGTTGTTAGATTAGTAATACATTCAATTAACACCATCAAATATTAAGTGGATGTCATCATTGATTGATAACATTGTTAGAATACTTAGTGGATGATAATTAAACATCTAATTGAGGCAAAACCTGACCTAATGGGTGACCATAGGTTGTCACCATAAAATTGACACCCTTGGTCACGAACATCAGTTGCCAATATAGAAACACCATCGGTTGTTGAATGGTATGACCATCGGTTGTGTGATAGGGAAGGAAATAGCTTGAAAACTCTAATTTGAGCCATCAATTGTTTTGTACATAGAGCCATAGGTTGTTGCTATCAACCTGTCCCAGATAATGTTACAACTTAGAAAGGTCATACACATATTTAAAATTTCATATAGAACTGAAATAGAATAGGGAACACCACAAAAATTCAAAATTCTAAACATGCATAGCTTCTTTATGCTTAGATCATAACATTCAAGCATAAACATGAACAAACAAGCTTCTAGTAAGCAATATAAGTGAATAATGTAATATAAATCACCTCTATAGAGTAGGTCAGATCGCAAACAGCAAGAATTTCGAGCAAATAAGGCAAGAAATCCCTAGATTCAGATCTGAACTTGGCCAAATAGGCACTTCTCTCCACAAAGAAGCAAAACCCTAGAAAAAGAAACAAGCAGGATAGATTTTTGAGTTCTAGGGCCACTTTCACCATGGAACAACATAGTTCCAACCTGGAGAGATAAAGGAGGAAGAATAGAAAAGAAATAAATGGAGGACATAAGGTAAAACTTACACTTTTAGGTCAAGATCACTAGGAAGAAGCTTTTTAGACCCAAAAAGGAAATCAATTGCAACCCTAGAATTTTTTTCCAAGAAGATCCCCACTTTCTTCTTCCTTGGGAAGGCAATTCATAGCAGCACGGAGGGAGAATGAATTTCAGAGAAGGAGGGAAGTGTTGGAGAGAAAATGGCTCATTTTGGTGCTTGGGGATGTATATGAACTTTAAGATAAAGCAAAAAGAAAAAGTTGAAGTTCTAGTATCTATCCAAGTGTCCATGTCATTAAATTATTAAGAATATACAAGCACACACGCAAGCAGCTCTCCCACTATTTGTATAGACCTGCTTAGCTTTCCTTTGTCAAATTTCCCAGCCAATCACATAATTCATTTGTTGATAGCTACTAAAGGTAGCTCATCCATGAAGGGGTAAACCCTAAAATACCCTTGATGAAAACACCTTCAAACTATAGCTCAACTAGGAGCTCCATGGATCAAAACACTCAAGAATGATAATATAACATCTAAGGAACATAATGTATGTGAAAATTTGCAAAGAAAACCCCTCAACTGGGTAAATTGTAAAAAAGTCCAACATGTCAAAAAAATTGCATAAGTTGCTCAAAAAATGTCCAAATTGGACCAAATTCAAAACTTAAGCATGTATTATGATTTTAAAACATATAAATAGGTTATATTAGGGTTATAAGCATTAAATTATGGTAATTAATCTCATTCAACTCATTAAGCATGTTCAGGGTCCTTACAAAGGTAGTCTTACCTATTCACTCATATGAATAGAAGGGATGATAATCATATTATGTTGATATGTAACCCTAATGAGGTATAGCTTGTTATACCTAGCTTTAATATAACTAAATGATGGTAATTGTGTTTGGATAGTCCTTGAATGACTAATAAAATCATGAAGTACTATGTCAATGTTGTTGAAACCCTAGTATGCTATAACCCAATGGTTACACCTTGATTTAGGTGTGGGTTCATACTTGAGGATAGTATGGAATGTGATGGTGATGCTTCGCCTTATGCATCCATGATCCAATTTGGAGGCCATGAGTTAGGGTTTGGGTATAAGTACTAATTAATAACATTAATATAATTTATCTTTTTGAACCTAACTCTAATGCAAATAGATAAAGATGAGTATTCATGTTTAAATTTTTTATATGATGGCATGATGGTGAAATAACCTCCTTAATATGATCATAACCTTAATGTGTTAATTGGTGGTTGTCATAACCACATGGTTGATACTTGCTTATGCGAAACATGTTCATTATGAATATGATGAGGGTTAATGATATCTAGATGCCTTGCATGTTGGTGTAATAAAGGAATGTTCTTAATGTTAATATAACCCTACTATGACTATTTATGAATATCTCGTAGATCATTAATGCAATATTGTGTTCATCTGGTGTATTATATGTAAGTGATGGTGTTGATCCTTGTTATAAGGCATGCAAAGATAATGATGATCTTGCAGGGAATAGTATGATGGTCTTAATGACCTTTGGGCATGGTTGAGCCCTGAATGAGGTGTAATCCTCTTATGTTGATAAGGGTTGATACCCTATGATATTGTGAAAAGGATTTATATCTTGTGATAGTATGATGACTAGTGTGGTCTCATGAATCGAAAGTGAATAGTACCATGTGATGATGAGATGAGAAATTATGTTTCACACATTTTATATCTTTTCAAAGTTGTGATATTTATATGCTTGCTAGAAGTGAAATAGGATTTGCTTGTCCACTTGTTTGATGCAACCTTAATTCACCCAATTGGAATAACTAATCAATTCCAACTCTAATCATATAGTGCCCTATGATGTAGAGCCATCTTCAGTGTCAGAACTTGCTGGATGGTGAAACAAGTATTCCTAAGGGAAACTCAAAGCACATTGTTGTGTGATTTGTACATCATCTTTTGACATGTTATCACACTCAAATTTGGTTCTTTCTAGCGTAATTCAGTCTCTTTCATATTAATTTTGCCATCTTTTAGTTGTTCTACATGTTCCATAACTTGTACTGCAAAATTGTCACAAAAAGGTCTAATTTCAGATGACATTTCTACAGAAACAGAAAAATGCACAGTGTGCACCTATCCATAAGAGACAAGTTCGCTGAAATAGTAAAGTGCACGACGTGCAATATCTAGACGCACGGCGTGCAACATTCCAGAGGAATCCGTTCTATCCAGCTAAGAGAATGCACGGCGTGCACATTTGAAAGACACGACGTGCACCTGGGACGCAATTTGCTGAGGAAGTTCTGGAAAGTCGCACGGCGTGCAACTCCGCAGCGCATGCCGTGCACTGATCAACCGGTTACAACTGCACTGCAGGTGCACAGTGTGCACCCCAAGGTGCACGGCGTGCACCTGGAAATTTCAGAATTCTGAAAATTCAGAATACGATTTTAAAAGAAAGAGGGAAGGGAAGGTACGGTTATGTTCGGCCATTTGAAAGTTTTCTCTCGTCCCAAAGACAGAGGAGAGCACAGGAGGGCGATTTGGGAGGAAACTAAGGTGGTTTCTTGCAGAAGAGATCATTTCTTCTTCTCCACTCCTCCTTAGTCATCTTCAAGGTGCAGCCAGCGTTCCCAACTCCAAGCAGCTTTTCGAGAGAGGAGTAGGCCCGACTTGGAGCAGCTAAGGGAAGGGAATTTCGTCCTAAAGCCAGAATTCCTACTCCTTGTGGTTACATCTTCAGTTCCTCTTGTCTTTCCTTCTCTAAACCATGTTTAGCATTGAGAATTCTGTAGAAATTATGCTGTACATTGTTATGGACGAGTAGATCTTTTTCTTGGGCATGGGAGAGTAAATCCCATGCCATAGCATGTAAAGAACAAGTAGTTTCATACTAAATACTTTTGCTTCTTGTTTCCTTACCTTGAAGAGTGTCGGTAACTTCTTTCTTTGCATGTATTGTTGGCCGCCTTATATGCAATTTTTCTACTTTCTTGCTTTGTTTGGGAAAACGGGTAGGTTTGTAAGGAGACGCTCCTCTTGGCAACTCTTCTTCTTCTACGAGAGTAGAGAAGGTTGAGTTGAGGTTTAGTTTGTGATCATAAACGAATTTCTTGCACGAGAGTGCTGTTTGGAGTTATGATCATTGCATTCACACCGGGAGGTGAAATGCGACACAGCTTTTCCTTGAAACGTGAGCTTATGTATGTTTAGATTATCTTGTTCTCTTGAATGCTCTGGTATGTGAGTGAAATCCTAATGTCCAAGATCCATTAACTTTCTGAAATCGGACTTTCTTTGTAATTCTTGTTTGTTAGCTTAAATCTAATTTTCCTGTAGTTAAAACCTAATCTTTATGCTTTTAGAACAAATCTTTCAACTCTTTAAACCCGGTCTAGATTGTTGAACCCTAGTACTGTTGCGTTCTTTTAAGTTAGTTCAGCTCCTTGTGTTCGACCTTAACTATACTACCTCCGTATACTTGCGGAGTTTGGTTAAGTTGAGTAAATTGTCCTTTTTCTTTGGAATGAAACTCGTTAGTTAAAACAAACAACACGCATATTGTTGAGTATGTTGGGGTGGCAGGTTGAGGATATATCCTTGTCATCCACAACGCAGATTGTGGAGGTTGGCTATGGTCATGCTTCATACATATGATGTTATTGAGAATGGTTGTGGTCGTGTCTTGGTGATTATAACATGATGTGATTAGAGGATAACTACGGTTGTACCTTAGTGATTGGGTTTGAATACCCTAGATGCTAGCATTGTGACTTGTACCAAGGTGGGCTACTTACTGGACTATATGTCGTTGTGGTGACAACTCTGACTGATATGTCACTGCCTTTTCTTATACTGACCGAGGGGAGGAGATCTTAAGTGTAACGACACATCCCGCTATCACGTAGACAACGAAGTGCCACATGAAAATGTGTGGAAACACCATAAACCACATATTAATGAAAACATGAGTTAATTAAAATCATTTGTAGAAATCAGATAAAAGAGAACTATTACATCTAGATCCTCATCCTGTAAGGAAACATGTTATATAAATATGCACAAGCATGGATATATGTCCCCAGCTTATAGGAACCAGTTGTCCTGTCAGCACCAGAGTTAATCACCTATTTATGCATATATTATAGGCCACGTCAGGCCAACAACAAGATATACAAAATTACAACAGCTAGTCATCGTGAAACGTCGTCAAAACACCTCTGGTGACCTGAGAGTAAAGGGATGACTCTAGGACTCTACTACAAAACCACCAAAACAACAACATGTCCATCTCTTGCCTTGTACTACTCTTCCTCTTACTTCTGGACCGCAACCTCACAACCACCAACCACCACCATGTCTAGCACGATCACCTAAAAAGGTTGTAAACCAGCGGGGTGAGACACACAGTCCCAGTGAGCAACATAACTCCCCGTAGAAACTATAAATCCTCAGAAGGTTTAAAGAAGATAAAGCAGATAGCTGGTAAAGACATAATAAGAGCAACATACTGAGCAAGACTATTATTACCATCAATCTTACCAAGATATCCATGAGGCCTATATTTAGATATTTCTTTATGGAACATGATTGACAAGATAAGCTTTATAAGAACTTAAACTGTAAGAGATAACTGGATCATCTACATAAGCAAGGCCTCAACCAATGTTTTGTGTTTTTCTCTAAGCAATATATACTATTCGGCTGGATTACGTTTTATTATGCCCTGAGGAAGTGAGTTTCCCCTGCTCAAATCCAACCTTTGGCTACGAAGCCCAAAAACCAGTGCCATACAAAGTCAATGGGAGAGCCGGACTCCATGACCTCACCTCCTCATGGTCAGTGCACAAAAACCAAAGAAGGACCACAGTCTCATGCTTAAATGGCCTCAACCTTAGGGTTAGCTCTGCAAGATACCCATATCTCTAGCTGACCTTGACACGAGTGCTAGTATACTTTTGAGCCACGAGCCTGATCACCATGCTCTTGAGCCATGAACACATTCATGCTCTAACTCCTTGAGTCATGGGCATGTTCACCATGCTCTTTACCATACGGAGTCTACAACCACAATTGTATTCTAATCCTCCTATTTTCAACTAGGAGAAACGCTGCATATTCAACAATATGCGCTCCAGGTAATCCCACAGGACAAACCTGTTTCACCATCACCAAATTCTGACGATGATGGATCTATGGCCAGGGCAAACTACATTATATGTTCTATTGTAATTAATTAGTATATTTTAAGTGAGTTTTTTAGGCAACCAAGTTATAGAGGATTGAGTTACATTAATATTGTCACTATCATGGGATTTCAATCCCTCCTCACAGATTGATACTGCCTTTCAAGGCATCAACATCCTACATCAACATCTTGGGATAGAAATCCCTTATCTCATCATCAGAGGATTACACCTCAACTAGGCACTCAGCCTTTATTAGGACCTCAGACCTATCTCATCATACTGGTGATGCATGTTATCTCATCAACAAGGATTTCTATCATTTAGTGTTATTCAAAGCACATATACCTCATAGCTCTTACCTGGCTATGAATCCATTTAATATACCTGCATGGTTAGTATACATATCAAGAGAGATAACTTAAATCACTGAACATAGATCTTTATGACTATCATGCTATCATGTTTGGAATGACATCCATGATTATATGAAGCATAAGCTATATCAATCATATTATTGTTATCAAACCATGAACATACACTATGCCCTATTCTTGTGAACATAACCATGTATCTTATCATCTTATGTAGTAGCATCTTAGATTCCCAACATATCCCGGTTCACAACCTACCATCATATCCCATTACTAACATAGATGCGGGTTCAAGGTGATTAATCCATTTATTAGGATATCTGGGTTAAACATAACCTTCACCAAAGATTCCAACTTACCTCACTATAAGTGTGGTGGGTAGAGCCACCCTCACCAAAAGCATAGCGAGCAAGATCTTATCCCTCATAATAGCCCATCGGCTAGGGTTTTCAAACCCTAAAGAACTTATGTCACCATATTGGCCATCAACACTTCACTCTATCGTACACTAGAGAGAAACCAACATTAAGTTGTGTCATGTAACTTGTACTAGAGGTGTGTATCATGCACAAGAAGATAGGGTATCATAACTTATCTATCGACCAAGAACCCTATCGTTTACTAGGGTTAGGGTTTTTATCGACCAACCCTCTCAACAAGGATCATATCGACCAGGAGCATGGCGCCCAACACACCCTATCGTCCAACCATCAAACCATGTCGGCCAAGGCACTCTATCACCTAAAGCATCCTATCGTCCATGGGCAAGGTGGCCACTAAGGCATCTTATCGGCTAACTCAACTTAGGGTGTGTCGTGGAAACAGAAACCCCATGCCCGAAACTAGGTTTACCCATCTTACTCATATCGTTCAAGGAAGAGGATAGGGTGTCGCCCACCTATAACACACAATACTAAGGCACCACAAGAAGGCCTATCATCCAACTAGGTCAAGCACCTTATATCGGCCACCACTAAGGCACCGATTAGGGTTTCACCATGCAAACACCATGTCAGGCAACTCAAGACCAAACCATGTCACCCATAATAGAGATAACTTACCAGCCACCATGTTGACCAAGGGGACATCCAAAGTAAGGGCTCATCTCTGCCAAAACATGTTGTCCAAGGATACTAATAAGGTGAAAGGGGTCATATCAGGCACAAATCCTAGAAATGGCTCAACTCAACATATCAGCCAAGCTAAAACCCACAAAAGGATGTAACGTGCAAGGGAACAAGAACCTCACCAAGATGGTCATAATCAACCTCAAACTCCTTAACAAGAAACCCTAATTGATCAAGATAGTTGGCCCACCTCTCAACAACCAAGTGAGAGGGGTTTTGCACAACCTCCATCACAAATCGGGCAACATGATGGATCATTTCCAACTTAGGTCATCACTCATCCAAAGGCTCACCTCTCAAATCCATGGTGAGAGGAGAGTGTTGCCCAAGCAACTAGAGCATAGACTTACCTCTCAATGACTAAGGAAGTGAGGGGTTTTGCCTACACCACTAGAGCTCAAACTCACTTCTCAAAACCCAGGAGAGAAAGGGGTATTGCCTCAAAGGAAACCCTAATCTATGGGTTCAACCAACTAGGTCCAAAGGTACACAAGAAACAACAACATCATCAACAACATGATCACTATATCCACAAGATTAAAGGTACATGCTAGAGCAAGAAACATATCTAACAATATGCATGGCCGATCATGATCATATATGAACATGCAACATAAAAGAAGGTAGTATAGTTAGGGTTAGAAGTTATGTAACCCACCTTAAGCAAGCTCTTCAAGCTCCAAAGATCCAAGCTTCAAGATCCTAGCTCCAAGGCACACCACCTATGGTTTGGCCACCAAGCTAGTGGAATAAGAAGAGAACTCCTTCAAAGGGATCGACCACAAAGCACACCAAGGGAAGGTGTATCGTGCACCAAGGAAGAGGGAGGCAACAAAGAACTAAAGGGATCCTAAGCAAGTGAAAGGGAAGGTATATATAGAAGAGGATGAAGGGGGAACCAAGGCAAGGTGTTGTCCCGCTTAGGGATACTTGTCTATGGGCAATGCCACCTTCTCATCTCACTAGATCCACATGTCTAAGGAATTTCCCACGTGCAAGCATCAAGAATCAAGTGTCCACAAGGGGGTAACACAAATGATGATAAGAGTCAAATATGGTCATAGGCCTATACATCCTCTTGGGCGATACACTCATGCCCAACACAAGCCATGGCTGACAGACACTAGGCCGACACAAGCACCCAAACACTCCCTTGCCTGATACAAGGCCCATTAAGGCAAGACAAAGCCCAAACAAGAAAAAATAAGGCCCAAGGTTACTCAAGCAACGAGCCCAACCCATCCTCTCCACTCTAGAGGATGCAAGGAGAGAGAGAAACATCTCTCAAGGTGACAAACTTGCTCATCAACCCTAAACTTGGGTTATTTGCAAGTAGCACCTCCAACTCTCAACAAAGCATAAACAAACCCTAATCACCACTTGAGGTGATTAACAAGCAACTAAACACCAGGGTTAGGGAAAGCAAATAGGATAAGCCCAAAATGGAGGTCAAGGTCCTTACAAGACATAAACCCCTACAAAAGGATTTTGCCCCTGAAATCCAAAGAGAAAAGTGAGGGATACTTCCTCCTCATCTCTTCTTCGAGCTCCCACGAGGCTTCCTCAATGCAATGATGATGCCAAAGAACTTTCACAAGAACCAGGTCTTTCCTTTTTAACTTCTTACTCTTCTGTCAAGGATCATCATTGGACATTCCTCGTAGGTCACATCTTCATCGAGCTCAACCTCAACTGGATGTATCACTATCCTTGTGTTTGGATGAAGTTTCTTCAACATGCTGATATGGAACACCGGATGTAACATGTGCAACTCTGGCAGCATCTCTAACTTATAAGCTACCTTACCAACACGTGTTATTACTAGGAATGGCCCCATATACCTGGGTTCTAGTTTGCCTTTTCGTCCAAACCTCAACATGCCTTTCCAAGGTGAGACCTTGAGATACACTTTGTCTCCCACCTAGAACTCTAAAGGTCGTCAACGATTATCTGCGTACGACTTCTTTCTGTCATGTGCCACTTTCAACTTTTGATGTATCACTCTGATCTTCTCTGTTGTCTGCTACACTAACTCAAGACCCAAAAGCTGGTACTCACCAGACTCATACCAACATAGAGGAGATCTGCACTTCCTACCATATAGATCCTCATAAGGAGCCATGTCGATTCTCCACTGGTAACTATTGTTGTAGGCGAACTCTATCAAACTGAGATGTACATCCCAACTGCCTAAGAAATGCAAAACACAAGCTTGGAGAAGATCCTATAAAGTCAGAATAGTCCTTTTAGATTGCCCATCTGTCTGTGGGTGGAAAGCAGTATTGAACCTCAACTGCGTTCCAAATGCTTTGTGCAGTTGTTCCCGAAAACGACTCGTGAACTGAGGACCTCTGTCAGAAACTATCGTTGTTGGTACACTGTGAAAACACACTATCTCATCCACATATATTTGAGCAAGCTTCTCTATTCTATACATTGTCTTCACAGGTATGAAATGAGCAGACTTTACAATCTATCCACTATCACCCAAATGGAATCATGATTCCTAGTTGTCCTTGGCAGACCAACTATGAAATCCATGGTTATATGATCCCATTTCCACTACGGTATCGGCATGGGTTGTAACGTACCTGTCGGCTTCTAATGCTCAGCCTTAACTTGCTGGCATACCACACACCTACCCACAAACTCGACTACATCCTTCTTTAAACTAGGCCACCAATACATGTCCTTTAGGTTATGATACATCTTGGTAACTCCTGGATGTATAGCATACATTGATGTGTGTGCTTCCTTGAGCACTAGGTTTCTTAGATTATCAACATCACGAACTACCATCCTATCACAATAACAAATCAGTCCATCCTTGGAATCATGGAACCCATCACGCTTCTCGCTGCCAAACTCTGATCTGATCGACTGAATTGAAGCATATGTCTATTGTACATCCTTGATCTGCTGCCTCAATATGGGTTTTACTTGCATCTGTGCCAACAGTCCTGCCAACAAGGAAACTTCTAATTGTACATTCATCTGCCGCAAAGAGATAAGCATATCCTGCCTATGGCATATCAAGGAACTCAATTGTGCCTTCTTCATAGAGTGAGAAAAATAAGACTTTCTGCTAAGCACATCAGCTACCATGTTTGCCTTACCAAGATGATACTCAATGGTGCAATCGTAATCATTGATCAGCTCCATCCAGCGACGTTGTCGCATGTTCAGCTCACTCTGCGAAAAGATGTACTTCAGGTTCTTATGATTTTTAAAGATCTGACACACTTCCCCATAAAGATAGTGTCTCTAGATCTTTAACGCATGGACCACTGTTTCCAGCTCAAAATCATGTGTCAGATAATTCTCCTCATGTTTCTTAAGTTGTCGCGAAGAAAAAGAAACCACATGATCCTCCTGCATCAGCACATATCCTAGGCCTTTCTTCGAAGCATTGTAGAAAACAACATAGCCTTTCTCAGGCTCTAGCAACACCAACACCGAAGCAATAGTCAGCTTCTTCTTCAAGCTTTGGAAATCTTGATGACAATGATCATCCCAAACAAAGGATACATCCTTCCTGGTCAATTTTGTCAACGGTAGTGCAATCACACTGAAATTTCTTATAAACCTCCGACAGTATCCTGCTAAACCCAGAAAACTATGAACTTCTATTGGCATCTTTGGTTGCTCCCAATCTGCAACTAACTCCACCTTCTTTAGGTCTACTCTGACTCCTTCTGCAGATATCACATGACCCAAGAAAGTCACTTCTTTCAACCAGAACTCACACTTGCTGAACTTGGCATACAACTGATGTTGGAAAAGAAGAGTAAAAGCTTGTCAAAGATGTTGTTCATGCTCTTGACTATCCTGGTTATAGATCAAGATGTCATCTATAAAAACCACAACAAATTGATCTAGAAACGGACGGAACACCATGTTCATCAGATCCATGAAAGTAGCAGGTGCATTGGTTAGCCCAAACGGCATAACCAAAAACTCAAAGTGACCATACCTCATCCTAAAATCTGACTTTGATATGTCATCTGCCTTAATCCTCAATTGATGATGTGGCATACAACTCATGAAAACATAATTAACTAATGCGGAAGCATTCACTAAACAACGGATTACCAAAAATCACTAAAAATTAAAACCTTTTTAACAAGAGATCCATCAAAGGAAAAACTTTCTCACATAGAACCAAAGTAACACATTTACATTCTTGTTCTAAGGTACATATTTTGTATCATCTCTTTCTGAGAGTTACAAGCATTAACTATCATGTCAAGCTAAACACAGGCAGTATAAAATCTCGAGGCACTGAGCCAAAATCTCGAAAGAACTAACTACTACTCCGAGGACCTGAGAGTACAGAGACGACACATAGGACTCTATCTACATCTATACAAGGAATAACAGCCAGTGTCTCCACCTGAGACTTCACTGCTATCCCTGCTACTACTGCTGCTGTCCTTCACCTACTAAATGATTCCTTCCTCCTCGTCTATGTCCACCTAAAAATGTGATTCCCACGGGGGTGAGACAATTGTAAATTGCCCCAGTGAAAGATATAACTCTCTACCAGAAACATTATTATTGCAGGTTAAGAAGATAAAAATGAACAGAGGAATCATATTTATTTGGCAGCAAATATTTTAATGTCTAACAAATTAGAACATCATTCTTATTCAAATGCATTGTATCTATAACTTGAAAGAGAAACATGTCACCTATCCATTAAGGAATGTGAAGAACATGTATAACATTTATTCACTACAGCATCATTACCACAACATTTTCTATCTTCAGGCTTAGATCATATATCTAATACCTGGCATTGTCATTGTGGAGTCATGGCCTGTAGCCATACTCTTTTCATAATGTGTTGGGATCTTAATCCCTCAACTCACCTAGTATATTTCTACTTCTTAATAAGTTCATTATCATGATTATAGAATCTGGGTATTTGAACCCATAACTCACCATAGAACACTTGTTATCACTTATTAGGTAACTTCATACCTTCAGATCATCTGACCAAGAACATCATGATTCTTGCTACATAATGTATTGCACATAGTACACAAAGTTCAATGATTCTTACTACACAAAGCATATGAAGGCTTATAAAGCTTATAAAACATTCGCAATAACAAAGCATCATAGCCCATACCTGGCTATGCTCATCTTCTCAACATATCTGCATGATTAGTTATCATGACACAATTACATATCAATATCATGCAATATGAGGGTTATCTTATTACATTCATAACCCATTAGTCTGTATTTGAGCTTCACATAGGATTATCATGTATTAGAATTTCACATAGTAATACCTTGTATTAGGGTTTACATCGCATTAACTTGTCATAGGATTTCACATAGCATTACCTTATATTAGGGATCACATAGCATTGGTTTGTATTAAAGTTTCACATAGCATTACTCTGTATCAGGGTTCACATAGCAAGGAATCAATGTGAATAATCATAAGTATTCAATCATATTCTTTATTCTCATCATTCATCATTAAATGAATTATCAACACATAGCTTTAGTTTCTCTCTCTTCTTTGCCAGAATATGATTACATCATAGTTTATAGGTTTGGATTAACCTTTTCATAAGTCCTGTTAGCCTACATTCAACAGAGTACATTACATATCAATGTAACCATTGATATGACACATCTCATGTGTCATTCATCCAATTGTATTGGACTTATAACACATCAAGGTATACCAGTATTGGGGTTTTGGATGTGATATCTATCATACCTTGATGTATCACTTCCCTCAACACCTTCATCTTACTTGAGTTTATTCACTTAGCTTGTATTAGGGTATTCCTCATCCTAATACTTATGCACTAGATCATCACATTCATCATGTAAGGTAGTGGTCATTAGTCACACACTTAGAATATACAACCATTGCCAATACTATGGACTCATCCTTAAGTTAGGAACTAATAAAACGTCCATGCTAGGTCACTTGCAAATCAACTTTAAGTCAAGCATAAAGCACCACGGCCGTGTAGTCAAGAGCGGTCGTGCAAGGGGAAGCTACCACAACCGTGCTACCTTGCATGGTCGTGCTACAAAAGATCACCAAAACTGTTTTACACCACCACGGGTGCCATCATCCAACCCCTTTAACTTAATTAGGAATAGTATTCTCCATATTTATAATTAGAGGATTCACATAGAATATTCCATACATCTGTGGATTTCACATAGTATTATTCTCCAATATAGTTTTACATAATCATCCTTCTATATCAAGGATTCACCTAGTATTATGTGAAATTAGGATTTCACATCACATCACCCAGTGATAGGACTTCACATAGAATTAGTAGCACAACCCTATATTAGGGTTTCATATACCTTTATCCCATTTTAGGGATTAGGGTTTATCATTCACATCCAAATGGGGTTTCTCTTTCTTCATACCCAAATTAGGGTTAGGATATACAATTCCCATTAAAATAGGGTTTCCTTCATAATTACACTAAACTAGGGTTTCATCATTCACCCTGGATTTATTATAACACTTAACTTTGCCCTAGATTAGGGTTTCACACATAGCTTTGTTCTAATTAGGGTTTCACACATAGCATTGTTCTAATTAGGGTTTCACACATAACATTGCTCCAATTAGGGTTTCACACATAGAATTGCTCTAATTAGGGTTTCACACATAGCATTGTTCTAATTAGGATTTCACACATAGCATTGTTCTAATTAGGGTTTCATACATAGCATTGCTCTAATTAGGGTTTCACATGTAGCATTGCTCTAATTAGGGTTTCATGATCTCATTATCATGGATCAAACCCTTATCACATAGTTTACTCATAAAGAGAGAATTAGGGCTTAATTATATAAGCATTCATATTTCTCACTCTCTCTCTCATCCTCTTTAGGATGTTAAGTACCCCAAGATTAATCTAGGTCAACTCTTCACTTGAGTACACATAGCTAGGGTTAACCTTCACAATCATCATGGGTCTACATCTTTAATAATCACATAGCTGATCAATCTTTGATCTTATTAGATGTCCACATGGTCTAATCAATTAAACCATCAATTATAAAAGGAATTCAAAAGAATTGACCAATTAAACTTTCAATTCCACAAAGTGACCAATTAGGTTAACCATTGAGATCTTCAATTGTATTAGGTATCTAAATAGGATCACCATATTGGACCTTCAATTACATGAGATATTCAAATGGATTAACCATGTTGATATTCAAAAAACTAATTACTTAGATCCTAAATGATCTTGGTTCTCATACATCAATTGGTTGAAAACCATTTGAACAAGTTATACTTGAAACCAATTGAACAAATTAGGTATTGAAACTGTTTGCACTTTGGGTCTCCAAACGGTTTGAGATCGTTTGGTCCCAAATGGTCTTGAGACCGTTTGGACCAAACCTTCTCAAAACCGCATGGACCAAAGATGTACTTCAACACTCTATCGACTCAATGTTTCAATCCATGGACCAATTATAAATTGAACCACTAAAGCATTCATCAATTGTACCACTAAATCACCATTCAATTAGACCTTCAATTTAGGGTTTTGAACCCAATTGAACTAGGTTTGATAATCAAGAAACCATCACTTAGGGTTTGAAATCGAGGATCCATCAATGGTTGTCATTGTGGAATCATATCGATTGATATCAATGAACTATCATCATCACATGATATGAGCAGACCTCAAATGGTCTTGGATGACCACCAAACGGTCTTGAGACTGTTTGATTGATCTCCAAACGGTCTTGAGACCATTTTCCCATTCCATCATCAAAAACCATGACATCCAATTAGGGTTTTGGACCATTGGATTGATTATCAAATTCAGCACTTAGTTGCAATTCAATTTGATATCTTTGGATCATCAAATACCCAACCATACTCAACCCTAGACCTCCAAATGGTCTTGGGTGACCCTTAAACGGTCTTTAGACCCTTTGGGTGATTCCCAAATGGTTTTGAAACCGTTTGGGTCAATCAACCCAAACCATCCACTTATTCGATTGCAAAATCAACACTTAGTCGATTAGGGTTGATACCATATCTTTGGATCTTCAACACTTAACCATACTCAACCCTAACACTCCAAACGGTCTTGGGTGACCTCCAAATGGTATTGATACCATTTGGGTGATTCCCAAATGGTTTTTAAAATGTTTGGGTCAATCAACCCAAACCATCATCTCAATCAATTGGAAATTCAGCACTTAGTCGATTAGGGTTGCAATTAAGTAATCATTCACAATTGAAACCTTCAAGATCAAACCAATTGAAACCATTGGATCAAAATCCAAGCACCACAGCATATATCTTCAAATGTTCAACCATTTAAAATGGTCAACCATCCCAAACGGTTTGGGACCCAAACCACCAAACAGTTTGCGAACCGTTTGGTCACCAAACAGTTTGGTGAAACCGTTTGGTCCCAACATTGAAACCGTTTGCCCTAGATATTTGGGGAGGTGTGTGCTTATGATGATGTCATCATCATCAAGCTCCAAAATCATGAAATCTATTGTGATTTCCATGGAGATTGCATCAATCAACCAAACTTAATTTAAAAAATGTAGAAATAATCACCAATTGATAACGAATCGATTGCAATAATAAAATTAAGGGTTCAAGTTATAAAACCCGCCTCCAACTGAGCTCGAAAGCTCCAATATCATCGAAACATTGGTGGATGCAACTCCTTTCACTATTCCAAGGGTCATCCTCAAGCTTTGAGTAAAAAGAATTGGTTAGAATTGAAGAGGGGATCGAGATATGAAGAATTCATGCATTGATTTTCGATTTTCACCATGGATTCAAGGTGAAAGGAGGTCAAGAACCTTACCAACAGGTTGGGGGTCGTCCTCCAGATCCTCCACAGCTCCTTCATCGTTTTCCAAGCAAGGGGAAAGAAATAAATCTGAAAAAGCCTTTGTTTTGGCTTGGAAAAGGTACTTTTATAAGAAACTTGATGAGAGAGAAAATTCTTTTTAAAAGTCTTTTAATTCCAAAATTGTTGCCACCACTTCCCCCTTGGTTTCTTGCATGCAAGGGAATCTCTATCCCCACCGAGATACCTTCCATTATCCATGAATTAAGGGAAAAGAAATTAAGCACCTTAACCCTTATAATAAGAATATCCATTTGTGAGTGGAAATTTTTTTCCTTATACTAATGGTGAGTGGGATTTCACCTCCTAAGGATATGCTCGTGCCTTTTCAAGGCTTTAAGCTCATCCACACACATCTGAATCCATCCATTATAGTTTTGGTTGAAGGCCGTTTAATTAATATATTCATTTTTTCCCTAAATTGAATTAGGGTTTCACTTAGGATTAAATCTTGATTATTTTAATATCAAGATTCTCTCTCCTCCAACTTCATTCAAATGAGGAGCCCCTCTCATTTCATTTTCTCTACAAGATGAAAATAAACGTTAGGGACCTTTCTGAAGTTGTAATTTGCATATTGAAGCCTAGGTTTTGGGTAAATTGCACATTACACCAAAACTAGGTTCTAATGTACAAGGATTGCTTTACAAGCTTAATCTTGGTACCCAAGCTTGTGAAAACCATACCACTACATCATATTAATTATTATGATTTCTCAACATCAGAGGAACATATTTTCATGCAACATTTGCAATTTAACCCCTCAACTTGGGTAATTTGCACTTTAGTCTAAAATAAGCAAACATTGCTTCAACATTGTTCAAATAGGACCATAATTGAAACATAAGTTTCTCATGAGCCCTAATTACTTTTCCCAAGATAAGATTAAGCATCAACACAACCTTATTAGGAAAAACATCTAGGGTTAACACATAACCCAGGTCAGGGATGTTACAAATTATAAACCCCTGATAAGGATTTCGTCCTCAAAATCCCAGAAAAAGGAGGGACAGATTATTCAGTTGGCATACCCTCAAATCTCGACATAATATCTTAATATCATCGAGATATCATTGATCCTATAATCCACACAAAGTTCCTTTCATTAATTCAACCTTATCAATGTTTATATTTATGCAAAGCATAAACCCCTAACATATGATGTCCTTATTGTTGAAAGGAAGAATCATAAAAGAACATACTTCAATCATTACTCAAGAATATTTACCAAAAGAAAAACATATATATCTAATAGAGATAATTCACTTAGCAAATCTTTATTCATTTAGGAAAGTTCACTTAGCAAACTCTATGTAGTTGGGAATGTTCACATAGCTCTTCCTTTTTAGTTGGGAATGTTCACATAGCTTTTCCTTTTTGGTTGGGAATGTTCACATAGCTTTTCCTTTTTGTTGGGAATGTTCACATAGCTCTTCCTTTTTAGTTGGGAATGTTCACATAGTTTTTCCTTTTACTTTCATTATACTCTCTAGATTGTTTCAGAATGACTACTTGATCAGAGTAATAAAAAAGATAACAATCTAAGAGTCTCATACTTGCCTTATCTTCAATAATCATATACCTAGCCAGGGTATATAAGTATTGAGATTAGGTAGTATGCACTTTATTTACTATCATATTCCCCACTTTTCATATCATTATACACACATGATTTTCCATTCTTAAATTTTCTTCAGGCATCACTGCTATATCTCATCTTTCAACACACAGATAAGGGAGATTATTAAAACATTTTAAGGAACACTGAGTAAGATATAAGTTCTCATCTCCCTTGTGTCCTTATGGGACTAGTCAAAGGAAGTTAAAAAACAACTACTTTTATATATTTGACACATAGAATTAGAAAATGAAATATCAGAATGACTTTATTTCAACTGACCTGTCTGGGACGTTTGTCCACATCCTCTATTGTTACTAGGAAACTGCATTCTTTGTGATCCTTGTTGACTCTTCCCCTGAGGTTGAGTCATCATTGGATTCCCACCTGGACAATCCTTTACTAGATGTCCCGGTTGTCTACATTGATAACAGATCATAGGTGCAAAATAGGGTATGTGAGGTCCAGATATCAATGTTGATGCTATGTTGGAGGCTCTATTTGGAACATTACTATGATCCCTATCCCTACTTGACATCCATTATGTCTAGGTATGGAATCTCTATGACGTTGCCGATGCGGAAAATATCGGCCTCTTAAGACTTTCAGACCTTTGTTTTTTAGTCTGAGTGTACACTTTCTTGCAACTAGTCTGTTGTTTCTCGATTTCAGACCTCTCTATCCTCCTTACTAATTCCATAAAGGTGGGAAACCTCTCCCTATTCTCTAAAGTAGACATAGGAGTGGTCAGTTCAGTGTTCAATCCTTTCTCAAAATGCCAAATTCTTTCCTCATCATTAACTGCCATTTGCGGACAAAACTACAACAACTCCATGAACTTATCTTCATACTCACTAACGTTCATCTGTCCTTGTTTGATCCTTTCAAATTGAGAAATCTTCTCATCTAGATACATCTTAGGAAAGTATCTACTGATGAATTCTCGTCAGAATACCTCCCATACAATCTCTTCACCTGGTCTCTTATCATCTTCTATCATCCACCAATGACTAGCACTCCCTTTTAGGAGGTACACAACAGGTCTTACCTTTTCAGCTTTAGGAATATCAAGAATCCTGAAAGCCTTTTCCAGTTCTATCAGCCACAAATCAGCATCTTCTAGATCAGATGTACTAGCAAAATCTATGGCTCCAACCCGGCGAAGTCTCTCAAAAGTCTTGTCGGCTCCATAGCCCTCATGGTGAGCTAATGCCCTAGGTGCAGGTATTTGCATCCTATCTGTCATGTGAGTCATGGCAGCTATAAACTGCCCAAACATGGCTTGGAGGGCTGGATTCCCCATGTCAGCTTGATTGAACTGGGGTTGTTCAGGTACAAGCTTCTCTCTATTATGGTCTCTTGCACCTCCTCCTGGTGCAGCAGTGCTACCCTCCACATCATATTCTTCATGTGGTCCAAACATCTTTAAGTTCTTCTTCTCCTATGTGAGTAGAAGATACTATCAGACAAACTGGAAGACACTTAGAACAGACTCTATAACCTTACTCCTATGTCTCTATAGACTCAATGAACCTAGAGCTCTGATACCACTTAATTGAGGCATACAACTCGTGAAAACATAATTAACTAATGTGGAAGCGTTCACTAAATAGTAGATTACCAAAAATCACTAAAAATTAAAACCTTTTTAACAAGAGATCCATCAAAGGAAAAACTTTCTCACATAGAACCAAAAGTAACACATTTACATTCTTGTTGAAGGTACATATTCTGTATCATCTCTTTTTGAGAGTTACAAGCATTAATTGTCCTGTCAAGCTAAACACTGGCTGTATAAAATCTTAAGGCACTAAGCCAAAATCTGGAAAGCACTAACTACTACTCCAAGGACCTGAGAGTACAGAGATGACACATATGACTCTATCTACATCTATACATGGCATAAAAGCCAGTGTCTCCACTTGAGACTTCACTGCTGTCCCTGCTGCTGCTGCTGATGTCCTTCACCTACTAAAGGATTCATGCCTCCTCATCCACGTCCACCTAAAAATGTGATTCCCATGGGTGTGAGATAATTGTAAATTTCCCCAGAGAGAGATATAACTCTCCACCAGAAACATTATTATTGCAGCTTAAGAAGATAAATATGAACAGAGGAATCATATTTATTTGGCAACAGATATTTTAATGTCTAACAGATTAGAACATTATTCTAATTCAAATGCATTGTATCTATAATTTGAAAGATAAGCATGTCACTTATCCATTAAGGAATGTGAAGAACATGTATAACATTTATTCACTACATCATCATTACCACAACATTTTCTATCTTCAGGCTTAGATCATATATCTAATACCTGGCATTATCACTGTGGAGTCATGGTCTGTAGTAATACTCTTTTCATAAAATTTTGGGATCTTAATCCCTCAAATCACCCATTACATTTCCACTTCTTAATAAGTTCATTATCATGATTATAGAATCTAGGTATTTGAACCCATAACTCACCATAGAACACTTGTTATCACTTATAAGGTAACTTCATACCTTCAGATCATCTGACCAAGAACATCATGATTCTTTCTACATAATGTATTGCGCTTAATACACAAAGCTCAATGATTCTTACTACACAAAGCATATGAAGGCTTATAAAGCCTATAAAACATTCTCAATAACAAAGCATCATAGCCCATACCTGGCTATGCTCATCTTCTCAACATATCTGCATGATTAGTAATCATGACACAATTACATATCAATATCATGCAATACGAGGGTTATCTTATTACATTCATAACCCATTAGTCTGTATTTGAGCTTCACATAGGATTATACTGTATTAGAATTCACATAGTAATACCCTGTATTAGGGTTAACATCGCATTAACTTGTCATAGGATTTCACATAGCATTACCTTGTATTAGGGATCACATAACATTGATTTGTATTAAAGTTTCACATAGCATTACTCTGTATCAGGGTTCACATCGTATTAAAGTTTCACATAGCATTACTCTGTATCATATTTTATTTGTTCTTTTTGCCACAACCATGACTGAATGACCGCGATTAACTTCTAGATCCTCTCTCTCTAATGTCTATCACCTGCCATCATCAAAACTCAAACAAAAACTATAAAGCACAAGTGTGCGTGTGTGTATTTGTGTAAAACAAAATCAAAGTATCAAAGGAAGGGTTCGAGAATCTCAAACCACGTGGGTTGCCTCCCACTAGTGCTAAATTTAACGCCTTCAGCCAGGCTTATTGATTGTTGGACTTTTTTCACTTTTTGGGAATCTTCAAAAGATCCTTGTAGTAAATCCCTTTCTCGTCCTCATCCAAGCATTCTTCTTCCTCAGATTCTTCTTCTATAAGCATGACAATATTGAAATCTTGGTTGGCCTTGTCCGGGCCGACCTCAACAACAAATTTTAGCCTTTGCCCATTAACAACGAATTCCTTAGCTCCTTCTTTTGCACAAATGATCACTTCCCCGGATGGGTACACCTTCTTGACAAGGTAAGGACCTTCCCATCTAGAACGAAGCTTTCCGGGGAAGAACTTCATCCTTGAATTGTACAGCCATACCCATTTGCCAGGCTCAAACTCTTTCTTCTTTATGATCTTATCATGTAGAAACTTGGTTCTTTCCTTGTAGTTCTTTGACATTTCGTATGCTTCATGCCGCATTTCTTCTAGTTCATGCAATTGAAACTTTCTTTTCATTCCGGCTTTCTCTTCATCGAAGTCCATCATCTTCAAGGCCCACAATGCCTTGTGCTGCATCTCAACCATGAAATGGCAACTCTTTCCATAGACAAGCTTGAACGGTGTAGTGTCAATTGGGGCTTTATATGCAGTCCTATATGCCCATAAAGCTTCATTGAGTCAAAGTGACCAATCCTTTCGGTCCGGTCGCACCGTCTTCTCCAAAATGAACTTTATCTCCTGATTTGCCAACTCAACTTGACCACTCGTTTGAGGGCGGTAAGGAGTAGCTACACGATGGTTAACTCCATGTCTCTTTAGCAGCCCTTCGAAGGTGCGGTGGATGAAATGACTCCCGTCATCGCTAATCATAGCCCTTGGAACACCAAAACGGCTAAAGATGTTGGATTTCACAAAATCACACACCACCTTATGATCATTTGTCCTTGTTGCCACAGCCTCAATCCATTTTGGTACATAGTCTATGGCGACCAAGATGTAGACATACCCGAAATAAGGAGGGAAAGGACCCATAAAATCAATCCCCCAAACATCAAACACTTCTACCACAAGAATAGGTGATAGAGGCATCATGTACCTCTTTGAGATGGTGCCCACTTTTTGGCACTTAAAGAAACCTTTGCAAAAGTCATGCGCATCTTTGAACAATATCGGCCAGTAGAATCCACATTGAAGAACTTTGGCGGAAGTGCGTTTCCCTCCAAAATGGCCTCCGCACACTCCGGAATGGCACATAGATAAGACTTCTTGCTGCTCCATCTCCAGAATGCACCTTCTAATGATTTGGTTCGGGCAGTACTTAAAGAGGTGTGGGTCATCCCAAATGTAGTTCTTTACCATAGCAAACAATCTCTTGCTTTCCTCTCTTGTCCACATGCTCGATATCCTCCCACTGGCTAGGAAATTTGCTATGTGCTTGTACCATGGCTTTTGGACAGATGAGACTAAGAGGAGTTGTTCATGTGGCATTGTCTCTTTGATTGGACTTGTCACATCAAAAGGTCCCTCAAGACGGGAGAGATGATCTGCAGCACCATTTTCTATTCCTTTCTTATCCACAATTTCTATGTCAAATTCTTGGAGCAACAAAATCCATCGGATCAACCTTGGCTTTGAGTCTTTCTTGGACATGAGATACTTCAACGCAGCATGGTCCGTGTATATTGTCACTTTGTTTTGCAAGAGATATGGCCGAAACTTGTCAAGAGCGAAGATCACCGCAAGCAACTCCTTCTCGGTAGTCGTATAGTTTCTTTGAGCATCGTCTAATGTTTTTCTTGCATAATAGATAGCATGAGGGATTCGGCCAATGCGTTGACCCAGCACAGCCCCCACCGCCATATCGGATGCATCTGTCATGATCTCAAACGGCAAAGAGAAATCCGGGGGCTGCATGATAGGAGCAGAAATAAGCCTCTCTTTTAGATGATTGAAGGCTTCAACACATTTGTCATCAAATTGAAATTCAACATCTTTCTCAAGTAATCGACATAGTGGTCTTGAGATTTTGCTAAAGTCCTTGATAAAATGTCAGTAGAAGCCTACATGTCCCAAGAAAGATCGAACATGTCTTACAGTCGAAGGAAAGTCGAGTGTAGAAATAAGGCCCACTTTGGCCTTGTCAACTTCAATCCCATCTTTCGAAAGTCGGTGTCCCAGAACTATACCCTCAGGTACCATGAAATGACTTTTTTCCCAAGATAGAACTAAGCGAACTTTCACACATCTTTCCAGAACCGGAGCTAGATGTAGCAAGCACTCATCAAAGGTTTTCCTAAAAACTGAAAAATCAACCATGAAAACCTCAAGTGATGAATCAAGCATGTCAGCAAAGATCGAGGTTACACATCTCTGGAAAGTGGAAGGGGCATTGCACAATCCAAATGGCATTCTACGGTAGGCAAATGTACCACTTGGACAAGTGAATGTCGTCTTTTCCTGGTCCGTCAGATGCACAACAATCTGAAAATATCCCGAGTACCCATCAAGAAAATAGTAGAAGCTCTGCCCAACCAATCTCTCTAGAATCTGATCAAGAAATGGAAGTGGGTAGTGATACTTCTTTGTATTTTCGTGGAGCTTCTGGTAATCCACGCACATTATCCACTTGGATTGCTCTATCACCGGCATAAGCTCACCATCGGCATTTTCTGCAACCGTAATCCCGCCCTTCTTGGGCACAACTTGGATGGGACTCACCCACGTACTGTCAGAAATGGGGTAGATGATCCCTGCATCAAGCAACTTAACAACCTCTTGAGTTACAACATCCTTCAATTTTGGATTTAGCCTCCTCTACATTTGACGGGTCGGCCTCGCATCTTCTTCCAAGTATATTCGATGCACACAGATAGAGGGGTCAATCCCTCTCAAGTTAGCAATAGACCATCCAATGGCTTGGATGTTCTTACTCAAAACTTCCATCAAGGCATCTTCTTGCTCAGGAGAGAGAATAGAGGAAATGATCACCGGGAGGGTGTCATTTGAGCCACGGAAAGCGTACTTCAATCCTTCAGGAAGTTTCTTCAACTCAAGAATGGGGGGTGCTTCAAGGGAGTTCTTTAAAGGTGCAGAAATAGAAGGGAGGTCCTGACTTGCATCCACTAAGGCTAGCTCACACTCTTCCTCATCTTCATCATCATCATTAGGGAACTCAACAATTGGTTCAAGACCTCTACCTTGGGTGGCAGTCTCAATCCATGCCAGTAGGAATTCTTCAACAATCTCATCTAGGCATTCCACCAAATAACAGTCTTCCTCGGTGGCTCCTATCACTTCAGCTGTAGTAGAAGACTTGAAGATGTTTAACCTGATCTTCATGTGCATGAATGTAACATACATGGTCCCAGTTCTCACATGGATCACGGCATCATCTGTGGCTAAGAAAGGTCTCCCCAAAATGATTGGCACCTTTCTAGCTTCCTTTTCCATATCAAGAATGATAAAATCGGCTGGGAAGAAGGCAGAAGTATCCTCATCAAGACGGACCAGGACATCATCCACACGCCCTCTAGGCGCCTTCATAGATCGGTCGGCCAACTGTAGAGTGCAATGGGATGGCCTCAGCTCCCCCATTTGGAGCTCAGCAAACAGATCATACGGCATCAAGTTTACGCTAGACCCCAAGTCAAGAAGAGCCTGGTCTATGCGATGTGCCCCGATGTAGCATGAGATGATGGGAGCACTGGGGTCTTTTCTTTTTCGGGGGATGGTGTGTTGGAGAATGGAGCTCACTTGCTCAGTGAGATTGATCTTCTTAGGCGTCCTCCCTGTTGTTTTTCTTTTGAAGGTGCACAATTCTTTAAGGAACTTTGCATAGGATGAAATTTGCTTGACTGCATCTATAAGAGGTACATTGATTTTCACTTGCTTGAAGATCTCTAAAATATCTTCCGCATGCTTCTTCTTTTTCTTTGCAGCAGAAGGCTCCTCGAGTGCATCAGGATATGGAGGGAGTTGGGAACCCAATCGGTCCAAATCAACAGTATCATCCACTGGTATCACTGGAATCACGGTATCACGGCTCGGTATCACAGTATCACTCCTCGGCGTCACGGTATCAACACTGCCTCTTATCACAGTATCATCAATCTGCATCTCAGTATCAACCTACTCTGCCTCATTGTGATCTCTGCCAACAACTGTACCATGGGGCCTCTCCAAGGTCCTGCCACTCCTCAACGTAGTCACAGCCTTCACATGCTCATGGGTGGTAGAAGAGGGAGCTTGTGGAGGTGGTTGTGGCTGTTGGGGTGGTGGAGGCCTTGGGTGAGGGGAGTTGGGATTTTAAAGGATGAATTGGGGTTGTGGTTGTTGTTGTGGTGGGGGGTGATATTGTGGCGGTGGTTGTTGGTAAGTGTGAGGTGGAGGTGGATCATATTGATAATTGAGCGGCGCTTGAGGAGGTGGAGGAGCATAGGGGTTTGGTGGGGCTTGGTAAGATGGTGGAACATAAGCACTCGAAGTGTTCCCTAGAAAAACCCCATCATTGTTTGGATTTGGCAGTGGTTGAGACAGAAGTCTACCTTCTTCCCTTCTAGCCAAAGAGAGAGAAATTTGGTCCAACCTCTGCTCAAGACGGTTTATAGACTACCCATGTGCATTGACATCATTTTTTACTTCATCTAGGCTCCTTAGCCTTCCTATAACCTCGTCCTCAAACTTGGAGCTGTAGCGTGGCTTCTGCTGCCCCTGTCCTTTCCCATCCTCATTATGTTGTTTCCAAGAGAAATTTGGGTGGTTCCTCCACTCGGGGGTGTAGGATTGGGACATTGGGCCCTGGTTGTTGCGGCCACCAAAGGAGTGTAAAGTGTTAACTACCTCGTCTATAGTGTCCACAACCATCGCGGGTTGGCTAGAAGAGCCACCCACTTGATTCTTCATCATCTGCATCATATCTACCATCATTTTCATCATGTCGGGGTCGGCGGCATTGCGTGCGGGAGCCACGGAAGAAGGGGGAGGGGTGTAGTTCCAGTCGCAATGTCCCCCTTTATTGGAAGCTCGGTAGCATGAATTCTCGATAGATGCTCAAACAGCGACCATGATTCCTCGGGCGGCTTTACCATGAACGTGCCCCCGCAAGAGGAATCTACATTGTTTTGGCTCTGCTCCTCAAGCCCGGTGTAGAAGGCCTGAACTAACTGCCAAAGCGGAACCTCATGGTGAGGGCAGTCACGAAGCAACTTTTGGAACCTCTCCGACGCCTCATGGAAGGGTTCGTTCTCTTTTTGGGTGAAGGATGTGATGCACCTTCTAATGTAGGATAACTTGGCTATCGGAAAGAACTTCTTCAGAAACTCATTATTTACTTCATTCCATGTGACGAGCTCTGGCCTCGACACGTACCACTCCTTGGCTTTCTCCTTGAGGGAGAATGGAAAGAGCATTATGCGGATCGAGTCGTCAGTGGCAGTAGGCGTGCGGAAGGTCGAACATGTTTCTAAGAACGTGTCTATATGGTGGTAGGGATTTTTGTTCTCCATTCAGTAGTATGGGGTAAGAAGTCCCAAGAGTGCCGGTGGGATGGAGAACTAATGACCGAGCATTTGGTCCACCAGCATGGCTATGGGGGAGTTGTAGTTCCCCGGCGTGAAATACTCATGAAGCGGGCGATGTGGCGGTGGAACCTCCGGTGGCGGGTCATTCTGTGCCATCTCGGCCTCTCTGTGTAGGTTGCGGCGAGCTTGACGCCTTCTTCTCCCAATCTCGGGGTTGTGAACCACCAAGTCAGTGCAAGTCGAACGCGTGCTACGCATGCACTGCTGTCACCTGCGCAAGTCACAAACAAACAACAAGGAGCCAAGTTAGCGAACCAATATGCAAGATTAACACAAAGAATAAATAATAGCAATGGTGAGGGCAAAAGGAAAGGCTAAGCTACACTATCTAACTAGGTCGAGCGCCTCTATCCCCGGCAAAGGCGCCAGAAAGCTTGGTGTGCTCCCGCTAGAGGCTTGCAACAAGTGCAATCCATGAGGTCAGGAGGCACGGGATGAGATGGGATCTTTGCTTTCGATATTTGTATGGTCCCACACTAACTACCTACGTCTACTAAGACACTACACCCGCAAGCGCATGGGGTCGTGTCGTAGTATAGGTGAGGCGACAAGTACGGGGTCGATCCTCGAGGATAAAGGGGGCGTTAGAGTTAGACGGCGTGAGCTACGTTCCTAGTGCGGAGAGTAGGGTTTTTAGGGTTTTAAGGTTGAATGGTTGATTACACTAATGAGCAAGTTAGAGATGTGAAAAGGAAACTAAATTATGGAAGAGCAAGAAAATTAGTAAACTAAGTTATCAAACTAACTAAGCAGGAACAAGAAGGCTACACTACTCTAGCAAGAGCAAGAGCCTAAGTTAACATTGAAGAGTAAAACTAAGCAATTGACTAAGTTAGACTAAAGCAATTGAAGAGTAAAACTAAGCAATGGAACTAAGCTAGCATTAACAAGCAGACTAAGCGATTAGGGTTTTAAGCAAGGTGATTAAGGTGGGTGGGCCGTTTGGGGAATGTCACTTTGATTTTAGTTGGGGGAGTTCATTAAACATGCATGGTGCTCGATTCATATCTAGATTACCAAACCAAACAGTAAGGGCAATGTCATTAAAACATACCCTATACTACTAGTAGAAGACTAGGGTTAGGTGTAGTTCTAGTGAGATTGGCCAAATCTAGGTTTCTAGGGTAAGTGATAGTGGACAATTGAGGGTTGAGGGTAGAGATGGGAGTGGAGATGAAGGGGTTTAACCTCATGCCACTATCCACTCTAGCCTTTAGAAGGCCCTAGGCAATTACATCACTCTCACTTATACTAGCCACTTAAATCTCACACTCATTTGTAAGAGGAGGGGTGTGTATGTAGGAACAAAGGGGGCTAGCTAGGGATCCACTAATTGGACCTAGGAGCCATTCCTAAGATTGCTACATACACCCCAATTCCTCCTAGAAATGAAGTGTCATCAAAAACCTCAAAACAAGCAATTCATACAAGAAGCACAAACCACATGCAATAAGATAGGAAAAGAGATGGAAGCAAGAAGTAATCATCATAAATATGAATTGAGTTCATTACAAGAATTTATCCCCCAACATGGTATCAAAGTAACATTTTAATCCCAAACAGCCCACCACAAGGGGGCTTAGCTATACATGATCATGAAAACTGGAAAAGAAAGGGGTAGAAGAGGAAGAAACTCCATGAAGCTTGATGAAGTGGCCTTCTTCTTCACCTCCAAGTAGCTGCAGACGTCCTCCCCCCTCCAATGGTGCAGGGGTGCATGAAAATGGTGGAATGGATGGATAGAAACCTAGAGAAACTAGGTTTCTATGGTGGAAATGAGTGGAAAATGGATGGAAATGGGGTTGAATGCAAGGAAATGGGTGTATGGGAGCAATGGATGCAAGAGAGCAGCTGGGTGATGGCTAGGGAGTGCTCTCTCTCGAGCCCTAGAAGCAAATAGTGCTTATATAGGAGCTAGGGCTAAGTGGGGGCAAAATGGGAAAAACAGTGGAAAGTTGTATAGGGTAGGTGAGCACCACGGTCGTGGTGGGTGTACCACGGCCGTGGTGATGGTAGTGGGGGACGACCGTGGGGTGGTGAACACGCTCGTGGGGTGAAGGAAGTGGTGAGATGGTAGTGGCCACGGCCGTGGCGGATTGCCACGGTCGTGGTGGGTAGCATGCACCACGGCCGTGTTGGGTAACACGGCCATTTTGGAGGAGTTGAAGCTGACTGTGGGTAGGGGCCACAGGCGTCTTGATCAGCATCGGCCACGGTCGTGGCGACTTGGCCACGGTCATGGTCAGTGAGGCCAAATCCCTATTGCAACCTGACTTTTTGCAAATTAATTCCCACGACCGTGGCAGGGTGCCACGGCCGTGTTGTCTTCAGTGGCCACGGTCGTGGCTGGGAGGCCATGGTCGTGGGCGATCTATGGATTTCCCTGTTGCAACCTGTTGGTTTGGCACAAAAAAGCCACGACCGTGGCATTTTGGCCACGGCCGTGGTGAGGTTCGACTTCTTGATTTCTCGTCTAACTTTGTCATTTTCGGATGTCTTTGCTCGAGGATGATTCTTGGTCATTGGAGGTAGGTTGAGGGAGACTTTAGGGCCTTCTCTGGGTCCCTCCTTCTCTCTCTTCCATCTAAGAATGGTCAAAGTACCTGAAAAACAATGCAAAGAACATCCATAAGCGTATTTGCAATGATAATCATATTGGGGAGAATAACATGTAATTCTAATGCATTTGAATGTGATAAAAGTACAAAATGACACCAGATACAGCCCTAGAATAGGGTTGGATCACTAGGTCACTTGCAAATCAACTTCAAGTCAAGCATAAAGCACCACGGCCGTGTAGTCAAGAACGGTCGTGCAAGGGGAATCCACCACAGCCGTGCTACCTTGCATGGTCGTGCTACAGAAGATCACCACGACCGTTTTACACCACCACGGCTGCCATCATCCAACCCCTTTAGCTTAATTAGGAATAGTATTCTCCATATCTATAATTTGAGGATTCACATAGAATATTCCATACATCTGTGGATTTCACATAGTATTATTCTCCAATAGAGTTTTACATAATCATCCTTCTATATCAAGGATTCACCTAAGATTATGTGAAATTAGGATTTCACAACACATCAGCCAGTGATAGGACTTCACATAGAATTAGTAGCACAACTCTATATTAGGGTTTCATATACCTTTATCCCATTTTAGGGATTAGGGTTTATCATCCACATCCAAGTGGGGTTTCTCTTTCTTCATACCCAAATTAGGGTAAGGATATACAATTCCCATTAAATTAGGGTTTCCTTCATTATTACACTAAACTAGGGTTTCATCATTCACCCTGTATTTATGATAACACTTAACTTTGCCCTAGATTAGGGTTTCACACATAGCTTTGTTCTAATTAGGGTTTCACACATAGCATTGATCTAATTAGGGTTTCACACATAACATTTCTCTAATTAGGGTTTCACACATAACATTTCTCTAATTAGGGTTTCACACATAACATTGTTCTAATTAGGATTTCACACATAGAATTGTTCTAATTAGGGTTTCACACATAGCATTGCTCTAATTAGGGTTTCACACATATCATTGCTCTAATCAGGGTTTCATGATCTCATTATTATGGATCAAACCCTTATCACATAGTTTACTCATAAAGAGAGAATTAGGGCTTAATTATATAAGCATTCATCTTTCTCACACTCTCTCTCATTCTCTTTAGGATGTTAAGTACCCCAAGATTAATCTAGGTCAACTCTTCACTTGAGTACACATAGCTAGGGTTAACCTTTACAATCATCATGGGTCTACATCTTTAATAATCACATAGCTGATCAACCTTTGATCTTATTAGATGTCCAAATGGTCTAATCAATTAAACCATCAATTATATAAGGAATTCAAAAGAATTGACCAATTAAACTTTCAATTCCACAAAGTGACCAATTAGGTTAACCATTGAGATCTTCAATTGTATTAGGTATCTAAATAGGTTCACCATATTGGACCTTCAATTACATGAGATATTCAAATGGATTAACCATGTTGATCTTCACAAAGCTAATTACTTAGATCCTCAATAATCTTGGTTCTCATACATCAATTGGTTGAAAACCATTTGAACAAGTTATACTTGAAACCAATCGAACAAAGTAGGTATTGAAACCGTTTGCACTTTGGGTCTCCAAACGGTTTGAGATCGTTTGGTCCCAAATGGTCTTGGGACCGTTTGGTCCCAAACGATGTTGAGACCGTTTGGAATCAAACGGTCTTGAGACCGTTTGGACTGAAATGGTCTTGAGACCGTTTGGTCCAAGCCTTGTCAAAACCGCATGGACCAAAGAGGTACTTCAACACTCAATCGACTCAGTGTTTCAATCCATGGACCAATTATAAATTGAACCACTAAAGCATTCATCAATTGGACCACTGAATCACCATTCAATTAGACCTTCAATTTAGGGTTTTGAACCCAATTGAACTAGGTTTGATAATCAAGAAACAATCACTTAGGGTTTGAAATTGAGGATCCATCAATGGTTGTCATTGTGGAATCAAATCGATTGAAATCAATGAACTATCATCATCACATGATATGACCTGACCTCAAATGGTCATGGATGACCACCAAACGGTCTTGAGACCGGTTGGTTGATCTCCAAATGGTCTTGAGACTTTTTTCCCATTCCATCATCAAAAACCATGACATCCAATTAGGGGTTTGGACCATTGGATTGATTATCAAATCAGCACTTAGATGCAATTCAATTTGGTATCTTTGGATCATCAAATACCCAACCATGCTCAACCCTAGACCTCCAAACGGTCTTGGGTGACCCGTAAATGGTCTTGAGACTATTTGGGTGATTCTCAAATGGTTTTGAAACCGTTTGGGTCAATCAACCCAAACCATCAACTTATTCAATTGCAAAATCAGCACTTAGCCGATAAGGGTTGATACCATATCTTTAGATCTTCAACACTTAACCATAATCAATCCTAACCCTCCAAACGGTCTTGGGTGACCCCCAAATGGTCTTGAGACCGTTTGGGTGATTCCCAAATGGTTTTGAAACCGTTTGGGTCAATCAACCCTAACCATCACCTCAATCAATTGGAAATTCAGCACTTAGTCGATCAGGGTTGCAATTAAGTAATCATTCACACTTGAAACCTTCAAGATCAAACCAATGGAAACCATTGGATCAAAATCCAAGCACCACAACATATATCTTCAAACGGTCAACCATCCCAAACCACCAAACGATTTGGTGAAACCGTTTGGTCCCAACATTGAAACCGTTTGCCCTAGATATTTGGGGAGGTGTCTTCTTATGATGATGTCATCATCATCAAGATCCAAACTCACGAAATCTAATGTGATTTCCATGGAGATTGCATCAATAAACCAAATTTAATTTTGGAAATGTAGAAATAATCACCAATTGATAAGGAATTGATTGCAATAATAAAATTAAGGGTTCAAGATATAAAACCCACCTCCAATTGATCTCAAAAGATCCAAGATCACAGCAACAATGGTGTATGGAACTACTTTCACTATTCCAAGGGTCGTCCTCAAGCTTTGAGTGAAAAGAATTGGTTAGAATTGAAGAGGGGATCGAGATATGAAGAATTCATGCATTGATTTTCGATTTTCACCATGGTTTCAAGGTGAAAGGAGGTCAAGAACCTTACCAACAGGTTGGGAGTCGTCCTACTGATCCTCCACAGCTCCTTGGTCGTTTTCCAAGCAAGGGTAAAGAAAGAAATCCGAAATATCCTTTGTTTTGGCTTGGAAAAGGTACTTTTATAAGAAAATTGATGAGAGAGAAAATTCTTTATAAAAGTCTTTTAATTCCAAAATTGGTTCCACCAATTCCCCCTTGGTTTCTTGCATGCAAGGGCATCTCTATCCCCACCGAGATCCCTTCCATTATCCATGAATTAAGGGAAAAGAAATTAAGCACCTTAACCCTTATAATAAGAATATCCATATGTGAGTGGAAATTCTTTTCCTTATACTAATGGTGAGTGGGATTTCACCTCCTTAGGATATGCTCATGCCTTTGCAAGGCTTTAAGCTCATCCACACACATATGAATCCAGCCATTATAGTTTTGGTTGAAGGCCCTTTAATTAATACATTCATTTTTGCCCTAAATTGAATTAGGGTTTCACTTAGGATTAAATCTTGATTATTTTAATATCAAGATTCTCTCTCCTCCAACTTAATTAAAATGAGGCGCCCATCTCATTTCATTTGCTCTAAAAGATGCCAAGAAACATTAGGGACCTTTTTGAAGTGGTAATTTGCATATTGAACCCTAGGTTTTGGGTAAATTGCTCATTCCACCAAAACTAGGTTCTAATGTACAAGGATTGCTTTATAAGCTTAAACTTGGTACCCAAGCTTGTGAAAACCATACCACTACATCATATTCATTCTTATGATGTCTCAACATCAGAGGAACATATTTTCATGCAACATTTGCAATTTAACCCCTCAACTTGGGTAATTTGCACTTTAGTCCAAAACAAGCAAACATTGCTTCAACATTGTTCAAATAGGACCAAATTTGAAACATAAGTTTCTCATGAGCCCTAATTACTTTTCCCAAGATAAGATTAAGCATCAACTCAACCTTATTAGGCAAAACATCTAGGTTTAACACAACCCAGGTCAGGGATGTTACAGATGATATCCAGACTGTAGATCAATCTTCGAGAACACTGTAGCACTACACAACTGATCGAACAGATTGTCTATCCTCGGCAGTGGGTACTTGTTCTTGATCATAACTTTGTTCAACTACTGTTAATCTATGCACAACCTCATCTATCCATCCTTCTTCTTTACAAACAGGACGGAGCACCCCATGGCGATGTGTTCGGCCTGATGAAACATTTATCCAACAACTCTTGTAACAACTTCTTCAATTCTGCCATCTCAGCTAGAGCCATCCTATATGGTGTCTAGGCAACTGGTTGTGTTCCTAGCACCAGATTGATCTCGAAGTCAATCTCTCGAGGTGGGGAGACACCGGGGAACTCATCAGGAAACACATCCGCAAACTCTCAGAAAATAGGAACCTCCTCAAGGCTAGGACCTTTTGCCTTGGTATCCACAACGTGAGCTAGGAACGTCTTACATCCTTGCCGCATCAACTTCTCTACCACCATTGTTGACACTAATCACGTCGGAAGGATCTTTCTATCTCCTTGGAAGATCCACTTCTTATCACCGTCATCAAACACGGCTTGCTTGGAACCACAGTCTAACACAACCTTATACTTCTCTAAGATATCCATCCCAAGGATCACATTGAATCCATGCATATCAAGTGGTATAAGATCCACTTGTATATTGTGTCCTAAAAAAGATAGAACACAAGATGGACACACCTCTCAAAGCATCGAGGAACCATCAAGAGGGGTTTCTAGCAACAGGCTATCCTTCTTACAACTAATAGGTAAAAGACAGTTTTCAAGCATAGTTCGTGCCATAAAAGAGTGTGTAGCACCCAGGTCAACAAGAACATATATAAAGCAAGAAGAAGACAAATCAGAATGAAATAACTCCATCTGACCTGCCACCACTCACGACTTGACTATCGCCTCCGGTTGACTCATAACATAGAATTGAGTCATTGTTTGATATTGTCCACGTCCTGTGCTTGCTTGAGCAGACGATCCCGCTTGTGATGCTTGACCGCGTCCTTGCTCTCTACTACTACTGGGCTATTGTCTATCTGAACCTTGTTGATTCTTCCTTAGCTGTTATGTCACTTTAACATCTCTCTTTAGGCAATTTCACCTCAAGTGCCCAGTCTGTCCACAGTGGTAACATGACATGCCTTCTATCTGCGGCCTAGATGGCCCTGTCACTGTTACTGAAGCTGTACTATGAGCTTTGGATGGAAAAAATCCACACCCTCTTTCCTTACTCAGAGACCATTGAGATGGTGCATGAGAACTCTACATCGTGGAAGGTGTTGAATACCTTGGCTTCTTGAATCCATCAAACCTCTATCTTTGAAACTGAGCAGGCCTTTTCCTGGTCATGGATTCCCTTTTCTCCCTGATAGACCATTCAATCTTGTGGACAGACTCCACGAACGTGGCAAACCGCTCCCAATTCTCCAAAGTAGCAGTAGGTGTTGACAACTTAGCACTCAAACCCTTCTCAAACTGTTTGATCCGCTCATCATCTATTGTCGCCATGTGAGGAAAAAACCTCAGAAAGTCCATAAACTTGGCTTCATACTCGGTGATTCTCATCGATCCTTAGTGTAGATGCTCAAACTAGATGATCTTCTCATCCAGATACATCTTCGAGAAGTATCGACTGCAACCACCCTCAGAGGGCATGTAAATAATCGCCCCAGGGAATGTCTTATTCTCCCCATAATATTGTAGGTGACTGGGAATGTCTTATTCTCCCCTCACCTAAGGTTAGAGGTATGGTAGGTGCCTCAACCCTACTTAGTTAGGTAGACGTAATTATCTTACATGCAAATCCTTTTTATTATATTTGTTAATCGTAAGCTTCTTTATTATATAGCCTCATACTCTTGTTATCTTCATCATATGATGAACCCTAGCCTGTTTTTATTTGCTTTACTTATTTTGATATCCTAGACTAATTTTTTGACACATACTTTTCTTCCCTTTCCCTTTTTGTTGGGTTCCTTCCCAACCACCCAGGTGTTGAGCAAGGTGATGGATAAGAAAAGGAAGATCTTAGCTTTTGGCTTGGACTTGGTTGATGGAGATGTTGCTTGGAGACAAGATTGTAGTAGTCTAGACTTCCCTCTATCTAGATCCTTTTGTTGTGTGTCTTAATGTAAACCCTAATGGGAGAATTTGATGTATTTTTGTAAACCTTTTATGAAATTGAATATAGTTAGTTAATTTTTTTATTTCGCTGTTTTCTAATGGTCTTTTGTATACCAATGTTCAATAAATTTGGAAAATTTATGCCCATTCCATCATACCTCTGAGAGTGTTTGGAATGGACGTCAATTCTTCAAATTTTTAGTAAAGGGGTGATTTCACACTTTTACAATTATCTTGATGAAGAAATCCATAGGTTGACTGATTATCTCGCGGTAACGACACCCGCATGGTGTGACTGTGACCTCATATTGATTGTTTATGACTGCACCCTCATGGTCTGACTGCACCCTCGATTGACTATTTACTAACTGCACCCTTATAGTGATTGTGCCCTCGTGGTGTTGATTGTTTATTAACTACCCCCTCATGGTGACTACAACCTTTGGTTACTTTGTCACCCAAGATTTAATGAATGCATCTTGATGCATATTTTTCTCCTTGATAATTAAAATAAATCAAATTGGTTATCATGGTGATTATGTTATGTATAGTTTATCCTACATGAACATACTAGTTAGACTATCTATTTTATGTATATTTCACCTTTGTGGCTGTATACATGACTGGGAAATTTTCCCCTACATCTAGATCATGCAGGTACCTAGTTGATATTGGTTGATGGACAACATGATGATCCTTTTAGCACAAATAATGGATGCTGGAAACTGACTCACTGATTTTATTTTGATATTGGATTTTGTTCTTTATTTTAACTTTACACTTAATGTCTTCTTATTTCTATTTAAAGAACTTGCATGTTCTATGTTTTTATTTCCTATGAAACATTATTATTTGATGAATTTTGATTATGTATACGTACATTCTCTTTATGACTAGTCCTCGTAGTGACAGAGGGTTTTTATCCTAATTGGACTGATGTTCCTTATGCATTTGCATGTGTTTTCTATTGTGTTTAAAGGGGTTACATTAATAGTTGTTGTCAGCAGAGTCCTAAGAGCGGCACGAATGAAGTAGATGTGATACAAGAGGGATTGGGTGAGGAATGATATATGAACATCCAGACAATAAAACTATGCATCTTTTCCCTAGCAATTGTTGAGATGGAGTTGTGTTGTAGTAGAAGGCCATTGAGATTGCAATGTCAGAAACATCTCGACATCAAGGTCACTTGAAGTCCATAAATCCATATCCCCATGGTGGAAACATGAATTTCTTGTAAGTAGTAGCAATTCTTAATGAGGGTATGGCTTGATATGGTTGTGAATAATGCTATGTATAGATGCTAGAATCTTGATCATTTTAGGGACTTAGAAACCTACCCAAATTGTTATCATCCATGACAAACTCTAAATGATTTAGGTTAATATTCACATAGTGAAAGGGAAACATCATTTTTGATCTCAAATTCTAACTATTGTTTGCTTCCCTTGCAAGGTGACCAGACACTCAATGGTTACAGAGGTAGAAAACTCCATCTGTCATGCCAGCAGCCTAAATTCCTAAGTTTGTGAAGTGTCATTGTAAGGAGTGCATACCCTTTCCACTACAACATATACGCTCGATGGGTCGGTGCTTGTGGTTTACGTCACATTGCTCAGGGGTGAGTTGAAGGGTTGTGACAACACTGCTCAACCACATTGTTTCATATTTCATCATTGCTGGTATGGTTTATAGATCACTATCTTTAGTTCAATTCTTCTATAGATTACAAACTATATAGTTGACCAATGCAAGTGAGTGTCAATTGTTTCTTACAAAGTTGTCTCATTGATATTTTTGTTGTAATCTTATTATTATCATTTCAAACAAAAGGATAATACTTCATAGTCCTTTATTTAGATTTCTTCCTTTCTTTTATCATCTCTTTATGGCTGGTAATTTTGTTCTATAGTTGCTAAAAATTATAACTTCATTGTACTATAATTTATTTAATCATATCAAAAACATTGATAATGGAAAGTTATTTGTGCTGACATGGATTCTTTACTAATATTCATTATAATATATGTATGTATGCATATGACATTGTGTTCTATAAATAAAATTGTATTACCTTACTAGATCCTCCTTCAACACTGACCTTTATGCACCTATTTATTATTAGATTGACTACCTTGGGTGGTTCCTTGTTTGTAGTCCAGCAAACTAGATCCACACCTATTTATTCGGCTTTCTATGATGCTAAGTCAAGTACACCTATGGACATTTGATTTCACAAGACGGTTGAGAAACTCACATTCACATATGACCACAAAGAACATGAGGGATATAGTTCTATAAGGTGATGTTGTTACCACATTCTTTTGATAAATTAATTATTGGTGACCTTTGTTCTCTTTCATTTTAGTAGAACTGTATTTCAAGTAGATTATATAGATCTGTAACATATGTTTGTTGTTTTGAAATTTTTACATGGAATCTAGAAACATATTTTTTTATGTGAGTTCACTGATTTTTTTTCACGAGTTTGTCCGTAAGTTTTTTGAATATATATCATATACTTTTCCAATGATGGTAGTATTGATACTTATAATAACATAGTCTAAAATACACACCCATTGTAGTGAAAATGGATATTTCATTCCCTAAAATTAATTTGATACATGTTGCTTTCTACTTATGCACCTAGCACCTTCAAAATCTATATAAAATCACATAATAAGTTTAAGTACGAGGAAAATGTGTGGGAGTTGTCTTTCATATAAGCGTTACACATGTTATACAGGGACAAAAGTAAGAAACATGGAAGAGGACAAGAATTTGATATGTTGTGTTGTAGTTGATGAAGCAATTTTAGTCAGTAAGGTTTTTTATATGAATGTTCTGTAATATATTAGATATTCTACAACCAAAAATGTCAGCAAATCATAAACATTATAGGATGAAAAAAAATCTTTGACAAAACTAGAAGTGTGTCCAAGAGTTTAATGGTCTGATGACCTAAAATAACAAATGCAAACAAATATGATGAAATCATAGGGATGATACTATCCACGGGGAGGAACCCCTTTAGACAGTCGGCCTCAGTTGATAGATGAAAAGAAATATATATTGATATGAACAATAGGTATTTAGTTGATTTGAAGCCACTGTTAACTGCCATGATGTCCTCCAGAGTGAATCACCTACCACCACTACTAGTGTTTTAGAAATTTATGTGATGTGCCTTATCTTTGAGAGTCTCTATATTTGGAAGACCTACAATAAAGGAATAAAAATATGGAAGTTCAATATTTGAGGTTATGTGTTGATGGGTGTTGTTGTTGTTATTGTCTTTTTTGGAATTTCTTTTGATCCATATATTCCAAATGATAGCAGACATCAATTTTTTTTCTCATGTGTATGATTTTTTGGTTTCTGATTATTGATTAGGTATTGTATACTCAACTAAGGAGATTTTGTTGTGATGAGAAAGAATATGTTTCAAATTTTGATGGTTAAAGGGAGTATATACAAAGATGATGTTTGGTTTTAGTATTGTTTTAGCACATGTAATAATTTGATGGTCCATAAATGCCTCATTTCATTAGGTTTTGGTAAGTGAGGATTTGGTCGTGTATCGTGAGACATATGATAATCTTAGTTTTAAGTGGGCATGCTATGTTCTAAACATCAAACATATTTCAAGTGATTCCCGTATGGGTGAAAAAATGATAAGCATGATTGGGTGTGTATCTACTACCCCATGTCCATGATATGTGGTTTGCAATGTTGTTTTCTAGAACATGGATGGTTTTATCCATAGTGTCAGGGGATATGAGTGGTTTAAGGAAACATTTGAGACAATTTATTCTATTACTAGTGAGAAGGGACACAACTTTAGTAGTGCTTCAATTTTCCAAGGTATGAAGAATGTGGATGTTAACTCCCATGTATTTTATCAATGAGTCAAGGTACCAAGGTCAGTCCATAACTTTATGTTTTCTGAGACATGTAGGGGGGATTGATCATATGAATGATAGTGTTTATGTGTTTAATTATATATCTCCGTAAGGGGTAGGGTATGCCTTTAGCTGTAGTCCACAATGGTTTTTTTATGGTAATGTTTCTAAAGGATGAAAGGTTTCTAGATGATATCTAGATTTGAGGAAAGTGTCACAGTAATGTATGTTATGAGGAATATGGTTTGTGTTTTGAGGTTGATTATTCCCCATCCATCATGTATTTTTGGAGCACAAATGGTATTCCAATTTACCATGTGGAACTTTGGTTTTTCTATCTTGTTGCAAAATGGTTACGAACGAACTTTTTCCTAAGGATGTTAATATATCTAAGAGACTTATCTGGTAGTGGAATGCAATAGAAATAATACATGGTGATCTATTTAGGAGTGTGAGTCTACTAGCTAAGTTGAGGAAGTTGTTTGTCCATGATGAGAGTCGATGACTGATTTTGTCGATGATGGGCTTCCAAGTATGATTTGTTATGGGAAAAGGTTTGATAGGGAGGTACAGATACATGAATGAGAAGTTTTCACTTTTACATATAAGTAGGGCTTTGTATCATTGTAGCATGTCAGGTTGGATATGGATGCAGGTGATGGAAGATTTTTTCAGGTTTATCTTGAGCCATGTTATGTATGAGAAGATGCCTATGATTCATATTATGTTGAGAATACTGGAGTCCTTAGGTTTAATGAGGATCATGGTGTCATCCTCATATTAGATGATATTTTCAAAACATTAGATGGGGATTCAATGAGTCCTTCATTTGATCCAATTTTTCTCATATTGGTTAGTAAGGATGTGATCATTATGAAGAGATATGGAGATAATGGGTCACCCTATCTGAGGCCTTTAGTGTTCTAGAAAAAAATGAAAGGAGAGAAATTGATGATGGTGGAGAATTTTCTTGTGGAGATGAAGGCATGTATCGAGCTAATCCATTTATATGGGAATCTTATCCCTACATGGCATGAAGGAGATAGTTCTAATTGGCATTGTTAAAAGCTTTTTCAAAATCCAATTTAAGTGCTAGGAGAGGTGTTTTGTTTTTGTAGCATGATTGTATGGTTCCATTTACCATGATGTATGCATATTGAATGTTCATTTTTTTAGGAAAGCACATGATTTAGGTCAGTTATATTGTTCAAAAAAGGTTTCATGTGGTTACTCAAAATTTCTGCAAAGATTTTTTAAGATGTGTTGATCAGGATAATAGGTCTGAATTGGTTGATAGAGTCTGGTTGGTCAACCTTCTTTATCAAGGCAATGTGTGTATGGTTTAGAACTCAAATTTTTTTTGGACACGTTCCTAATTATGGATATGGTTGAGAAGGTTCATGAAGTCATATTTTATCTATTCCCACATGTTTGATAGAACTCAATGTTTAGGTCATCAGGACCAGGTGATTTGTCCATACCAAGATTAATATGGCATTCTTGAGTTCATCTTTAGTGAAGGGAATGATGATATTATGTGGTGTGTCAATGGTCATTATGCATAGTTTGTCTAGTCAATAGATGAGAGGAAGGATGGTTTATCGTCGGTGTTGAAGATCTTATAGAAGAATGTTATGATATGGTTTTTAATCTGGTGTTTGTTTGTGGTGCTAGACCCATTCATTGTTAGACTAAAGATAGTGTTTTTCTGGCATTATTCTTGCAACATTTATGGAACAATTTGATGTCTTTCTATCCTTGCATGATCCATTTTATCTTGGCCCTTTTTTCCAAACATAATCAATCTTATCTTGCATGTTTTCAGTGATTGATTTGATGGCTAGTGTGAAGACAGGGTCAATGTGAGGATCACTATCGAATCTAAAAAGGATGTCTTCTAAGTCTGTAGGTTTATATAGGATGTTACCATTTTTGTACCTTTTCTTATTTCCAAGACTAGAGTAATTCTCTTGGTATTTTTATGAATGTAGAATCCTAGTTTTGAGTACAGATTGGGTGTAGGTATCCAATTTCTTGAGTAGGTAAGCTTGAGTTCAGCCAGAAGTTTTCAATATAGAATGTCTTATGTCCCCAATGTATCTAGGAGGTGTTTATGTAGATGGGGAAGTGGTCTGAAATGGGTCTAGGCGCAACAGTGGAAAATAAGTGAGGGTACTTTTCCTCCCATGATAGAGATCAAAGAAAGTGGTCTATTTAGCCATCAGGAACTAAAGTTCCAAGTATATCCAGGATTTGATGGAATGATATCAATCATTTGCTACTTTGTAATGTTGTTTCAGAGACAATTATCAAAACCTATGAGTGCATATGGTGTGCTACTAGAATTTGGTCTATCTGTAGAATCACTGGTGAGATTAAAATACTCCCCTATGAGCCAATGAGTGCATGAGTAAAGAGTGAAGAGGTTAGAGATCTCATGTATTATCATTTCTTATCTTTACTAGGTTTTTTATAGGTTCCTATGAAAATCTATGAGTGAGAATCAACTTGGTTTGTAAGATGAATAGTAATATTGTACTTGTGGTATTCATGTCGAGCTATTTTGACAATTCTAATTGTTTATTCCTATAGAGATACCCCCTTTGAATCCATCCGGAGGGATTTGGTACCATTCATTTATGTGTTTTCCTTCTATAGATTTAAGGGTGAAAGGCTTTAGTGGTCCTTTCTTTTCTTGTAAAGTGATAATATTATGTTGTTTTTATATATGAATCTATGGATAATTTCTCTTCTCTTACCATATGAATATCCACAAATGTTCCAAGTAGAGATTATCATGAATAAAGAGTGTTTATCCTAATGTGTTGGATGCAGTAGGCTTATGCTAGGTGAATATTTTGCTACTCTATATTTGTACTATGTATATGTATTTGGTTCTCCTATTCCGTGAATTTTTCAATGTCATAAAGTGCTATGTTGGTTGTGCTATAGGTGTCAAATGTGATGCCTAGAGTTGTTACAAATTCAGTGAAGGAATTTATATCTGGCCATGAAGAAATGTCGTTAATATCATCTAGTGGCATGGAATTTTCATTGTCATCTATGTAATCATCAAAGAATGGTAGTTTACTAAAATATGAAATATTAGTATGGTTTAATGATTTACCTACATCCTCCATAGAGAAGTAGTTTTCCTTAGTGTATCCCTCCATTGTGGTGATGAGAGAGTTGTAAGATGATACTACTGTAGGATGTTTTTCTATGTTCTTGTTTTTTAGGCTCTACGATGACCATATATCTCCAATGATAGTAGTTTTAATCTTTTCCTTCATGTACCGGTCAATGTTTGTGGTAGGTGTAGGATTATTGTGGAAGGGAAATGGTTTGATAACATTCAAAAAAGGAGGTGTGGTTGTTTTTAGGTGGAGGGGAAGACAATCTAGGTCTCTTTTTGGGACTAAAAGTGTTTGAGTTTCTGTGTGACGGGTTAATAGATCTCTTCCTTTCCCAAACCATTTTCTGATCAGAAGGTTTCTAGGAAGTCACAAATTGTGGCTTGCTATTTGCGTTGTTGATAGGGAAGAACCATGATGGTGGGTTCTTAGAGATGTAGAAAAAGGTGGTGGTAGGGTGTGTAGGGTTTTAAGCTACTAGTATGACGTTGTAGATCTTTTCACCTAGGTGGATCTTTCAGGATACAAGAAGTTCAATAGCACATTTGATAGAGAATACCCAAAAATGCTTTGATGAAGTTTTTAGGATGAAGGGTATCATTGCTAAAAAATTGTAGGGTGGCACTGATGGCGTGAGCTATCTCACGGAAGATTTCCACTTCCCAAAGGTGAGGACGTAGGTAAAAGATGGATACCCATCATGATCATCCAGAACCAACTAGGGAGGATCCTTGTTTGGGGGACCATTTTGTAATGGATGCCTAAATGAAACTAGTACCACAGGGTATTGTCTTCACTTGTTCAAAAAGATGGTCAAGCTTTGTACCTTTAGTCTAAGGCCCTTCACCTGGCCTTATGCTTGATCTTGCTTTCTTAACATAATAAGATGCTTAAAACCTTAATCTAATCATGTAATGTGCCTTGACTGTAAAGACCCTGACCCACATTTTGGGATAACCCTATTTGTTTTGACTAAGTTTGTTTCTCAGAACCTTTCTTTAATCATCTAAGATGTAATTAGGGCTTGTAGAAAGTTTAAGTTTCTTTCTTGAGCTTGTTCATATGATACTTGTATTTTATGGAGAGGTTTTGGTGAAAATTGCAATTTTCCCAAAGTAGGGGTTGATGTGCAAATTTTCCACCTCTAGAATGTTCCTTCTCTCTCTTAGCATCATATAGATAAGAGAGAGAGAGATATGGACACCTTGTTTGGATCTTAGTTGTATGGTGACATCCTTGGTGATAATCTGAACAAATGTGTGAGGTGTGTCTTGATCATGGATGTGTTACCTCAAGTTAGAGAGCCTTGGAGAGGCTTATGTATCAGTTTTTGAGTGTGTAGGGTTGTGCCCTATTGGTTTGTGAGTGTGTAGAGTTATACCCTATCATTTTGTGAGTGTGTAAAGTTGTGCCCTATCAGTTTGTGAGACTATATGGTTGTACCCTATCCATTTGTGAGTGTGTAGGGTTGTGCCCTATCAGTTTGTGAGTGTGTAGGGCTGTGCCTATTAGTTTATGGGTGTGTGGAGATATGGTATCGGGCATGACCTTGGTAGGAGACCAAGTGGGTGAGACCTAACCTAGACCTTATCACCATGTCTTGCATGATGTTGCATGTGGATCTTTTCTTGTGGACAAGTGATGACACCTCTTCCATGATCTATCTCTCTCATCCCCCTTGTATATAATCCCCTTTCTCTCCATGCAAGAAGATCCTCGATGTGTGCTTGTGGATTGATCACCTGCTTGCATTTATCTTATCCGTTTCCTATGTTGCGAGAACTCCAATATGTAGGATTTGAATGTCAATTAACGCGGTTGACTCCTTGATGAGAAATCGGATGGGATTCCCTGAAGTAGCAAGTGTGTGATCTGTGAGGTGACGAGACATCTAGCGCACAGTGATGCTTTTGTGTGCCTAATGCCTGTATAGGGGGCCCACAACTTCAGTTCGGTATATGTATCTTTGAAGCAGTAAGTATCTGATCTGGATGGTGACGAGACATCTGATACCTAAGGTGATTCTTACGCGAACCTGACGCCCGTATGGGGGGTTTTACAACAGCTCTTTTTGGATAGTTACTTGCCTGGATGTTTGTGTTTGGACTTGTTTGCATGTGTAGCGGTGGTGAAACCCGGGACCATCCCAGCGATTCCCATCATAAATCTTTAATCAACTTTTAATCCTGCTTTTACTTTCCTCACATTGAGTTTAATTGAACTCAAACCAATCAACCTTTGTTCTAATTATTAGTCTTGATTCAACTAGATCTGACTAGTAAAATATTCTAAAAAACATTGTCCCTTGGGATTTGATGCTCAACTATACTACGATAAGACCCATCCGCTTGCGGGTGGTATTATTGCATGTTGTTTTGGTTAAAAACTTAGGGATTTCAACCCTAAGTGAGTTTTTTAGTGTGATAATATACCACGTCATAACTCTCCACCAACTCTATTACAATTAAAGTGAGAAGTAAAGTTATAACCATGATAAGAAGGAAATCATTATTAACATGATTAGCAATTATGATTGATTTATGAAACATATGAACATTATAAAAGGAATATGAAGAATATGTATATTCCCTACCAGCAACATTGTATAAAAACAAGCAAGTCCTCATCCAATGCTTCTGTATTTGACCCTATATAAGTATACTACACAGCTGATTATGTATTTTATTATGCCCTGAGGATTTGAGTCGTACCACCCAAATCCAATTGACCACTGCTAAGTTGAAATCGGTGCCATATAGGGTCAATGGTAGAGACAGAGTCCATGACCTCCCCACACCTCTTGGTCAGTGCAAGATAAATACCACAAAGACATATTAGTAAATTGCAACAATGACATATAGTCAAGCTCAGGGATTTGATCTCACATGGCCATCCACATATATAATCATACCTAGCCCACCTTGGTACATGTACGTTGCTAGAAGAATGGGCTCACACATGGTCGTTCTAACAAGAAGTAGTGTCTCACGCATGGCCATCCATCTCAGAACGAGATCGACTCACACATGGTCGTCTCACACATTTTGTAATTAAATATACAAGGGATTACTTGACTTGTACCCCACATATTAAAAAATATGTGCTCCGAGTTAAACTCGTTTCACCATTTAGAAAATGCTGACACTGAATGGATCTGGAATAGGGCCAGATACTAGATTAGGTTCAACTTGATCAGTTAGGCCATTTAAGTATCTCTTAGCATCAATCAAGTTACAACGCATAAACTTTAAACAAATTATACAAAATTAGGGTATAATACATCTCTAGAACATATTTGAGCATATAAGGTGTGATCGCATCACGTTATTACTTAATGTTTGTCGTTTATCGTAATTCTCATCACAAGGACCACGTATCTTGGGGTAGCAACCCCTCATCTCATCACTGAGGAAGTTATCATATCATATAAGGCAATAAGCCATCATTAGGTCATAAGGCCATTTTCCTCCTCTTTCAATGATGCTAGCATCTCGCATGTGCCTCAATAGGCTCAGTCAAACATATCATAATCACCATAGCTCATACCTAGCTATGCATATCAACTTGTTATAACTGCATGGTTAGAGACTTGTAACAAGAGAGATAATTCCTCATTACTACAACCATTCCATAAAGATTCAAGTCATTCACATTACATCATCAGGTTTATGATTCTATTTATCCGATTAGGATTTACAAGGTTGGATCAACAACCACCCTATAGATCATCACTTCCATTATCACTATAAGGTATGTTATGAGATAAAGGTTATATAAAGCAACACTCCTTTATTCTTCACACAACCACCCCATTGGGTATCACATCATATCATGTAAACCTATCATCAACATGATGAAACATGACCACCATCACAAGGTCTCAGTGTAGTCTATCATATAGTGTATCGATTTAGACCATCTAGATGTTTCAGTTGATACTTACCATAGGGTGTCGACTTGTCATCATCACATCATGGTGACTACCACTATGCAAGGCACTAGGGATATCCTTACTAATGGTGTATCGATTTAGCACTTCATGAGAGTGTGACAAGCAAAACCAACTAGAGGTGTGACGGCCAATACCTCCCAAAGGTGTCGGGAAACCAAAGCATGTCGAGCAAACGTAGGTGTGATGGGTTGTTAGGGTTAGGGTTTCAACAGGGCATCACAGGTCAAGGTGTATCAGGAAACCCTTCACTAAGGTGTGTCGGCCTCTACTCAACCAGGGCGTCATGGCTTAGCCCTCAAAGCAGACCAACTCACACAAGGTACCCCCATCGTCATGATGGGATAACTCCCTCCAAACATATCAGTTAGCAACACATATCAGTTTAGGCACTTCTAGGTCATGACAGGCTAGCTCCTTTAAGATTTATCAACCATATTAGTATAGAAACCATAAGCCATGATGGGTTACCCCCCCAACACATGTCGGCCTAAATATCCACAAGGTGTTTCGACCTAAGCATCCCCGAGTCATGACAAATTGCCACATGGTGTGTCAGTTTGTTGCACTACAAGTCATGACGACCTACCCTCAACATGGTACATGTATGTGTGTGGACTTTTTGTATTTAACCTTAGAAAGGTCGGTCACTTGTCCATCTACTAGCTTAGCAAGAAGGTGTAAGACATGAATAGCAAATAAAATGAGATTCCATTATCAAAATAGTTCTAAAACCACTAACGACTACTAGCATACAAGAGATAAATGATCTAGATATGAAGAACAACATAAACATATGAAGAGTGAAAATAACAAAGGAGGTTAAGAGTTATATAACCCACCTCAAAGATCACCACCAAGATCCAATCTCCAAGATCAAACTTCAAGCTCATAAGCTAAAGGTAGAAGATGATCCACCAAACTTGGTCACCACTACACCTCCAAGGAAGAAGATGATACCAAGGTTAAGATGGTTCAAGATGGAAAGAAGGTATCTAAGATCCATGGTCGATAAGAAGAGGAAGAAGAAAAGAGAGCTAGGAAACATAGCTTACCAAGGTAGAAGATGAAGGATGATCAAAGAACACCACAACTTGGAACTCATCCACCAAGCTCCAAGAGACACTTCTAGCTCTTTAAACTTCTCAAGGTTGTCCACCAAGAAGAAGAGAAAGCAAAGATGGAAAGATTAACAATGAAATGAAAAATTATATACATGCCATAGAATGTTTAGTATTTGAACTTGTAAGCATGGTAAGTGGGGCTAGTCCCTGCACCCCAGTGAAAGGAAACTACTCGCTCATGATGAGAGAAACAAGAAAAACAATAGAGAGAGAAGATTCCGCCACGAGCATGGTGAAGGAGATGATCGAAGCTTGGTGGAGAAACGGTCTTCTACACAATGTCGGAGCAAATTTGGATGAGGAGGGAAGAACACCATGACAGACGGGGCAGATCCTCTCACTCCACCTTCTCTTTCTTCTCGTAGTCCTTGCTCGCAGAAGGAGGAGAAACTCGTGGCTGAGATGGCAGCGTAGAAATGGCGTAGACACAGTTGATCTAGATCCAGATCTGAATGAGGTGGCTTGTAGATCTGAGTCTTCCCTCCAGATCTGGTTGAACATGTCACAAAACCACCACGGGGGCAGGTTCTTGGCTATGGGGGTTGTCTCCTCAGGCCCAGGATAGTCCTGCAGCCTCACGGCGTCTGGATTCCCCAGATGATGATGTGACGGGCTGGAGTCACGTTCTATTTATAAGCAGACTGGGCACCGCCTTACTTTCACGATCGTAGTTAGTTGGCAGTCAGTCATGATTCTTTGGTAGATGGTCACGATTCTTTGCACTGATCGCGGTTTCCATGTGGTGGCAGTTGAGGTCACGATTCCTAGAGAAAGTGTGGTCTGCTTGCACCCTTGGTTGTGGTTCCTTGTGCACTTGACTGTGGGGCTTGGAAGCAGTTGATACTGAGCAGATCACGACCGTGAACCTGCTGGGGACCATAGGGTGGAGGAGTAGGTCGACGTTGTTATAGGAAGAGGCATGGTCACCATTGTGAAGGTGCAGGAGCTGCTAGAGGAAGTGGTCACGATCTGTGGGATTCGCAGTCGCGATATGTGGAATCGTGGTTGCGGTGAGGAGTTGGAGGGATCGTAGATGGAGGGGGAGTTGATCGCGATGCTGTTGGCAGGGAGAAAAGAAGAACCGCGGGGCCAGGTCATGATTTCTTGAAGTGGTCACGATCCAGTAATCGCAGTTGTGATATATGGGAAGGGAGCAGAAGGTTGCGATCTCTTGGCTTGGTCGTTCACTTTATTGCAGGTCACGGTATTGAGTTGCACGGTCGTGATTCTCAACAGGGAGGTCGCGGTTCCATCTGTTGATTACAAGGTCACGATCATGTAATCTCGGACAGGTGTCTGTGATTCTTTGAGGAACTGTAGTTCACGGTTATGGGAGTGTTGTTACGATCACAGTTGTAATGGAAAGCAGGGGGCAATATGTAGGCCGATAAAACCCAGAATTGAGGTTCCCTCTTGGACTGATCACGATCAAGAGGAGAGTAGACCACGGGAGAAAGGATCAAGACCTTGGATAGGTGTCCGCGGTGGTGGAGCTTGGTGCAGTTAAGGAGCAGGTCACGATATATGGGATCACGATCGCGATCCTATGGGAGCCGTAGGCAGTTACCCGCAATTTGTTCATTGCTTGGTCATGATTCATGAGCTGGTCGTGGTGCTTGTTGAGACCGTCGTGATCACAATTGTTGGGAAGGCATGTCATAGTTAGTTGGATCGCGAGCGAGGTTGCGATTATGGAAGGGTAGAACCGCGAGCACGTGGCTGAAAGAAGATCGTGACCAGGCTGTATGGATTGATCGCGGGCGCAGGTGAAGGGAGGCAGACCGCGGGCATGAGAGGGTGGTCGCAATGTTTAGGTTTGCAGAGATCACGATCGTGGGAGAGAGAAGAGTATTGGTCGTGATTTGTTAGTGGAAAGGTGGGGCCCAGCGGTCTGTTGAGAGGTGAGTGAATAAAAGAAGAGGGGAGGGTGGCACTCGCTACTGATCAGAATTAAAAAGATCCCATTAGAAAAGGGTATGGGCCTAGGAGATAAGGCCCAAAGCTCGAAACGGCCTGCACAAGGGTGCAAAAAGTCAATAAAAATAGGAGTAAAATCAATTAAGCCAAGTAAATGCACATGTTAGAAGATAAAGCCATTAAATGCACGAATGCAACCAAAACTGGGCTAAACAAGATGATTTGAACTAAGATGAATATGCATTCATCAAAATACCCCGAACTTAAACATTGCTCATCCTCGAGTAACACAAAATCTAAAACAATCGCCAGGTGCATACTTTCAACTCGTGTGGCTGCCTCATCTTCACATCACGATTATTTCTTTTCTGGTTGGTATGACTAAGCATCTCAACATCTTCAGATCATAGAACACATCTTACCATATCTTCATTCCCGAGTTTGCTTCCCAATATCACTTCCTCTCTACTTTTTCCAACATCGGGCATGTCAGAGAGTTTCGTAGGAGTCCAGAGATACCCGCAGAACAACAAGTGTGCACCTGATCTGACACTGGTATTTTTTAGGGTAGTGGTAAGCGTAGGCATTCATTGTGCCAGTAGGTGGAAAAGGGAGTGAATGGTGGTATGGAAGGAAGAAATAAATCTCTCCTCTATTCAACTCGAGATTTTTATTATATGATTTGCAATTTCATTGATTGCATTTTTGTGTCTGAATCTATTCGACTCGAGATTGCATTTCTTTTTGTGTGCGCTTAGGCATCTTTTCTTGGTGGTACGCCCCTATTTCGTAGTGAGGGGTATGGAAGAAGCGAAAAGGGAGAGAGAGTGTGCCACCCCAAACTTAGGGTTTGGCACTATTTTGGTTATTTTTGTTTCTTTTTTATGGACAGAGGGGTAAGGACATGATAGAAGAAGTGTAGAAGAGAGTTCAGATCAGAGTGCAACTTGATTTACAATCCAGTGCACCAGGTTGTTCTCCTTATCATACTCTGCTCAAATAATGACTTGATGTGGATCCAGTGGAGATTCCATGCTATTGTTCCACTAGTCAGTTAGGAAGCAGAACATGTTTGATCCCACTCAGTTTGACAGATACTTGCCATATTTACTGATCATGATGTTAGGATTCATAAGCTTCACACGGTGATTTATAACCATTGGCTAGTTTCAGAAATTGTTCTCCTTGAGGCTTCGTTTCGAAAAAGGAGGGTATAATGATTCAAGACTGTGTGGAAAAACAGGATAGCCGGCTAGGTAATGTCTTTGATTGAAACAAAAGCATCAAAACTTCATCAAGTTTCTATACAAACTGCTATGAAAACTTTTGAAAAGTTTGAAAATTTTTGAAAAAAATGCTCAAAAATGCCACAAAATTTCAACGATGAAATCTTAAGTCTAAAACGGATAGGAGAGGGTGGAATGTAGAGTATGTACCACCCACCCTCCACCTCGAACTTAGAAATTGCTCGCCCCGAGCAAACTCTAAATCCGAGATGGAGGGGAAAATCGTGTCGGTTGGTCCACCAAGTGTGGTTGCATTCCTTTCGACGACACGTCCTCCATCTAAAATCTCAAAAATGAAAATTATCAGGATGTAAGATCACATCTTGCGATGCATTGTCTACCATGTGCAAAATTTTCTAATTTTAAAACTTAAAAATAAAAACTATACTAAGGTCGGGTTGCCTCCCGACAAGCGCCTTTGTTTTACGTCGATGGCTCGGCGTGATCTCTTTAGTTTTTTGGTAGATATGTTGGTTTGGATAGATTCATCTATTCATCAGTGCTAGTGTCAGCTATGGTGAAATATCTTTTCAAGCATTTCCATTTGCCACAAAATCGCCTGACTTGTCACTCCATAAGGTGAATGCACCATGTGGATAGATGCTTTTGACAATGTATGGTCCCGACCAGTGAGAACCAAGTTTCCCTGGGAATAACCTCAGTCTCAAGTTGAACAACAGAACTTGGTCTCCCACTTGAATGTACTTCCTCTTCAGATGACCATCATGCCAATGTTTCATGTGTTCCTTGTATATTCAGGCATTCTCATAAGCCGTCATCCGAAGTTCTTCTAGCTCTTGAAGTTGTAGAATCCTAGCTTCACCGGCTTTCTTAATGTCAAAATTCAGCTGTTTTATTGCCCATCATGCTTCATGTTCTAGTTCCACGGGCAGGTGACATGATTTTCCGTAGATAAGTCTGAAGGGTGTTGTTCCAAGAGGAGTTTTGAACACGGTTCGGTAGGCCCATAAAGCGTCATTGATTTTCACTGACCAATCCTTTCAGTTGCGTCCTACTGTCTTTTCCAGGATAGCTTTGATTTGACGGTTCGAAACCTCTACCTGCCCACTTGTTTGTGGGAGGTAGGGGGAAGCTACCTTGTGTGTTACACCATATCTTCTCAACAACACTTCAAAGCATCTTTCCAAAAAATGAGAACCTCCGTCGGATATCACAGTTCGTGGGATTCCAAAGCTGGGAAAAATAATATCTTTGAACATTTTAATAATGGGTTTTGAATCGCTAGTGACGGTTGGTATGGCCTCTACCCATTTAGAGACATAATACACTACAACAAGGATGTAGGAAAATCCATGTGAGGATGGAAATGGGCCCATGTAGTCCACTCCCACAACATCAAAAATCTTGACTTCTTGGCATAGCTTAAGTGGTATCTCATCTCTTTTTGTAATGTTTCCCATTCTCTGACACTTGTCACATGACAACAAAAAGTTATAAGCATCTCTGGATATGGTTGGCCAAAAGAAACCACACTGCAAAACCTTTAAAGAAGTTTTCTTCGAACTCATATGGCCTCCGATTGGGGCGGAGTGGCATTGCTCTAAAATAAGTTGGGCTTCTTCCTCTATGATACAACGTCTGTAGAGACCATCAACACAGAGCTTGAAGAGGTACGGATCATCCCAGTGATATTGCCTCACATCATGCATGAATTTCTTTAGAGCATTGCTAGTACACTCAGGGTGGCTGACATCAGTGGCAAGGTAGTTCACATAGTCTGAGTACCAAGGAGTAGCTTCTGAGACTTTCATAAGCTTGTCATCTGGAAGAGAGTCATTATTTGGGATCTTCTCAGTTTCCAGAGTGTGGATACGACTTAAGTGGTCTGCTACCACATTTTTTGTGCCTCTCTTATCTCTAATCTCAAGATCAAATTCTTACAATAGGAGAATCCATCTTATTAGCCTTGGTTTTGCATCTTTCTTTTTTAGAAGATAAGGAATAGCAGCGTGATCAGTGTAGACAATCACTTTTGAACCAATGAGGTAGGATCTAAACTTATGAAAGACATATACAACTTCTAGGAGTTCCTTCTCAGTAGTTGCATAGTTCCTCTGAGCTTCGTCAAGGGTCTTTGATGCATAATAGATGACATGATGTTTCTTCTCTATACATTGGCCCAGGACGAAACCCACAACATAATCACTGGTATCACACATAATTTCAAATGGGCAATCCCAATCTGGGGCTCGACTGATGGGTGTTGTTGTAAGGGCATGCTTTAGATTGTTGAAACTCTTGATACATTCTTCATCAAAATAGAAGTTAGCGTCCTCCAGCAAAAAGTTTGTCATGGGCTTGGTTATCTTGGAGAAATCCTTGATAAACCTTCTATGGAAGCTTGCATGACCAAGGAATGTGCGGACTTCTCTTACATTGGTAGGGATAGATAGTTTGGAGATCACTTCGATCTTGGCCTTGTCCACTTCAATTCCTCGATTGCTGACCCTATGGCCAAGGACAATGCCTTCTTTTACCATAAAGTGACATTTCTCCCAATTTAGCACAAGATGTTCTTCTTCACATCGTTTGAGGACCAGGGAGAGGTGCTTTAGGCATGAGTCATACGAATCCACATATACAGAGAAATCATTCACAAAAACTTCCATAATGGTTTCAGTTAAACCAGCAAATATGGTTGCCATGCAGCGTTGGGAGGTTGCAGGCGCATTACAGAGTCTGAATGGCATCCTTCTAAAGGCGTATGTTCCAAAGGGGCAAGTAAAAGTAGTTTTCTCTTGATCATCTGGATGTATAGGAATTTGATAGAATCTAGAGTAACCATCAAGATAGCAGAAATGTTCTTGGTGAGCCAATCGCTCTAAGACTTGATCTAGGAAAGGCATCGGGAAATGATCCTTGTGTGTGGCCTTGTTCAACTTCCTATAATCGATGCACATCCTCCACCCGGTTACTGTTCGAGTGGGGATGAGTTCATTATCTAAATTCCGTATCACATTAGTGCAACATTTCTTTGGAACAACATGTACAAGACTCACCCACGGTGAATTAGATATTGGATAGATGATTATGGTACTGAGAAACTTGATGACTTCATGGCGGACTACTTCCTTCATATTAGGATTCAACTTCCATTGATGCTCAACTGTCGGCTTGTGGTCTTCCACCATAGGGATTTTGTGCATGCAAAGTGCTTGACTGACCCCGGTGAGATCGCTCATCTTGTAGCTGATAGATTTCTTTCTTTCCTTTAATTCTTTCAGGAGTTTATCTTCTTGTTCGGTCTTTAGATCGGAATTTATAATAAATGGACAAACCTTGAGCTCATCCAAAAACACATACTTAAGTCCCTCAGGCAGGGGCTTCTGGCTTCTCGCATGGCTCTTCAGTTACATTCACAACTTTGAGTTCCTCATACCTAGCTTCAGGATCTTCTTCTACAGAGTCGAGGTGAAGGATACAATCCTTAACTTGTTCTCTGATGGAATTATCAGCAGATAGGTTTGTTAGAGCCACTTCTAAAGGGTCGTCTTATTCATATTCCTCTTGTGTGAGGAGTGACATTTGCTCAATGCAATCAATCAAATAGACTTATTCCTGCATGCTCTGTCTTCGCATGCTTTCGAAAACCTTGAACTCAAGGGTTTCTTTCCCTAGTCTGAGCAGCAAGGTCCCTGCTTCAACATCAATCAAAGCTCTTGTAGTGGCAAGGAACAGACGGCCAAAGATAAGAGGGTATTTGTCGTCTTCCTTTATGTCCATGATGACAAAGTCACATGGGACATAAGAGTCTTTTCCATCCTTGATAGGGACATCTTCAATGATTCCTAAGGGAAGAGTCATAGAGTTATTTGCAAGTTGTATGGTCATTCCAGTTGGGATAAGTTCTGCAAACCCTAACCTCTTACAAAGTCTTAGTGGCATGATAGAGATGCTAGCACCGAGATCGGCCAATCCCTACTTACATGAAGAGTCACCGATATGGCATGAAATCCCAAAGGATCTCGGGTCTTTCTGCTTCTTGGGCATTTTGCTCTAAATAATATCAGAGGTAGTCATTGCTAACTTCACCGTCTCATATTCTTTGGTTATATATTTCCTTGTGAGAAGTGACTTCAAGTATTTCGTCTAGGCTGGTATCTCAGCCAGAGCATCAAGGAAGGGTATATCAACATGAAGCTTCTTCATGGCTTCCTTGAACTTATTGAAATAGGTATCAAGCTTTGTCTACTTCAAACGAGCTGCGAAAGGAGGACGAGGCTTGTATACTGACACATTCGACTCAGGTGTGTATTCTACCTTTGAAGTCGATGGTTACTCCAATCTTGGTTTGTCTGTCTTATCAGCGGTTGGTTGTTCCTTCGGTTGAGACTCATGTATTGTAGAGTATTGGACATTCACAAAGTCATCATCATTTTTTGCCACTTTTGGTATCTTAGCAGGGGAGTCAGAATAGTCTTTCCTGGAACTGGCGGTGACAGCCTTCAGTTGCTCTGGATGTTTAGGATTGTTTTCGGGTTGTCCAGCAAAGGCTCCAGCAGGTGGCTTCATGCTAGCTGTAAGTTGAGCTAGTTGAGATTTCATAGCCTTCTGATGGGCTTGCTGGTAAGCTATCATAGTCTTCTATGACTGCAAGATCTTCTCAATAGCTGACAATTTGTCATCAGGATAGATGGGACCGGCTTGTTGCCCTTGTTGTTTTTGTTGATAGGGAACTTGGTTGGGGTTCTGAAATTGAGAATTGTTAAGATAATTGTTGTAGTTTCTATTTTGATAGTTTCCTCTAAAGTTCCCTTGATTTCCAAATTTTGGTTGTTGGTTATACTGGAATCCTGGCGGGACTCGTTGTTGAGTATTTGAACCAAGTTGTCATGATTTTTTTTCTCCAGAAGGATTTCCATATTGAAAACCTGGATGGTTCCTATTCTGAATCAAATTATAGTACCCTTGACCAGGGATGGTGTTGACAACATTTAGATTTTCCATTTGACCATTATCTCCTTGGGCACAAGTATTGCTCAAAATAACATCATAGAGAATGTTACAGGCTAGAGTAGAATGATCAGTTCCTTTGCATGCTTCACAGAAGAGTGAAGCTGACTTAACTTGTTCTTGTTGTCGAGGGGGTGAGCGTCTTCTTTCATAGGCGGAAAAAGATGTTTCAAGTTGGTCTTGCTTGGCGACTAGAAGATTAAGAGACTCAGAAATAGACTTGTACTCAGGAGTAGCTTCTTCCATAACAACCTTCAACACTCCTTTACTTACGGGTCAACCCAGTTGGCTTGATTTTCAGCTACAAAGGTGATAACCTTCCACGGGCTATCATAGCTTTGACGCATGAAGTTTCCTCCAGATGACGAGTCTAAAAACTTCTTGATGTCATCATCCACACCCCTATAAAAGATTTCGATGAGTTGATTCTTAGGAATGCCATGATGTGGACATTTGCGCAGGAGCTCTTTGTATCTTTCCCATGCTTCAGCTAGGGATTCTCTAGGGACCTGAGTGAATTGTGTTATTCGGCCCCTAATTTCATAGGTGAGAGAAGGTGGATAAAACTTTTCTAGAAAAACATTTTGAAGTTGTTCCCAAGTGGTGATGGGTTCACATTGCAAGGAGTTATACCAGCTCATAGCTCTATCAACAAGAGAGTACTTGAAGAGACGGAGTCTGATGGCATCATCTGTGACTCCATTTTTCTTTGTCATGGCGCATAAGTCCATGAACCTCAAAAGATGTTCTTCACTATCTTCTCCTTGCTTACCATAGAAAGGGCTATTTTGAAGCAAAGTGATCCAATGTGCCCATATCTCAAAGTTGGGAGCGTTGATGGGAGGAGGTTGTACTGGGTGGTGAACGTCAGCAGCTTTAGCGATTGAGAATTCTCTAAGGTCTTTTTGTAGCTCATCTTGTTGAGCTGTTGCTTGAGATGCTTGGATTTCTTCTTGAACTGCGGCTCAGTCTTCTTGCATAAGCCTATCCCTTTGTGCATTAAGGGCTTGATCTACCCTTCGAGCGATTTCCTCCTCTTGAGCCATTCTTGCTTGGTTCTCTCTGTACTGACGGTGAAAGGTTTTTTCTATCTCATGGTCAAAGCTAGCAGAGAGTCTGGGACTGTCCGAGCGGCGCAGACACTAGACTTTGTGGGTACCTAGGATGGAAAGATCTTTGGGTAGTAAGATGGATGGAGTAGAACCAAATTCAAGTATAGATGATCGATAGTATCAAAAGTAAAAGAAAAAACCTAAATTAGCCTCAAAAGAACTATATTTAACTAGATGATTTCGTTGTCCCCGGCAACGATGCCATAATTTGACATGGTATATTATCACACTAACAATCTCACTTAGGGTTGAAATCCCTAAGTTTTTAACCAAAACAACGTGCAATAATACCACCCGCAAGCAGACGGGTCTTATCGCAGTATAGTTGAGGATCGAATCCCAAGGGACAATTTTTTAAGAATCTTTTACTAGTTAGATCTAGTTGAATCAAGACTAATAATTAGAACAAAGGTTAATTGGTTTGAGTTCAATTAAACTAAATGCAAGGAAAGTAATAGCAGGATTAAAAGTTGATTAAAGATTTATGATGGGAATCGTTGGGATGGTCTCGGGTTTCACCACCGCTACACATGCAAACAAGTCCAAACACAAACATCCAGGCAAGATATAACTATCCAAAAAGAGCTGCTACAAAACCCCCCATATGGGTGTTAGGTTCGCGTAAGTATCACCTTAGGTATAAGATGTCTAGTCACCATCCAGATCGCATACTTACTGCTCTAAAGATACAGATATCCAAATGAAGTTGTGGCCCCCCTATACAAGCATTAGGCACACAGAAGCGTCACCATGGGCTAGATGTCTCGTCACCTCATGGATCACACACTTGCTACTTCAGGGAATGTCATCCGATTTCTCATCAAGGAGTCAACAGTGTGAATTGACATTCAAATCCTACATATTGGAGTTCTCACAACATAGGAAACGAACAAGGTAAATGTAAGTAGGTGATCAATCCACAAGCACACATCGACGATTAACAATGAAATGAAAAGTTATATGCATTACATGGAATGTTTAGTATTTGAACATGTAAGCATGGGCAGCGGGGCTAGTCCCTGCACCCCAGCAAAAGGAAACTACTCGCTCATGATGAGAGAAACAAGAAAAAAAATAGAGAGAGAAGATTCCGCCATGAGCATGGTGAAGGAGATGATCGCAACTCGGTGGAGAAACGGTCTTCTACACAATGCCAGAGCAGATCTAGATGAGGAGGGAAGAACACCACGACAGATCCTCTCACTCCACCTTCTCTTTCTTCTCATAGTCCTTGCTCGCAGTAGGAGGAGCAGCTCGTGGATGAGATGGCAGTGTAGAAATGGCGTAGACACAGCAGATCTAGATCTAGATCCAGATCTGAATGAGTTGTCTTGCAGATTTGAGTCTTCCCTCCAGATCTGGGTGAACATGCCGCAAAACCACCACGAGGGTAGGTTCGTGGCTATGGGGGTCGTCTCTTTAGGCCCAGGACAGTCCTGCAGCCTCACAGTGTCTGGATTCCCCAAATGATGATGTGACGGGCTAGAGTCGTGTTCTATTTATAGGCAGACTGGGCACTGCCTTACTTTCGCGGTCGCGGTTAGTTGGCAGCCGGTCGTGATTCTTTTGTAGATGGTCACAATTCTTTGCACTGATCGCGGTTTCCATGTGGTGACAGTTGAGGTCGTGATTCCTAGAAAACCCGTGGTCTGCTTGCACCCTTGGTCGCAGTTCCTTGTGTACTTGACTGTGGGCCTTAGAAGCAGTTGATACTGAGAAGATTGCGACCGTGAACCTGCAGGGGACCGCAGGGTGGAGGAGTAGGTCGACGCTGTTGTAGGAAGAGGCCTGGTCACCATTGCAAAGGTGCAACCACTGCTAGAGGAAGTGACCGCGATCACAGAATTGCGGTCGCGATCTGTGGGATTCGTGGTCGCGATCTGTGGAATCATGGTCACGGCGAGGAGTTGGAGGGATCGCAGATGGAGGGGGAGTTTATTGCGACGCTGTTGGAAGGGAGAAAAGAAGAACTGCGGGGCCAGGTCGCGATTTCTTGAGGTGGTCGTGATCCAGTAATCGCGGTCGCGATATATGGGAAGGGAGCAGAAGGTCACGATCTCTTGGCTTGGTCATTGCCTTTATTGCAGGTCGCGGTATTGAGTTGCGTGGTCGCGATTCTCAATAGGGAGGTCGCAGTTCTATCTGTTGAATGCAAGGTCGCGATCCTATAATCTCAGACAGGTTTCCGTGATTCTTTGAGGAACTGCAGGTCACGGTTATTGGAGTGTTGCTGCGATTGCGGTTGTGATGGGAAGCAGCAGATGGCGATCTGTAGGCTGAGAAAATCTAGAACCGAGGTTCCCTCTTAGACTGATCGCGATCGAGAGGAGAGTAGACCGCAGGCGGAAGGATCAGGACCTCAGACAGGTGTTTGCGATGGTGGAGCTTGGTGCAGTTAAGGAGTAGGTCACGATATATGGGATCGCGATCACGATTCGATGGGAGCCGTAGGAAGTTACCCACAGTTTGTTCACTGCTTGGTCATGATTCATGAGCCAGTCGCGGTGCTTGTTGAGACTGCCGCGATCGTGATTGTTGGGAAGGCAGGTCGCGGTGTTGGATCGCGAGCGAGGTCGCGATTATGGAAGGGTAGAACCACGGGCATGTGGCTGAAAGAAGATCGCGACCAGGCTGTATGGGTTGATCGTGGGCGCGGCGGAAGGGAGGCAGACCGCGGGCATGAGATTGTGGTCGCGATGTTTAGGTTTGCTGAGATCGCGATCGCGGGAGAGAGAAGAGTACTGGTCACGATTTGTTAGTGGAAAGGTGGGGCCCAGCGGTCTGTTGAGAGGTGAGTGAATAAAAGAAGAGGGGAGGGTGGCACTCACTGCTGATCAGAATTAAACAGAGCCCATTAGAAAAGGGTATGGGCCTCGGAGATAAGGCCCAAAGCTCGAAACGGCCTGCACAAGGGTGCAAAAAGTCAATAAAATAGGAGTAAAATCAATTAAGCCAAGTAAATGCACATGTTAGAAGATAAAGCCAATAAATGCACGAATGCAACCAAAACTGGGCTAAACGAGATGATTTGAACTAAGATGAATATGCATTCATCAAGTTATATCTCCCACTGAGGTTTAGAATCTCACCCTGTGGGTTTCCCACATCCCTTTTAGGTGGACATGCATGAGGAGGTAGAGATCATGTAGCAGAGGTTGAGGAGCAGTAAGAGAGATAGTAGTTGACAAGGTTGGAAGTGTTGTTGGATGTATTCTATTGTTAGAGTCCTAGATTCGTCCCTATACACTTGGGTCTTTGGGGATGTTTTGTGGATGTTTTGTGAATGTGCTTTCAATATGTGGTTGTCTTGTTCTCCCTGTTGTCTATAGTTGTAGTGGATATATGTATATATGTTTAGGAATAGGTTTTCTAGTAACAGGTTGATAGCACACAAAGTACGTGCTTTGAGGCATGAAATGACTCATATGTAAAAGTTTTTGTTGGTTGACAGTTTTATGAAAACGGTTTTAATTTTTAGTATTTTCTAGTAATCTTCTTATTAATCTCTCTTTTGTGGTTTTATTTAGAGTAATCTCACTTTTGTGGTGCCGGGCATCACATTAGTAACATGTGGCATGCTCTTGTTTTCAGTTTGGTCCAATTTGAATGTTGTTTGAGCTAGTTACACATATGTGCTTATTTTGGACCTAATTGTAGTTTACCTATGTTTAGGATTTATCTTGCAATTTGTCACATTCTTGATGAACCTCACATGTTCTAGTATCATGTTAGAGAGAGTGGTGCCTTGTTGCACCTAGGTTTCATGACGAGAGATTTGGTGACATCATGTGTTATTTCTTGGGTTTGCTTGGATACCCAAGTTTGGTATTGACCATGTGTATTGATTATTGAGTTTTTGGTTTTTAGTGACCACCCTATTGTTTCTTTGACCTTAATCTCTATGGTTGAATAGGTTTTGAATTTTTCATGTGCTCTCTTTGGTCAAAGAACCTTTACCCCCTCTCTTTAGTGGATGGGAACCTAGGGTTTTGATGTTATGAGACTGTTGGGCTTTTGGAGCCTAGTTCTCTTCGACTGATGATCTTTTAGACTAAGTGATATCGATAGTTTTCCTAGTTTTTAACGACCTTTGTTCCATGCCTAGTTTTAATGCTTGCATGGCTGAGTTTTTAGGGACAAGTGGCACATGTAACATGATAACTAACCTCCCTCACCTCTCTCCTACCCTTAGGTATATAAACCCCTATCTTTGCATGCAAGTGATACTTTTGCTTTGTTTTCTTAATCTCATCTCCTTGGATCTCTTCCCTTGTATTCTTGGTGGAGAAGCAGAGCTCAATCTTGATGCAAGGTGGTCAAACCCTTGCATGTGTGGATCTAGGCTTGGAGAAACTTATCTTTGGTGATCCCTTGGTGCTCCTTGAACTTGGTAAGTTATCTATCCTTCTTAGTTTCATTTTCTTGCAACCCTCTCCCTCTCTTCTTGTCTTGGGTGAACCCATGGTTCTCCATGGTGGTTCTTCTTGAGGGACTTCTCTTTTCTTGGTCAAATCCATGGTTTTCCATGGTAGTGCTCAAGTTGAGATAAATAACTCTTATTTCTTCTTGTCTTTTTTGGCATAGGGATTTCACTCTTCCTTGTGCACCTTTAACCAATGGTTTTGTTTCCCTGCTTGAGGTGATTCTATCTTGGCCATGAGTTTGTGATCAATCTTGGTTTTCCTCTCTTTCCTTGGAGAATCTTACTTTTGGAGTTGTTCTTTACAATCAAGGGGAGTTATATAACTTTCTTCTCGATTATTGTTACACCTAACCTTACATGCAATTAATATATCTCTAAAATGTAGTTCTAAATAGTATCATGATATCTTGAACTAGGGTTAGATAATATGTGGGGATCTTGAAATGGATAAACCCCTTTTATCTAATCCTTAATTCTTGTATCTAAACTCTTGTCGATGATGGAGGTGTAGGTTCCTTCATGCACATTCTAAACATTGGTTCCTACTCATGATCATGGGTTTTGTTCTCTTATTTGAGGATGGAAGTTTGGGATATATGTGTGATGGTTAAATGTTTGATTTTCTCTCCCTTTCTTTATGGTTCATTTTCTCTCAAGATTGATGATTAGATTTAGGGTTTTAGTGATGATCTTCTTCTTGTACCTTGCACTTTGGTGACTTTCAGTTCTTGGTGGTGATCAAACTCTTTTGATCATATGTTGGAGGTGTCTTTCTTTTCTTTTGATGCCCATCGTGATGTGATCTATGTGTTTGTAGGGCTTTGATGGTTTGGGGTCACTAAGTATAGACTAACTTGTAAGGTCACTCAGATGATATGTCCTCTTCAGTCAATTAGTTTCTCTCCATGATCTTCGGTCACCTTCAGCTATGTTCTTCGGTCGATGAGATTCCTCCTTTATTCTTTGGTAGGCAAGTTTTTAAGCCATGGTGGCAGTGGTCACTATGAATGTTGTCTTTCATTTCCATTCAAGTCCCTTCGATTGATGGAGAGGTATGATATCTTCTTTAGTCACGCAAATGTGTGATATTGCTTCCTCTTTAGTCTATTATGTGCTTTATGGTAATTAACGATGACCCACCTCTTTGACTAATGAAGTTGGTGAGGTCCATTCCTCTTTATTTGATGAGATTTCTTAGACATGTGCTTCCTTGTGTGGATGACTTTGTGATGATGGCAGTTGATCTTGTTTGCTTCCAAGAATGTAGGAGATGATGATAATTAGGGCTTGATGTTAATTGTTGTTTTGAAACACTAACTTAGTTAACTAAGTTGAAAGCTAACCCTAAATTTAGTACATGGTGATAATACATAGCTTTTTTGAGTAAGTAGCATGATGATACAATACTCTCTCTCTCTCTTCATGTTGTAAGCCTAATTTGCTTTTGAATGAACATCATAAGATAATGTTTTATTGGGTATCACTTATGTGACACATGTGTGATGATGATGAGCCTTGATTAGGCATGGAGAAATAATGATGTTTTGCAGGGTACAATGTGAATGGTCTTATGGCCTGGTAGTGACCTTGTGCTCTATTTGAGGTGATATCCTTTAGTGATGTGATAAGGGATTGGTATCCAATGATGATGTGATAATGGGGATGTCCCTGTGTATGATAGTAAACTAGTAATATGTGGTGATGCGATCAACTTTATGATTTATACGTTTTATAGATTCTGAAGTTACACTCGACCTATGCTTTGTAGAATCAGTTAAGGGTTTGCTTGTAACATGATTGATGCAGTAAAAGACACCCAATTGGCTTAACTAATCAACTGGAATCCTAATCATGTAGTTTTCTTGGCCATAGATCTGTTCTAATGTTAGTTCTTGTTGGATGGTGAAACAAGTATTCCTAAGGGAAACTCAAAACACATATTTTTGAGTGTTTGGGTTTCTTGGAGAGTCATCCTTGTCATCCAGATTCCATGCATTTTAGGGAGGATGGTTGCAATCATTCCTACCCCTCAATTTGAGAATAGCTATGGTCGTGTCTTAGTGATTATATGTATGGTGTGATTGGAGGACAATTGTTGTTGTACCCCAGTAGCAGTGTTATACTTGCATGTCCTGGTGGATAGTGTCATACCCTGTACCAAGGGCAGACTAGGAGTTTTCATCTTGACTATATGATACTGGTGGTAGTTTGACTGATATGTTATTACAGTGCAGACTCGTACTCATCGAGTCGTACGGAGAAGATCTTGGATTATGACTCATATTGGATCTTGTATGGCACTGATTTTGACTTAGCAATGGTTAGTTGGATTTGAGTGGTACTACTCAAATCCTCAAGGAAATAATTAAAAAAACACAATACAACTGTGCTGTATATCTATTTAGGGTTAAACATGCTTCACATTGGATTTTTACCCTTACCTTGTTTTAATTACTACTTAGTTGTTATAGAATGTGGTAAGGAAAATCAACTGTTATACATGTTCTTCATATTCCTTCTAAAAGTATATGATGATCTTCTTACCTGCTAGAGCTATTACATCTGCATAACCTGTGTAATGAGTATTAATTATTCATTTAGCTATTACATCTGCTTAATAATGATGTATCCTATTGTTTCGATAATTATTGGTTGAGATTTATATCTCTCGCTAGGACATGGATATCAACCTTGTGGTTCACCACATCTTTTTAGGTTGTTGTCAGGGACGTGGGCAAGATCGTACTATTGAGGAAGAGTAGCTTGTAGATCAGTAGTCTCCGAAGGTTGGTTGGCTGTGAGTCTTGTAGTAGTGTCTTATATGTCGTCCTTGTACTCTCAGGTCTAGGAGGGATGCGTTTTGTAGATGATATGTACATTGATACATGTTTTGGCAGTATGCCTTATTTGTTCATAAGGCTTGTATAAGTGATTTGTATATGTGAGTAGATCTCTTATAATAGGTGTGTGGCAGATTGTCATTGTACAGATGTTAGTACGTGGTATGGCATGTGATATGTTACCGGTTGTGGACCTTGTTGTAATATGTTTCTGCTTAGTGATGGTAATATAAAATCAGTTTTAATTCAATCATTTTGTGGTAATGTGGTCGTTTAGTTTCTAATCACACGCTTTTGTTTCAAGTTATCTCATTGTGTGGCGTCGGGGCATCATAGTTTAGGTTGGTATTAGAGCTCTAGGTTTGTTGAGTCTACAGGGACATAGGACTAGGGCTGTGTTTGTTCTTGTGTCCACCAACATATCTAATTGTAGCTTCTTCTTATTAAGATAGAGAGCATGTAGAACATACTGAGAGTAGTGTTTATGTACTAGGAGGTGGTGCTAGAAGGCAGGCCATAGTAGATGTGTAAGGCCCCTAAATTTGATTAATGAATTGAATAAGATTAATTATCATAATTGAATTATTATAACCCTAATATAACCTTGTGATATGCTTTGAAATCATAAGGCAAGCTTAAGTTTCAAATTTGGTCCAATTTGGACATTGTTTGAGCAAGTTATGCAATTTTATGCACATTTTGGACTTTTCTACAATTTACCCAATTGAGAGGCTTTCATTGCAATTTATCACTTGAATTTTGTTCCTTGGATATTCTCATATAATTCTTGAGATTTTTGAGCCATGGGGTGCCTATTTAAACCTTTCTTTGAAGGTGTTTTCTCCAAGGGTATTTTAGGGTTTACGCATTTATAGATGAGCTACCTTTAGTAGCTATCAACTAATGAGTTATTTGTTTTGCTTGGAAATTCAAGAAACTAAGGATAAGCATGTCTCTATGGATGGGAGTGAGCCCGGTCAGCGGTTGCGGCTCTGGCGACTGAGTTTGCGATCTAGGGTGAGGCAGTTGTGGCTTGGGACTCGGGGGAGGGGGCCTCTACAATGGTCGGTCGCGACCCCTCTCCCCCTGGGTCTGCTCCTCGGCTCGGTTTCGGCGATCTGCTTTAGGCCGGAGGCTTCCAGCTTCTTCTTCTTCTCCTCTTGCCTGGTTCATTTGTGTGGAGCACCAACCTTGGTTTGGGCTGGTTTTGCATACGAAGGGGTTTGGGAGGGCTGTGTTGCGGCTGCAACCTCTTCCCGGGTCTTTGGATCTGAAGTAGTGCTAGTGGCTTACTGCTCGACAGATCCGCTGGCTTCGAGCCCCCTTTCCTCTTTCTTTGTTCTCGTTTTCTTTACAGGTTTGAGTTCTTAGATTAGGGCAGTTTTTCTGCCGGTGTTTGTATGCCAGGGTGGCGTTTTGTCAGTCCTTTCTAATAAAGGTTTGTTGTCCATCCGTAGTGAAGGTGGCCAGGTTGTGGGTTTCCCCCTATGCCTCGATCATGATTGGGGTTTCCTCCCTTTCTTATGTTGTGGTTGGTTGTTTTGGGTGCTGCTTTTTGCTGATCTTTTTACAAAGGTTGGATGGTGTATACACAAATAAGAATGTTGCTTGGCCTTGGCTTGATGGAGGAAGTAGCTACTACGTAGATACTACCCATGATTGTGGTTTGATTCCGGTTAGAAGCTCCTTTGGCGAGCTATTTGGGGAGGAATACAAACTGAAGCGTCTTATCAGGATCCAATCTCATATGTTAAATGTTGATGTATTTCATCCTTTCTGGCTGTTGTGCCCATTTAGATTCTTCATCTATGTAGATGTCGCATGGCCTTTATTTATATGATGGCAACTGATGTTAAAAAAAATGTCTCTATGGATGGAGGGGGTCTTCTTGTGTGTGTGCTTGTATATTCTTAATAGTTTAAGGCCATAGACACATGGGGAAGCTACTTTTACACCTCATGCTTGCTCCCATCCTTATCCATGGGCTATGTTTACCTCTTCCTTGCCCAAGTACGAAACTTTGTGTTCTTTCTCTTTCCTCTAACCTGGAGAAATGACTCCACTCTATTTTTCTGTGGAACCAAGTGCTCTAAGGTAGAAGACAACCTCTTTTGGAGAAGAAGGTCTCCTAGAGATCCATTTAGCCCTACCTAGGGTTTCCAAGATCATCTTCTAGGGATTTCAACCAAGGCAAGTTATTTTCTTCCTTCCTTCTCCATTTCTCTTACTCTTCTCCTTCCTTAGACCTTCCTCCAGGTTGGAACCTTGTTGTTACATGGTAGAAACTACTCTAAAGCTCTAAAACCCTACCTTTATTTCTCCTTATGCTTAGGGTTTGCTCATTTGATGAGGAAAGGTGCTAGATGGACGAGTTCATAGCTTATTCTTGGATTTTCTACCCTACCTGCTCGAGATTTCTTCTATTTGGGGATTCATCTTCTCATTAGAGGCATGTTTTATAACTTTCTCCACATTTATTGATTACCTTAAGCTTTTTAGATTATGTTCTTGCTTGAAAATGATGATCCATGCACTAAAAAGCTATGCTTGACTTGGACTTCAATTTTTATAATGTTCCTTATTCTGATTTCAGTTACAGATGAACCTGTGATCATGTATATGTTATTCCTAAGGTATAATATGACTTCGATCAGGTTGGTTTTACAACCTATGGTGCAAAGCACAAATCAATCAATGGTCAATTTTAAAGTTTTAAGTTGATTTCTTTTATAAACCCATGACCTAATGATGATACCATTGCAAGAACCCTATGGTGTTGTCTTCATGAAAATTGATGGTGTAACCAAGGGTGTCAACTGACATTAACCCCTTAGGTCATGTTTTGTCCTAATTAGAAGCCTAGTGATTAACAACTAAGTACCCTAATGATGCTATCAATCAATGGTGATATTAGTTTGATATTTGATGTTGATTAATGAATATAGTGTTGATCTAACAACCTATCGTGACTTAATGGTCACTAATGATGGTGGATCAGGTATCCAAAACCTATGGTGAGTTAATCATATGGTTTTAGCATCAATTAAGCCTTAGACCAATGGTTTCTTGGGTAACTTGATGCAATGGTCGAACCTACATTGTAATTGATGGTTTTAATATGAACTTGACCCAATGGTCAAGATATAATGTTTATTACTCCAATAAATTGGAATGATGGCTAATTTAACATTTTGGTCCTAATAATGTGATTTAGATTGTTTCCTTTATATGATCAACTTAAGGATCTTACTTTTTGACAATGGATGGCTTGTTTTGAATGAACAGTCGATTGTGGATTTTACCCTACTTTCAATGGAACTTTTTGTGTTGTTAATTTAGGGATGTCTAGTGCTAGATGGTGACTCTTTATAGAGAACAAATCAAGGACTTCATAGGTGGTTTATCCAAGGTGTTTACTTATGTAAACAACCAATGGTCTTACCTTTTAAACATCTAATGGTTCTGGGTGACATTGTGGTATGGTGATATAGGTTGAATGATGATGGAACAAATGGAGGGTTACCCTTAATAAGGTAGTCTTACCTATTCACTCATATTAATGGAAGGGATGATAATCATATTGTGTTCATATGTAACCCTAATGAGGTATAGCTTGTTATACCTAGCTTTAATATAACTAAATGATGGAAATTGGGTATGAATAGTCCTTTAATGACTAATACAATCATGAAGTACTATGTTAATGTTGTTGAAATCCTAGTATGCTATAACCCAATGGTTACACCTTGATTTAGGTGTGGATTCATACTTGAGAATAGTATGGAATGTGATGGTGATGCTTCACCTTATGCATTCATGATCCAATGGGGATGTCGTGAGTTAGGGTTTGGGTATAAGTGCTAATTAGTAACATTAATATAATTTATCTTGTTGAACCTAACTCTAATGCAAATAGATAAAGATGACTATTCATGTTTAACATTCTTATATGATGGCATGATAGTGAAATAACCTCCTTAACATGATCATCACCTTAATGTGTTAATTCATGGTTGTCATAGCCACATGGTTGATTCTTGCTTATGCGAATCATGTGCATTATGAATATGATGAGGGTTAATCATATCTAGATTCCTTGCATGTTGATGTAATAAAGGAATGTTCTTAATGTTAATATAACCCTGCTATGATTGTTTATGAATATCGCCTAGATGACTAATGCAATTTTGTGTTGATCTGGTGTATTATATGTAAGTGATGTTCATGGGCCTTGTTATAAGGCATGCAAAGATAATGATGATCTTACAGGGAATAGTATGACGGTCTTAATGACCTTTGGGCATGGTTGAGCTCTGAATGTGGTATAATCCTCTTATGTTGATAAGGGTTGATACCCTATGATATTGTGAAAAGGATTTATATCTTGTGATAGTATGATGACTAGTGTGGTCTCATGAATGGCAAGTGAATAGTACCATGTGATGATGAGATGAGAAATTATGTTTCAAACATTTTATATTTTTTTAAAGTTGTGATATTTATATGCTTGTTGGAAGTGAATTAGGGTTTGTATGTCCACTTGTTTGATGCAAACTTAAATTCACCTAATTGGCATAACTTATTTCAACTCTAATCATGTAGTGCCCTGTGCTATAGAGCCATCTCCAGTGTCAGAACTTGCTGGATAGTGAAACAAGTATTCCTAAGGGAAACTCGAAGCGCATACTCTTGAGTATGTGGGTGTGGTAGGTTGAGCATATATCCTTATCATCCACAATGCATATTGTGGAGGTTGGCTCCAGTCATGCCTCATACATCTGATGTGATTGAGAATGTTTACGGTCATGTCTTGGTGATTATAACATGATGTGATTAGAGGACAACTGCAGTTGTACCTTAGTGATTGGGTTTGAATACCCTAGATGCTAGCGTCGTGACATGTACCAAGATGGAATAGTTACATGACTATATGTGGTTGTAGTGACATCTTTGACTGATATGTCATTGTCTTTTACTTATACTAGTCTAGGGGAAGAGATATTAGGATACCGACACTCCTAGATCTTATACGGAACCGAATAGCCCTTTGTAGGGGTCAGTTAGACTTTGAATGGTATGATTCAAATTCCCCAGGGCGTAATAAAAGATGTAATACAACCATGTAGCATATTTGTTTAGGGTTATACACAACATTTCACATTGGATGATAACCCTTGTTTATTATCTTTACATAAAGATGATGCTTAGTGCAATTAAGAGATAGTAGATACACTTAGGTTGTTGATATTCTTGAGATTGTAGATGCGTACATACAATAGCTATGCTTGTTTTGATAACTATACTACTATTGCTGATTATAATCATGATGTTAGCTATCTCATCTTGTTAGTTATGTTTATCATGCTAGCCATGCCTTTGTAACTAGAGATGCATTGACTGCTAATCATGCTTATCCAGATAGTTGTGCTTATTTTATAGCTCTTCTTATGATGTTGATATGTTTAACCTATTAGACATATTGATGTTGTTAGCTATGCATAGGATACTAGATTTATTCATGATGTTAGAGATGCTCATGCTACTAGACTCCTTATATTGTTAATAGGTGTAACGACAGTCGCCAAACCAATAGATACATCGTTACAATTAAGTGGAATAAACATAATTAGCAGATTAACAAAAAAATCACTAAAATTTAAAAACATTTTGCAAGGAGATCCTTGTCCAGAAAACTTATACTGAAAGATACAAAACTCATACATATCATGATTTACATTATACAACATTGTTTCATCTCATTTTGAGGACAACATATAATAGTTTCTCAATCAAAACACATACTGGAGCAACATAAAACCTCGAGGCATTCAAGACAAAATCTCAGATCATTCATGAAACCAGCACGAACCAACTCAAAGGACCTGAGAGTACAAAGACGACACATAGGACTTCTATCTACAAGACATGACATATAGTACACTCAACCTGAGTTATCACTACTACCTCAACTGTTGTTCCTCCTCTGCAGAAAGGTCTTCACCACCTCGTGCATGTCCACCTAAAAAAAATGTGGATCCCACGGGGTGAGACAATTGTCCCAGTTAGAGATATAACTTTCCATTGACCTTATTATTATCATAGATTAAGCATTTATAAACTGAGCAGTGGTTCTTTTTATGTTAAAAGACAAGATAATTCACTATATGAACATAATGAAGTAATCTCCTTTCTTAAGGAGAACATAACATCTACTCATGGTAGAGTTATAAATCATCTATCTTCTATGCAAGGAATGTAAAGAAATATAAATAACATCTATCCACTAAGATGTATAACTATATTGCACATCAAACAATGTTTCTCGTATTCGATCCTTAAGTAGATATGCTACACGACTGAGAATATTTTACAATCACACTTATGCCCTGAGGAGATGAAGCATACCCCAGTTAGCTCCAACTCACCACAAACTTCTCACAAGTCGGTACCATACAAGGTCAATGGAAGAGTTGGTTGCCATTACCTCACTTGTCTTGGTCAGTACAAGACCACTAGCAGGACTATTTCAACTTCTTAATAAGTTGTACTAGGGTACGTAGGCATCCACGCTTAGAGCTACAACATCAACTGCACTCTCTTAGGGGAAACATCTACTAACAACCATCCCCAATTTATGAAATTACTGAGTCATGGTGACACAAGAACCATACTCTGAGCCACGGGTCTGTTCACCATGCTCAACAAAGAGTCCACAACCAAAGTCACACTCGAGCCAGGATATGGCATATAGCCAAATACCACTATCCCATCATATTAATCTTGTAAAGTATTGGCCATAAGTCACACACTTGAATTAGCCAACTATCATCAATGATATGGACTCATTTTAGGTTGAGGCCTTATTGATATAAGGTTGTCCATTATCAACCACTTTAGGTGTTTCAACTATCAAGGTATCAGCCACACCATTACTTGGTATTATACTTATCACTCCAAAGAGTGTCTTGCCCTCACCTTTACAAGGTGTCTCGGGTTAGAGGTGTGCAAATGTTCACCATATCGGGTTGTAGGTGTATAGACACCACCATATCAAGCTAAAGGTATATGAATACCATCCGTATCGGGATAAAGGTATATGTATACCATCCATATTGAGCTAAATATGTTTGTATGTGTTACCCATGTTGTGCAAGAGGTATTAAGCCATCACCATGTCAGGCTAAAGGTGTATTCAATCACCATATCGGGTGGCTCACCATCTAGGGTTGGCCATGATGGGTTAGGGTTTTCCATATCAGGCTCAACCCAATATACAAGTCGATAGGAGTGAAGGGCACCAAGCCATATCAGGCTACACCATGAAATGTTGGGTTGCAACACCAATGTCAGGTTAGGGTTGGTTGTGACGGGAACATGGTATATGTCTGTGTCACCCATGGTGTTTAAGAAGTATCAACTCATTACCATGTCAGGATAGACATCAACTAGAGGTGGCTGTGATGTGCTACATGTCATTTTGAGTTGTGTATCGAGCTACCATATCGTGCAATAGCACTTATTACTCTTCACTCATATCGGGATACCCAAATTAGGGTTTCATATCAACTTACAAGTATACATTTAACCTTTTGTCATGCATGGAGTCTATATTTGACTTCCTATCGTGCAAGAGGTGTATACTACACCCCCATATTGTGGAAGAAGGTATACAATCATATAGATATCATTTTAGTGAAGTAGGTGCATCATCATATTGGGTTAGAGGTGCTTGCTTGTGTGCTTGCACCCGATATCACTTTTATAAAGTGATACCATAATCTTCAAGCTCTAGACCTTAGTTCTAACTATTGTAGTTCATGGAAAAATGTCTAGGAAACTACTATAGAACTCATAATTTCATCAACTATTACAGGAAATTTCAGAATTAAAAGTAGATCATTAAATATAGAAATTTAGGTGATGAATAATAACATGGTTGAGTTCAAGTTATATAACCCACCTTAAGAACAACTTAAAAGCTCCAAGATCCAAAGGTCCACATTCCTAAGGTTGAAGATGAACTTCAAAACTCATCTATATGCAAATAATCACCATGGGTAAGAAATTGGTGAAGAAGAAAAGAAAGGAAGATCATAACCCTAAAATCATGCTTCATTCCAAGGTTGAAGATGATTATGGTCTCACCTTAGGGTCAAGTATTAGCTCCTTCTTGCTCCTTAGCACCCTTGCATGGTACAATACTACTCTTACATGATATTCCACCACCCATGCATGATATGCCACTCACTTATGATCAAAACTCTTCACTATGGGCGATATCACCCTTCTTGGCCGATACAACTTTACTTGGCCGATATGATCTTGCTATGGGCGATACCCAAAGCACATGCACGATATCACATCACTCCTACACGATACAAGAGATATATGCATGATACCTTAGGGTAGGAGGGTTGTAAGGGTCGCAAAATTGCACTAAGGGATGAAACTAGGGGAATATATACTTGTTGCTCATGAAGGAAGGTAAAAATGAGGTGTCATTAATTTGAGCTAGTAGGTGCCACGTGTCCATGCATGGATGACATGTGTACATGCATGAATCAACATTTATCTTGGTATTCCAAATAGTTGATGGTGATGTAGGGATAAATATTCGTCCATTACATATCCCTTTAATTAAGATATATCAATTAATTCATCACTTTATGCACACCTCATCACAACTTTACTAAGGAAGTTGTAACCCGACAAAACTCACTTCCTTGAGGTGATTTGCACGACATGGCCTTTTCCAAGAGTTCAAAAAATGATATGGGTCTCCTCCTATGGCTCCTTGGCCGATAGGCACTCATATATAAGCTTTTCAACTTGATACAACTCAAGTTAAGCTTTCATATTCAACCATTTTCTTGGTCATTTCATCACCAAGATAACCATCATTCATAACGGAATAAAACATGGTGATCCTTATTTCTATCTCCTATACATGATACTAGGAGGGATTAGGGACACTCTAGAGGTGGTAATTTGCATATCAACACCACATTTTGGGTAAATTACAATTTGTACCAAAATTGGTGCACAAGGTACCAGCATTGTTCAAACAAGTTCAAACTTGGAATTTAGACTTTCCACAAGACACCAACTTGCATCATTCTCTCTATAATGATACTAAAACACATGAGGCATGTTCAACATATGACATATTGCAATATAACCCCTTAACTTGGGTAAATTGAACTTTGCTCCAAAACAAAGGAACATTGCTCAAATATCATTCAATCAGGACCAAACTTGGAACATAAGTGTGTCACATGATAACAAAACACCTTAGATGATTATATTAAAGTTATAAGCAACTTTATTAGCCAAAAAAATAGGGTTACCTCATAACCCAGGTCAGGGTCGTTACAAGTTATAAACCCCTAACAAGGATTTCGTCCCCGAAATCCCAGGTAAAGGGAGATAGATATTATTCATTCATCATATCATCAAGTCTCCACATAACATCTTAATGTTATGGAGAAGCCATAGAACTTTGATCAATACAAAGTTCTTCCACACAGGGTTATCATAGAACCTATCACACAGGACACATACTCCATTGTCCATTTCATTATTGACTGTAGAGTCAACTCTAAGTCAGGTAATACTTTTCTTAATCAGAGAAACACTATACATACCTCATTTAATTTAGGTATCAAACCTCACTGATTTGTCACCTTTCTCAACTTACAACTTTATGTGACAAAATTCTTGATTATAAGGAGTCTTCCATACTCCTCATTCAGTTTAGCATTTCACTTCCAAGGAAACACCAGAGTTATGTTTTGTCACCCACTTGTGCCTACAAGTCTCATCATACATCTGTTGTGACATCTAATATGTTGACACAACACCAAACTTTCATACTTCTTGTACCAACTATCTCATTAATTGTACATACTCTTTTCATAAGGGGAGGTTACTTATCAATTAAGAACTTATCTTAGAGGTATCTTTAGATGTTATGTATAAGTTGCCTTAACAAATCTAGATAGGGGTATTCTAAGGAATTATTTTAAGCTTGATAAGGTTTTCCCAATATGATTTTACAATTGTTCATTCAATTAGTACATCCTTATCGATGTTATGTTTATGCAGAGCATAAACCCCTAACATGTGATGTCCATACTATTTTATATAACTACACTGATTTCACAGTTGGCCATTCTAGGTAACCAACATTAATCATCTAATTAGGAGTTATGTTTTAATTTTCCATATCACCTGATACTTCTTAGATACCAAAATTCCTTACCTTGGTATCTGTCACATGTGTTGAAAACACATCACATCCCCATCTTTTCCATCTCTCTGTTGTTTTTACCAAAGCCACACATATAATAGGATCTTCCTTTCATCCTGGGACATTATTTATTATTACACATATCTTTATCTAGGAACCAAGGTCCAAGACAAACTGATACTTTTCTAAGTATCCATCAATTGAACATTTTTAACTCATGCACATCAAGTGTCATAAGACCCACTTGATTGCCATGTCCCTGAATGAAAGAGCACAAAGAAACATATTCCTCTTATTACCCTATCATTATCCATGGTTTTTATCAAAGAGAAGAGATTATCATCTCCTCTATTTATCGCATGAACTTTCAACTGTTCATGAGTCATTTAATCTTGTTTGATCCTAGGTTCCTTTCCATCAGCATAGGAATTATAAGTATGATTACATGTCATCACTCCTTTCTTTGTTATTGTCTAACATGTTCATGAACATTTTGTGATTTTATCACATTTTCCATTTCTACATCATGGGAAAAGATCTTTACTATTCACATAGGCTTTATCAAACAGGGATCATATCTCATGTTCTCATTCTCTTATCATGAGTATTATACTTTTCATTTCCTCATACACACAAATTGATCTGAGATCATCTCAGATTCCATTTAATGCACTTAGTATGTGATACAAATGTTCATACCATTTTTCCAATTTCATTATACTCACTAGATTGTCTTAGAATGACTACCTGATCAGAGTAATCAGAAAGATAACAATCTAAGAGTTCCATACTTGCCCTATCTCCAATAATTATATACCTGGCCAAGGCATACTAGTACTGAGATTAGGTAGTATGCAATTTATTTACTATCATGTTCCTTACTTTTCATATCATTATAAACATAGGATTTAACATTCTTGGATTTTCTCTAGGCATCACTTTTATATCTCATCCTCTTTCACACAGATAAGAGCAATTATAGAGCATTTAAAAGAATATTGAACAGAATATAAATTCTAGTTCTCATCATTTCTTCCCTATGTCCCCATAGGACAATCAATAGGGAAGTCCATAACAACAATCCTTTTTAGGATTATCAGATAGCATCAAGATAAGGCATATCGAAATGAAAAAGCTATATCTGACTGTTACCCCTCACGGTCATCCACCGCTTTAGGTTGACTCAACCCATAGAGTCTAGATGTTTCATGTTGTTGCTCTTGCCTTTTTACACTATTGGGCTATGACTTTTGTAAGCCCTGTTGAGTCTGTCTCAGTTGTTGAGTCATTTCCTCCCTTCTTTTCAGAGAAAATATTTTAGTATGCTCAACATGTACACATCTATAACATGTCTTGTCCTTGTACCATGGTCTTATCAGTCTTATTACCGATGTATAAGCTAAGCCATGAGTTCTTACTAGTGGAAAGTTAGGACTTTTTCCTTTACATAGTGATTACTACCCTGATGCATTAGGCATTTATTGCACAAGTGGCACCAAAAACTTTGGCATTTTAGAACAACTAGGAAATTGTCTCTAAAATTGTAGTGACATTTCCTAAATTCTCATCTTATTTCTCATCCTTGGGTACTTCCATCACATATATACTATCTGTATAAACTTATGGAAGAGTCTACTTTAACGCCATATGTTAATCTTTCCCACATTTTCCACTATTACAACATGAATATGTCATTCAGGAACCCTTTCAAAGCCCAAAGTTTTCATATTAAGGACTGGTAACCTAGGTTGTAATGCTAGTATCCAGTCTACTATATGCATCATTGTTGTCCTAACCTCCCCATCAAGAGCATAAAAAGTAGGATTTTCTATCCCAATTGGATCATGATAGGAATTCTCAGGCACTCATTCTTTTCTTGCATGATCCCTTACACCTCATCCTTGTGCAACAACATTGCCTTCAGCAATGTGTCCCTCGTGTTCTCCATTCATTTTTAAACTTCACCTTTTCTTCTGTACAAGCAGAAGTCACTATACTGGAGGACACTAACATAGACTCAACACCTTAGTCCTATGTCTCTGTAGACTCAACGAACCTTAAGCTCTAATACCAAACATGTAACGACAGTCACCAAGCCAATAGACACATCGTTACAATTAAGAGGAATAAACATAATTAGCGGATTAACAAAAAAAACTAAAATGTAAAACCATTTTGCAAGGAGATCCTTGTCCAGAAAACTTTTACTGAAAGATCTAAAACTCATACATATCATGATTAACATTAACAACATTGTTTCAACTCATTTCGAGGACAACATATAATAGTTGCACAATCAAAACACATACTGGAGCAACATAAAACCTCGAGGCATTGAAGCCAAAATCTCAGATCATTCATGAATCCAGTACAAACCAACTCCAAGGACCTGAGAGTACAGATACGACACATAGAACTTCTATCTATAAGACATGACAAACAATACACTCAACCTGAGTTGTCACTGTTGCCTCAATTGTTGTTCCTCCTATGTATAAAGGTCTTCACCACCTCGTACATGTCCACCTAAAAAAAATGTAGATCCCACGGGGTGAGACAATTGTCCCAGTGAGAGATATAACTCTCTGCCGACCATAATATTATCATAGATTAAGCATTTATAAAATGAGTAGAGGTTTTTTTATATTATTAGGCAGGATAATTCACTATATGAATAGAATGAAGTAATCTCCTTTCTTAAGGAGAACACAACATCTACTCATGGTAGAGTTATAAATGATCTATCTACTATGCAAGGAATGTAAAGAAACATAAATAACATCTATCCACTAAGATGTATAACTGTATTGCGCATCAAACAATGTTTCTCATATTCGATCCTTAAGCAGATATGCTACATGGCTGAACATATTTTACAATCACACTCATGCCCTGAGGAGATAAAGCATACCCCAGTCATCTCCAACCGACCACAAACTTCTCACAAGTCGGTACCATACAAGGTCAATGGAAGAGTCAGTTGCCATGACCTCACTTGTCTCGGTCAGTACAAGATTGTGGGGACCCGTCACACTAAACAAGATTACGCAAAATATAAAATACAATCAATCATTAATTAATCACATACCCAAAAATATGGATAAATTAAAACTGATTTCAACATCAACACCCGCTCAGAAATGTTTGAAGGATCCCGACATCTTTCTTGTATCCATACTATGCCACATAAACAAGCATTAATATGCTAACAAAAGTTTGATTCATTTGAAACATTATATACAAACTTTATCTCGCCCGGACCTGAGAGTACAGGGATGACTCTAGGACACACTAGACATCTAATCAACTTTCCCCAAGATTCATTATTGTAGTTAATCTTTACTTCCATGGTTCTGTTGTCGTCATTGCCGATTACCTAAAAAAATGTGGCGAACCACAAGGGTGAGACACAGTCCGAGCAAGAGATATAACCATCAACAACGTTTATTGATTACAACATTTTTATGTAATTAAATAGTTAAGAAGTTTAATCAGATATAACAAATAAGATCAATAGTACTGATGATTAATAAAATACATAAAGCAGCAGATAATAACTATCATTATTAACCAGACTATCATCCTTTATCTTGTTGACAATATAAGCAGTTCAGTAGCATATGCAGTTCTAGCATCATGAGAAAGTCTAGTAACATATCATAGCTAAAAAAATGAGCATGTCTAATTCATTGAACATATCAACATTATAAGAAGAGCTAACAACATAAGCACAACTATCTAGATAAGCATGATTAGCAGTATATGCATCTCTAGTTACAAAGGCATGTCTAGCATGCTAAACATAACTAACAATGAGATATCTAGTGTCATGATAATAATCAACAGTAGCAGTATAGTTATTAACATAAGCATGGCTATCGTATGTATGCATCTAAAATCTAAGCATATCCACAACATAAGTATATTTACTATCTCTTAATTACATTACGCCTCATCTTTATGTAAAGATAACAAACAAGGGTTATCATCCAATGTGAAACGTTGTGATTAACCCTAAACAAATATGATATATGACTGTATTACATCTTTTATTATGCCCTGAGAAAATTGAGGGTACCACTCAAAATCCAACTAACCACTGCTAAGTCAAAATCAGTGCCATACAAGATCTAGGAAGAGCCAGAATCCTAAGATCTTCTCCGCCCCCAATCAATACGGGTCTACCACAGCGACACAAAAGGTCCAGCTGCTAATAGCCTAGTCCATCCTTGGTACAGGTCACGACACTAGAGAAAGAGGTGGGTACGCATACCCAACCATCTGAGGTACAACCGTAGTTGTCCTCCAATATCATCACATATATAATCATTGAGACACGACCGCATCCGTTCTCAAACTAAGGGCTAGGTATGATCACAGTCATCCTCCCTAAACACTTGAATTTAGGATGACAAGCACCCCACATACTCATCAGTATGAGCTCCGAGTTTCCCTTAGGAATACTCATTTCACCATCTGGCAAGTTCTGACACTCAGATGGATCTATGGCACAGGGCACTACATGATTAGAGTTGCACTTGATTAGTTATGCCAATTGGGTGAATTAAGGCGGCATCAAACAAGTGGACATGCAAACCCTAATTCACTTCTAGAAAGCATATAAATATCAAAACTTTGAAAAGATATAAGTGTGAAACATAATTTCTCATCTCATCATCACATGGTACTATTCACTTTCCATTCATGAGACCACACTAGTCATCATACTATCATAGGATATAAATCTTTTTCACAATATCACAGGGTATCAACCCTTATAAAAACAAGAGGATTACAACTCATTCAGGGCTCAAGCATGCCCAAAGGTCATTAAGACCATCATACTATTCCTTGTAAGATCATCATTATCTCTGCCTGCCTTATAACAAGGCTCAACGACATCAATTATATATAATATACCAGATCAACACAATATTGCATTAATGAGCTAAGAGATAATCATAAACAATCATAGCAGGGTTATCTTAACATTAAAAACATTCCTTTATTACATCAACATACAAGGAATCTAGATATGATTAACTCTCATCATATTCATTATACGCATGTTTAGCATGAAAAAGTATCGACCATGTGGCTATAATAACCACCAATTAACATATCAAAGTTATGATCATAGTAAGGAGGTTATTCTACCATCATTCCATCAGATAAGAATCTTAAACATGAATGCTCATCTTTATCCGATTGCAATAGAGTTAGGTTCAACATGATAAATTATATCAATGTCACTAATCATCACTTATACCCAAACCCTAACTCATGACATCCCCATTGGATCATGGATGCATAAGGTGAAGCATCACCATCACATTCCATACTATTCTCAAGTATGAACCCACACATAAATCAAGGTGTAACCATCAGGTTAAGCATACTACGGTTTCAACAATAATAGAGTACTCCATGGTTGTATTAGTCATTCAAGGACTATTCATACCCAATTACCATTATTTAGTTATATTAAAACTAGGTATAACAAGCTATACCTAATTAGGATTACATATCAACACAAATTGGTTATCAACCCTTCTATTCATATGAGTTAATAGGTAAGACTACCTTATTAAAGGTAATTGTCCATTTGTTGCATCATCATTCTAACCCGTATCACTATACCACCAAGTCACCCAGAATCATTGGGTGCTTAAAAGGTAAGACCTTTGGTTGTTTACATAAGTAAACATCTTAGATAAGCCACCTATGAAGTCCTTGATTTGTGCTTTAGGAAGAGTCACCATCTAACCCTAGACATCCCTTGATTAACAACAAAAAACTTCCATTGAAAGTAGGGTAAAACCCACAATCGACTGTTCATTTAAAACAAGCTATCCATTATCAACAAGTAATATCCTTAAGTTGATCATATAAAGGAAACTATCTAAATCACATTATTAGGACTAACATATTACAATAGCCATCATTCCACCTTAATAGAGGAATAACCATTATATCTTGACCATTGGGTCAAGTTCATATATTAAAACCATCAATTACAGTATATGTTCGACCATTGCATCAAATGAAACAAGAAACCATTGGTCTAAGGCTTAATTGATGCTAAAACTATATGATTAACTCACCATAAATTGTAGAGACCTGATCCACCATCATTAGTGATCATTAAATCACTATAGGTTGTTAGATCAACACTATATTCCTTAACCAGCATCAAATATCAAGCTAATGTCAACATTGATTGATAACATCAATAGGGTATTTAATGGTTGATCATTAAACTTCTAATTGGTCCAAAACCTGACATAAGGGGGTGAACATAGGTTGTCAAAACAACCTAATCCATGTCATATTATACCTTAGTGCTAACACACACATGATCACATGTTCATATATAACTGAAATCAGAACATGGAACATTATAAAAATAAAAATCTAAGTCAAGCATAGCTTTTTAGTGCATGAATCGTCATTTTCAAGTAAGAACATGATCTAGAAAGTTTATGGTAAGCAATAAACATGGAGCAAGTTATAAAACTTGCCTCTAATGCGAAGATGAAACCCTGCACAGAAGAAATCTCGAGCAGGTAGGGTAGAAAATCCAAGAGTAAGCCATGAATTCGTCCAACTAATACCTTTCTTCATCAAATGAGCAAATCCTAAACATAAGGAGCAAGAAAAGTAGGGTTTTAGAGATTTAGAGCAATTTAGTTTTCGATGAAACATGTAAATTTGTTGGTCCAAACCACACTGATCCGATGATAAACTAGGTTATACAAAAGCCTAAAGAAGTGATTTGTGAAATAAAAAGTCGGGCGATGCCAAATACTACTCAGCGCCTGATAACTATTGTTATCAGCGAAAAACACGCAATTAACCAAAAGTTTCCAAACACCAGAGTTAATTCATGATAGGTGAGTGAAATCCTACTCACAGTGGTTCGGGATGTCCGGATTCGTCCGGAAATGCGTCCAGGGTTGTCTTCAACCTCCGAATAGCCCCAATTTGAACCTACAATAATCCAACAGTACCATACTCACACGTACAGGTTGGAATCAAGCACCCTGGGTTGCTGATCGGGGACAGGAAGCTACAGAATCCGGTTTGGATCTCAAGGATGAACTCAAAGCGGTTGATTTGATGTTGTTCTTTGCCCAGAATGGTCCTGGTTCGGACCTGCTGCAAGAAGCAGGTGCTTTGCTCACGCACAGGTGGAGGAAGGAGCTTGGTTAAGTGCTGAATCGAGGCTAGGGTTGCGGATTCTAGCACGGAACTTTTGGCCGAGCTGAAAGGCATTGATTTTGGGTGCTGGCCGCGCCCAATCGTGCTCTTGGCCTTTGCTTCTTGCAGCGGTTGCTACTGCTGTTAGATGGGTGCTACCCTTGTTAGGTTGAGGTACATGTGGCGTAATGGAAGCGGGGAGCTGCAGTTTCGTGCACTAGGCTCTTGGCCGAAGTCAGGCGGCGATCTTGGTGCTGCTAGCTTGCCCCCAGCTGCCCCTAGCTGCTATGGATGCTGGCCGGCGCTGCTCTTTGTAGCAGGTCAAGCTACAGGTGGGGCGCCACCCTGGGGCAAGATGAGGAGGAAAGAAGGAGGTGAAAGGAGGTTGTTGTTGGATCGGAGCTCTAGGGCTCAAGGATTCTCCCCAAGGTCACCCCTTCTCTGATCGGCCTACTTGCTGTGCGCCGCTTTTACAGCTCTATGAATCATTCACATGAAGAAGAAGATAAGGGAGAAAAAATAGCCGACCCAATAAATGGGGTAAGGAAAAGAAATAGCCAAATACTTGAAAAATGACAACCAAGTCCAAAGGAACATGAAAACGTCATAACACATGCCTCGAAGGTACAAATCGAACGATTCGTTTTGCAAAACTTCAAGCACGGAATCCACTACAACCTCGAAGCAAGAAAACATGCTAATTCTATTGTCTCAGCTAATCAAAATACTAATCACTTCTTGGGCACTTATTTAACTTAATTAACTTAATGATGCACTAAGCATAAATTATGGTAATTAAGCTTGTTCAACTCATTAAATAAGTTTAGGGGCCTTACATAGACTACTAGCAGGACTATGTCAACTACTTAACAAGCTATGCCAGGGTACGTAGGCATCTGCACTTACAGCTACAATGTCAACTTCACTCTCTTAGGGGAAACATCTACTAACAACTGTACCCAGTTTATGAAATTACTGAGTCATGGCGACACAAGCACCATACTCTGAGCCACGAGTCAATTCACCGTGCTCAACCAAGAGTCTACAACTGAAGTCACACTCGAGCCAGGATATGGCATATAGCCAAATCCCCATTCATCTCGGGCTCATAACGGGATCATCTCACACATGGTCATCCGTACTTACGCCCCTACATACTCAAAAGTATGCATTCTGGGTTATGCCACGGGGAACCTGTTTCACCATTCAACAAATCCTGATACTGATGGATCTATGGTTAGGGAAACATTTTATAGTTTCTAATCATATATTACATGCATTACAACATTCTTTTAGCATCAAACAAGTTATCATTATTAATCACAACAAATGCTACAAACAAAAGTGTAATACATCTATCACATACTTTCTAGATCTTTAAAACACATGATACTTGGGATCTCAGTCCCTCATCACATTACTGGGAATTCTCATATCTTCACATCATTATCATGATTACTGGTTCTGGGTATTCAAACCCTTAGTTCATCACTGAACACTGTTACCACTTATCAGGTAACTAATACCTCTAGGTCCTCAGACCAAGGTATACATGATACTTATTGCACAAGCATCTCATATGGCTCACAAGGCCATTGCACATCTTGTCGCCTCTCACTAGAAAACAACTTATTCACATTAATCACAAGGCTATTACACATCTTGTCACCTCTCACTAGACAACAACTTATTCACATGGCTCACAAGGCCATTACACATCTTGTTACCTCTCACTAGGCAACAACTTATTCACATGGTTGACAAGGCCATTAATCATTATACTTGTTATACAAGTACTTAACATGCCTCACACACCTTATGTAATAAGAGAAATGCAACCTTCCCATCATTAGGGTTAGGGTTTCCTTTTATAGTGGAATAGGGTTTCATGTTCATATTATTAATCCAAACCCTAATTCATTGATCCACACATCTAGGAGTATACATTGATATCATAAGTATTCAATCATACTTATTTATTCTCATCTTTTATCATTAAATGATGATCAACACAAGTATGAGTTTCTCTCTCATCCTCTCTAGGATATTGATTACATCATACTTTATTATCTTGTCTTAACCCTTTCCCAAGGTATGTTAGACTACACTTATCAAAGTGCATTACATCTCAATGTAAAAATTGACATGACACACTTCATGTGTTACTCATCCAAGTATATTGTATTTAAGGTGCATCAAGGTGTAACAACCTTAAAGTGCTGGATGTGATATTTACCATGCCTTGGTGTATCACTTACCTCATCACTTTTGACTTACATAAATTCATCAACTTATCTTGTATTAGGGTATTTCCCATCCTAATACTTTATCCACTATCCCATCATATTAATCTTGTGAAGTATTGGCCATAAGTCACACACTTGAATTACCCAACTATCATCAATGATATGGACTCATCTCAGGTTGAGGCATTGCTGATATAAGGTTGTCCATTATCAACCACTTTACGTGTTTCACCTATCAAGGTATCAACCACGCCATTACTTGGTATTATACTTATCACTCCAAAGAGTGTCTTGCCCTCACCTTTACAAGGTGTCTCAAGTTAGAGGTGTGCATATGTTCACCATATCAGGTTGTAGGTGTATAGGAACCACCGTATCGGGCTAAAGGTATATGAATACCATCCATATCGGGCTAAAGGTATATGTATACCATCCATATCGATCGGGCTAAAGGTGTTTGTATGTGTTACCCATGTCGTGCATGAGGTATTAAGCCATCACCATGTCGGGCTAAAGGTGTATTCAATCACCATATCGGGTGGCTCACCGTCTAGGGTTGTCTGTGATGGGTTAGGGTTTGCCATATTGGTCTCAACCCAATATACAAGTCAATAGGAGTGAAGGGCACAAAGCCATATCGGGCTACACCATCAAATGTTGGGTTGCAACACCCATGTCGGGTTAGGGTTGGTTGTGACGGACACATGGTATATGTCTGTGTCGCCCATGGTGTTCAAGAAGTATCAAATCATTACCATGTTGGGCTAGACATCAACTAGGGTTGGCTGTGATGGGCTACATGTCATCTTGAGTTGTGTATCAGGCTTCCCTATCGTGCAATAGCAGTTACAACTCTTAACTCATATCGAGATACCCAAATTAGGGTTTCATATCAACTTACAAGTATACATTTAACCTTGTATCGTGCATGGAGTCTATAATTGACTTCCTATCGTGCAAGAGGTGTATACTACACCCCCATATCGTGCAAGCAGGTATACAATCATATCCATATCATTTTAGTGAAGTAGATGCATCATCATATTGGGTTAGAGGTGCTTGCTTGTGTGCTTGCACCCGATATCACTTTTATAAAGTGATACCATCATCTTCAAGCTCTAGAACTTAGTTCTAACTATTATAGTTCATGGAAACAGGTCTAAGCAACTACTAGAACTCATAATTTGATCAACTATTTCAGGAAATTTCGGAATTAAAAGTAGATCATTAAATATAGCAATTTAGGTGATGAATAATAACATGGTTGAGTTCAAGTTATATAACCCGCCTTAAGAACAACTTCAAAGGTGCTTTTGATGCGATGATTTTGAGTTGCATTTATAGACTTGTTTTACTTGCAGTTTATGCATTTATTTGTCATTTTGGTGGTTAATATTGCATAATTCACTTACTTTAGTCTATGATCCTTCTCAGTGTCAAATCTCCCTTATTTTATCATTTTGAGCATAAATGATTACAATAATAGGTTTTATCTCGACTTATGTGGTTTTATTTTGCAATTTTAGGAAAAACACATGTCTGCAGTCGTTGATACCATCGACGACTGTCAATACTATCGACACAACCACAGGCAGCCAGCCGCAAGGAGGAGCGTAGAGTCGATACCATAGACTGGGAAGTCGATGGTAGCGACATACCATCAGGTTGCTGGCGACCAGCCAGTCGATACTATTGACCCCATTGTCGATACTATTGACACGTGCAGCTTCAATGATGGAAAAGGGATAAAACTGACGCCTAAGGGTGTCGATACCATTGACCTGCGTCAATGGTATCGAGTCAGCCCCAGGCACAATGACGAAAAGAAAAGAAGACTTGCCAATATCACGAGGGGTCGATACCATCGACCCGCGTCGATGGTATTGACACCGTCATATTAAAGTTTGTTTCAGATCGATCCAAATCTGACAGCTGTGATATTTTTGCAACCTAACTCGGTGATTATACCTAATGAAGGCGGCCAAGCGCATGGTATCACATCATTAGCCGCTGCACATGTCCCGAGAAGCTGTGGAGAGAAGAACGGAGCCCAGAAGAACGCCCTAGCCATTCTGGAAGTCGAAGAAGACATTCTCCACTGTCGAAAGGCTATAGATCGCGCATTCTATGTCGAGGAACACTTGGATCTTCTCTGTTCAGAGGTTTCATTTCTTATTCACGTTTTTCTCCATGTTTCCCCTTTCTTCACCCACATTTTGCTTTGAGATGAACATACGGGGCTAATCCCCTTTGTCTTTAGGACCGGGAGTAGCCCAGGGGAGCATTGTATGACATTTTTATCATAGTAATTCATAATTTATCTCTTTAATCCATGGTATGATTTCGTTTTCTCAATTATATTGTTATGCTTGATCACCATAATGATAATCTAATGCCTTTAATTACTTTAAAAGAAGAATTAACGGTTGAAAAGAGACAAAATTCACTTTAATTAACAAATCCATTGAACAAGGTGATGTAAGGTTAATGGTGGAAACCCAGAGGTTGATTCTAATGCACCTAGTTTAGGGTATAGGTTACTATGATGATGGAGCCGACCTAGACGTAGGTAGTGAATTGTACCACGACAGTGGGCAATTCTAACTACAGACCACTACCCGGATTGAGAGATGAACCTGAGTAACTATATGGAAATTCATACAATGAAAACTCGTGGTGAAACCGCAATCATAAAGATCTCCATTTGAATTGATTAAACTAAACATTTAATTGACTGCTTTGTTTTATTTTATTTTCTTTATTTTTAAAACAACTCTCATAACCTTTTTATTGGTCTAGCTGATTGCGAGTAGTTAGTGGTAGTCTACCGATAATTTAGTGTCCCTGAGTTCAACTCGTGCCTCACAAGGGCCTATACTACATTGACGTGTGCACTTGCGTTATACGCACGGTAAAATCGTGTCAAGTTTTTGGCGCCGTTGTCGGGGACACGACAATTGTCAGCACTACGAGTGTTGCAAGCGGCCATTCTAGGACACTTTTTATTTTTATTATTTTGTAACCATTTCTAAAATTCATAGTTATCTTTCATATTGTGTAATCATCTAGCATGGTACTGAACTGATATTATCATCTTGTAGGTACTGGTGCATGGTGAGGACACGTAGCACAGACTACACGCGACAACCACCAGAGGTTCCACTGTCGAGACCAGACGACAAGGAAAACAACGTTTAACCCCAACTGGAAGATATAGATTCCGACTCAAAACAAGAAGGCATGACAGAAGAGCAGACGATATGGGAGAAGATAAAGACTTCTTCCTCATCCGCTTCAAAGGGGCCAATAAAGAAGCAGGCGGTCAACATTTTGACTTATAAGATTGATCCTGCATTAATAAATTTGGTCAAATCCAATGCATTTCATGGGCTTAAAAATGAAGATCCGGTGACTCATATAAGCCAGTTTGTGGAGAACTGTGATATGATCAAGATAGATAGGTTTCCACAGGAGACGTTGTACTTGAAGTTGTTTCCCAGCTCTTTGGCGGGAAATGCACGAGAATGGCTACATAATCTTGATGATGAGTATGTGGAATCATGGAACCACATGGTGGAAGTGTTCTTTGAAAGGTTCTTTCCACCCGAGAAGACAAATGATTTGATCATAAAAATTCATAATTTTAGTCCAAAAGCAGGAGAGACTTACTTCGAGACCTGGGAACGGGTTCAGATCATGCTAAGGAGGTGCCCCCGTTAGAAAACCTCCCAATAGATCATCTCACCGGGTCGCTTCTCCTCCTCGATGGCCCACTAGTAGCCAGTACTACCTTTCAGAAGGTAGACATCGTGCTTTACTTTATCTGCTTCGGGGATGTCGAGGATCTGGAAGGCCTTCTCGAGACCTATCTGCCACAGATCGGCATCCTCCAGATCAGCCGTTCCAGCGTAATCTGAAGCTCTGACTTAGTGAAGCTGCTTAAATGTCTTCCTAATGCCTGATGATTCACCATGGGGAGCTTGTGCTCTTGGCGGAGTCACTGACACTCTTTCCACCATGTGATTCATCATAGCCATCAACTGCCTCATAAGGTGCTAATAGGAAGGGATTTCAAGAATAGCTGGGTCAAGTTGGGGGACCTCAGGCACCCGATATTCATGTGCCTACACTCTTTCTCCATTAATTAATGCAGCATCGCTGCTCTCAGCAGCATGTTCTTCATGGTTTCCAGACATCTTTAAGCTTTATCTTCTGTTGAGGGCAGAAGGTTATTGTAAGAAAATTTGGAAAACTCACAAGAACAGACACAACCTAGTCCTAGATCCCTATAGACTCAGTGAACCTAGCTCTGATACCAAATCGTGTAACCACACATCCCGCTATCACACAGACAATGAAGTGCCACGTGAAAATGTGGGGAAACACCATAAACCATATATTACCGAAACATGGGTTAATTAAAATTGTTTGCGGAAAGCAGATAAAAGAGAACTATTACATCCAGATCCTCATCCTGCAAGGAAACATGTTATATAAATATGTACAAGAACGGATATATGTATAGAGCTTATAGGAACCAACTGTCCCATCAGCACCAGAGTTCATCACCTGTTTATACATATATTATAGGCCACGTCAGGCCAACAACAGGATATAAAAAATTACAATAGCTAGTCATCGTGAAACATCATCAAAACACCTCTGAGGACCTGAGAGTATAGGGATGACTTTAGGACTCTACTACAAAACCACCAAAATAGCAGCATGTCCATCTCTTGCCTTCTACTACTCTTCCTCTTGCTGCTCGGCCGCAACCTCACGACCACCACCACATCTAGCGTGATCACCAAAAAAGGTTGTAAACCAGCGGGGTGAGACACACAATCCTAGCGAGCAACATAACTCCTCACCAAAACTATTAAACCTTAGAAGGTTTAAAGAAAATAAAGCAGATAGATGATAAAGACATATAATAAGATCAGCATACTGAGCAAGCCTATTATTACCATCAATCTTACCAAGATATCCATGAGGCCTATATCCAGATATTTCTTTATGGAACATGATTGACCAGATAAGCTTTATAATAACTTAAATTGTAAGAGATAACTAAATCATCTACATAAGTAAGGCCTCAACCAATGTTCCATGTTTTGCTCAAAGCAGTATATACTATTTGGCTGGATTACATTTTATTATGTCGTGAGGAAGTGAGTTATCCCTACTCAAATCCAACCTTCGGCTGTGAAGCCCAAAAATCGGTGCCATACAAGGTCAATGGGAGAACCGAACTCCATGACCTCACCTCCTCGTGGTCAGTACACGAAAACCAAAGTAGGATTGCAGTCGCATGCTTATATGGCATCATCCTTAGGGTCAGCTCTGCAAGCTACCCATATCTCTAACTCACCTTGACATAGGTGCTAGTATACTTTTGAGCCACGGGCCTAATCACCATGCTCTTGAGCCATGAACGCATTCATGCTCTAACTCATTGAGTCATGGGCATGTTCACCATGCTCTTTACCATACGAAGTCTACAACCACAGTTGTACTCTAATCCTCCTATTTTTGGCTAGGAGAAACCCTACATATTCAACAATATGCACTCCAAGTAATCCCACAGGATAAACCTATTTCACCATCACCAAATTCTGACGATGATGGATCTATGGCCAGGGAAAACTACATGATATGTTCTACTAGAATTAATTAGTATATTTTAAGTGAGTTGTTGAGGCAACCAAGTTATACAGCATCGAGTTGTTGGGTTTTAGGGGAGGTAGAGAAGGTAGCGGAAACAAAAAAAATTCTCCTCCCAAACCCAGAATAAAGGAATCGTGCAAGGATGGTTTGTAGAGGCATACCTTGTCCCGAGGTTTGCTCAGCAACGTTACCTTGTGGCTTGTGCGGTCTTCACCTCTGGTCTTAGACGGTGACTTTGCAGCTCCTAGTCTCACCGGGACTGTCGGGATTGACAACTGTCCTCTGAGAGGTAGAAGTCTCCCACCTCTAAAGTAGTCCACACGAACCACCTAGAACTTCGATCTCCTTGTCCCACAAGGAATCGGAAGGATTCACACCCTCCTATCGGCGTACTAGTCACTGACACACTCTCCTGCAACTAGTTTCTTATCTGCAGTTGTCTTTCCCTTGTTGTGCCTCCCTTATCGGGTAGCACTTGCTCGGGCTCTCTCTCGGTTACCAAAACTAGAGAGAACGGCAACTTTGTAGAGCAACTGGTGTTTTGAGTTGTTGTTCCTGAGAAGCCCCCAATACCCCTATATATATAGGACGGTCATGGGACAGGGTTCTCTACCCCAGGCAATGTGAGATTAAAGCATGAGTAGAAGGGTTTGAGATTTTCCACAAAACAACCAACTTGCGCCAGCTGAACCGATCAGTTCATACCCTGAAACGGTCGTTTCAGGTCCTGAGCGGATCGTTTGGGACCTGAGCCGATCGTCTGGGGCTCTGAGTCGATCGGTTGGAGCTCTGAGACAATCAGTTTGTGGTCCTGATCCAACTCAAATTGACTTCCATATTTGTTTCTGATTAATCAAATATTAATCCTTATCCATATTGAATTTGTGCAAGTGAAACAAATAGTATTCTGACTATCCAAACAATCTTAGTTGGTCACATGAATCGATCGGTTCAAAATTTGAGCCAGTTGTCTCATGACACATGGGCCGATCTTCTCACCAGTTGAGTCGATCGGTTCATCAACCTGAGCCGATCAGTTCAACTCAGCGAGCCAATCGGTTGGGGCAGCAGACCATGCAAATCAGTCAATCACAGTTTCAATCAATCTGATACTCCAATCAATCAGTCCAACACCTTGAACACTATGATATTCAATTATCAATTGATTGAGTGTTTAATTGAACTACTAAACTCATTTAGTAATCAATCTAAACATCATTTGTGGATAAACTCCTCTTCCAGGTTAAATCCTATGTGTGTGACCCTACATGTCCATTTCACATTGGTAGTGAAAGTTCATAACACTTATGACTTCACAAGCAAAGAGTAGTGCCTAGTCACACATCAGTGCTACCCAAGTGAAAAGTAAAATTGGAGAACAACTTTCAATCCTACAATCCATGAGTGGTGTTACAGAGAATGTATAATTCCTTTGTCACTGATATCCTGAATGAACTCAAGGCATGGAATAGTCATCCTTTCAACGTTCATTCACTTTGTTGATCTCAGAGTAGATTGGAGGAGATATGTATGACATCAATATCACACATTGATTCACACATGCATGCAAGCCTATCTCAATCCTACTCATCAAGTGGCCATGGATATCAAACTCCTTCAGGAGGGACAAATCCCATATCTATCACTCACCCCTCAAAATCCCCATGTGTCAAAGCAACCCAATCATCACCTTTATAACAACCCATGTTTCAGGACTGCATTTGATGATGTCAAAGTGTACCCAACGACATGTCTTGAGTGTAGTGATTTCAGGTCAAAGAATTACATTCACCACCATCACTGTGAGAACTGACTGTGACTACCATGTCATGGTTCCATGTGTCAAACTCACGGTGGATCTGTCTGGTACACTTGTTTCTAACAAGTACCTATGTATTTGGTTTGATATCTCCATACCATGACTAATGAGATTCTGTCATCAACCAACACCACAATCTAGTCTTGTGTGTCATTGTTGTCTATCTACCTTCCGTAATGACATTCGACTAGGGACATAATAAGAATGTACAAACTCTTAGCATCTGTATGATCTCATCGTTCAGGTCCTGAACCCGAAGGCATACGTCATTGAGTACTATCATTCTCTAGACATTCAATCTGTTCTATCATTATCTCACATGGCTGAACCAGAAAGAATTGGAAGCTTTCCTCTGATGCTTATCAAATCAATCTTAATGTATCCCACCAATCATCCCATGATTGGCTCTCAGGGCATACATACCAACAAACTCCCACTTGCACTGTGAGCCAATCACCCTTGAATCATGTTCATAGTGATCTTCAAACATGTCCCACATGTTACTGTGGTGTAGTGCTAACATAGTGAGTTATGGAAACACCTTGCCAAAGTCAGTATTAACTTCATGTCTCTCATATCTTTGATGTACGTCATACGTATGAGATGGATTTGTTGTAATATGCGATCTAGTATTGCTTTGCTAACCTTTAGCCACATTGCATGACCAAGTACTCCTCACTTGTCATCAAAGATTGGAATATCTATAAGTTCATCTCTATGAACTCCTAGATCCATATAGTATCCACTGATGTTCTCTAACACATAGATACTCGACATTTCCTTTTAAAACGGCTTAAATGGAACATTTCCATTTATCAACAAAATTGACTTTTATATATCTCATATATATTGCGATTAATTTTCTGTCCATTTCGGAAGTTCGCATCAGTGTAACTCCTTACAGTGAACCCTTCCTTATTTCCATATAACTAGTACTTCTCAAGTTCTTATCAAGTTCTTATGGTATTCCAGTAACCCTTACTGGAGCTAGACAGACATCCACTCATCATGTCCCACATACGAGTTATCAGGATGAACACATCATATTTCCATGTCCTACATACAAGATGATGAATGCATCTTATTCTTTCTATGTCCATAAAGGTAAGATAATGGGATGATTACATACATGATAGATCCATATCTATTCTTAGTGTTCCCATTCTTCATAAGAATTGGACACTTGGCCTTGGGATACTAACTCCATATAACATGGACAAGTTTTCTCCCACTGAATCTATGCACACTGAACCCTTTAGTATAGATTGCCAATGTATGCTCTCTCTTTTCAGGTCAAGAGGTTTTCGAGAACTATCTCTATAGATCTCCATTCCTATCACATAGGAAACGTCTCTATCTTCCTTAACGATAGTTTCCACTTTGGATTTCCATTCTAAAACATTTCCATTTCACATCAACATGTGGAGTGTGAATATGATCCCACTAAATCACAGATCCCTTCTTTATCTTTGACATATCAGTCAAACCCTTTGACCATATCATCAAAGTAAAGATCCAACTCTGAGTTTCTTGTACTCAATGAATCACATTGATTAGTCCATTGTAACTTATAGACTTCATTTGCATTAATGGAATCATAAACCTTATAGGTTGTGTCACGTACACATCCTTGTTTTATTCCTTATAGGAATGCGGTTTTAGTATCCGTATGCAAATCTCTTAGTCATTAAGTTTCAATCAACAAGCATCATCCTTCTCAAAATGTTATCCATGTGTCTTAACACTTAAGACTCATTCGCATTTATGGATTTCATCCCAATGGGTTCTACCATCAAGGTCATACCTTATGTGTAACGACCCCGCCTCCCAATAACCCCCAATTAAGGGAGACCCGATGGTCAGAGCCGTTTATTCAATTAACATGATCAAAGGTTCAACAAATAATCATTAATAATTATGAAATTCTACAATCTAACTGGAATTTGGTATAAACTTAAAACTTTACTTACCTTTGAAAAACTTTGGGAATCTATCTATCCAGAGCTTGAATCTACTCTATCTAATCCTCCTTGCACTTTATGTTTTATTTTCACAATGTGTCACTTTATCGTTTGTTCATTTTAGGGTTGTACCTAAAACGCCGACAAACAAAACATCGGTCAGTATATCGAAATATGCTAGTATGTGGGGACAACCAAAAGTTTGCACATATGGATAACAATCTATTTATCGCAATCAAGTTAATTAACCAGCCAATTTACATTTTCCAGTATGACATTCTCCACCGGTTTTTCCCTAACCCTGGCATACCCACCTTATGGTTTCCTTTGCTAATGACTTAAGGCCACCTTCTCAATCCCGAGCTTTGTGCCTGTGGTCACCACTCATGGTTCCCTCCACCCATGCAATATCATAGGCCACCTTCTCATTCCCGAGCTTGGTGCCTAGGGTCACCACTCAAGGTGTCCATTGGTCTACCCATATGGGCCTGACCTTTGGCATCATCCATCAGGGTGGCATGTAGGTGTGAGAATACATACTTCTATTATTAATGTGATAATCATAGTGACTTTATAGTTTGAAATTATGAACATCCAAACTGATAATTTGCATTCAATGCGGTTGACCATCCGAAAAATCCTCGGGAAAACTAAGGCGGTTATTCATAATTAACCACATACCTGTTAAGCAGTCTTGAATGCAGAAATAACCAATCAAGAAATCAAACAAGTGCACATAGGTTGATCCTAAAAAAGGCATCCAATTTCTCTATCATTAATCATGTCATCTTGATCTATTAATCCTAGTTGTTTTCTAGGTTATTTGTCCTTTTTATGGTTTTGACCATAATTAGGGTTTCACTCTATTTTTATTACTTTAAACCCTAATTTCACAAAATCACTCGCAACCCTAACTATTTCATTTTTATTTTACAAAATATTCTAAATTCATCTTTTAGCAACAAGAAACCCTAATTTCATATTATGAGCACTTTTCTTTTCTTTTCCTCTAATTTAGGGTTTCTAAACATATTAATCAACATATTAGGTTAAAAACCCTAAACCTTGCAATTCTATCATCAAAATAGGTTAAAAACCATATTTAACATTAATCAAGTAAACCATGCTCGAATTAATCTATTTACAAGATTAAAACCATCTTTGATTAACAATTAGGGTTTCTATTTACAAATTAACACCTTTCCCATCAAAATATGTACTTTTGCAAAAATATACAGATTTAGATATCCAAACCATTTTTATCGTTTTCCTCATATTTTTTGATCATTTTTAATGTATTAAGTTCCTTCATCTAAGTTTTCTATTAAAAGATACGATTTTTATAAGAAAACTCCCTTTAAAGATTCATTTGCTATTTTTTTCTATAAAAAGCAAGGCCGCCCGATCCATGGGCCGCAGATCCACTGAGGATCTAATGGTCGCGAATGCACGTGCCTGTTATGTGCGATTAAAAGAAAGCAAAGGACTGAATTGTCCTCACTAGGAATGAAGGCTCAGAGGGGTAGCCGCATAATTTCTCTGAGTTCTTCTTCTTCAACCTCGTGCGAGAGAGGCAGCAACTCTGGCGGTCAACTCGGTCGTTGACCCTCCGATCCAGCTGACTTGCGAGTGTGCCAAGGGGTTCGAAGGCTCCTTTATCCTTCACTAAACTTGTTCTCGGCCTCAATTGCTCGTTTGCAACTAGCCAATACAGCCCCCTACTGGCCAGTCTCTGGAGAGGTTCCCTGAGAACTCGGGCGTACAGATCAGGATGAAGTAGCCAATTGAACGCATGAAAATCTTCCTCGCACCTTTCCGCAGTAGTTGGACTAGCAAATAGGGATGTTGGTTCCCTCCATAATCCTCCCCTATTTATAGGGTTGAGGCCAGGTTCATGGAAATTGGGCGATTCTTGGATCGGTGACCAAACCTAGTCGAACCAGGGATGAATCCCTTCGGTTTCGACTCCTGAGTGCAATGGGAGTCATTGCAAAATCGCATCCAATCTGGGTCACAAGGAAATTGGAGAGGAAAGATCCTCTACAAACTCACAGAGTCCCAGTCCCACTGGGACTTAGACGATGACCGCCTGCCGTTGGATTGAGATTCAACGGTTCGTATTACCTACGTTTGACAAAAAGGAAAATCCTTTTCCTCATTCCAAATAAATGCAATTTTTAGCACTTTCTTAGGAAATTCGTATCTCCCAAACCCTTGCTCCTTTTTAACTCAAATTTTAAGGGAAGGTTCCTCTTAGTATTTATTATCTTTGTACGAAATTTTGGAAACAAATTGTAATGACTGATAAGCCTTCCTTCTCTCCCAAGTTATCTCATTAATTAATCCAAATTAATCTATAATCTTTTTTCTTTTGTGATTATGTTGTTATTTTGGGTCCCTTGGACCTCAAGAAATCCCAAAGGCATGGATTACCACATTGGGGAAAATCCATTTGTCTTTATCTTCACTCGAAAGTCAATTTCTCATTTTTTTCCTTTTATTAATCAATTTCTTTTTCTTTTTGATTCTCCTTTTAGGGATTTCTCTTTATCTTTCTTCTATTTTCCTATTGGAATTCTTTTTAACATTAGGAATCCTTGGGATACGAAAATCCACCAAGGATAACTCAATTATACCCCTTTTCATATATTTTCCATATTTTATCATTATTTTCAATTTCTCTTAACAAGGAAATACTTAATTGGTCTTTTCTTTTCTTATTGCATTCTCTATGCAACTTTGGACTCCTTGGGACCCAAGGAACCCAAGAGGCACGAAATCCAACTTTGGATTGTATTCTTTTACCTTCTGGAGGTTTCCACACCTTTCTTTTCTCAAAAACTTAATTATTCATTTACTAATTGAATTTCCTTGTTATTGGGCCCAATAGCCAATAAAGCCCACAAAGCAACCATCAAGGCTACTGTAATGAAATTCATGCATTCAATCAAAAGACATCATTATTTGTTCATTTATCTTTAATATGAGAAATTACATTTCTCAGAAAATGAACCCAAAATTGGGGTTGTAACATCCTTCCCCTCTTATAAAAATGTTTCCCTCAAAATTCCATCAAACCAACAAACAAACAAGATAAGACTTTCTTATGTCCATCATGGCTCCCATGTGGCTCTACCCTTTTCCATGGTACTTCCCAAGAACCTTCATCATCTCATATTCTTCCATCTGAGTTCTTTCTTACCTTGGTATATCATACACTCATAGGTGACTCAAGACTTTTAAGCTTCTAAAAAAAACTGAATAGGTTCAGGGCTCAACACATGGCTTGGGTACCTCAGATAGTGCTCTAGACTAGACATATGGAACTCATTACACATCATGTTATCCTGTGGGGTAAGTTTAAACACAACCATCTCCACCCATCCATCTCAAATGGACCCATATATCGGGGACTCAGCTTTCTCAGCTGTAGCTTAGAGGGGTCGGATTTTCACATCACATATTCTCCCATAGTGAGCTGCATGTCAGTCTACTTTACATCAGCTAGCGACTCATGTCGCCTCGGGGCTCTGTCTCTCATCCATTATACGATCAAAGCGACCTCATCTGCATACACTCTGGTTCTTTTTTGACCTTCACGAGGCCTCCTTCACCAACATCATCATAATGAAGTGGTGACTGACACAACCTCCTTATAGAACTTCCTGCATCCCGATAAGGCTATGGTGGTTAACATCACATCTTAAGAATTGTCTCTTTGTATCACCCTAAATGTGCGCACATGCTCTCATCAGACCCTCTAGTATGGATCATACTAACTATTAGTATGGGGTGATAAACTGTACTATCATCGAGTTCTTCATGTATCCACTCCTACTTCATGGAAGTGAACCTTTAGGTCCTACTCAAGAACTTTTGAACTCGCATCATGGTGCAGTTGAACCATCTCGCTCTTATAAGTAGTTCAACTGGATTTGTCCCTTGAAAGTACTCTTTCTTTAACATGTTATCTAGGTAAGGCGATCTACCATAACCCATATTGCATCTTTATCTTTCTTGTTCAAGGGAAGACTTACCACAACATCCATAGTGGTGAACTCCCATTCCCTCTCGAGGACTCTTTAACCTCTATGTCAAAGCACTGGGTTACTGATGTTCATCCTTCACCCCTGGCTTGCATGGTCACTTGTCACATGCAACTCCATATTAAGCCTCCCAAGAACTACTATCACTTACTATCTGTGTAGTATCATGGTGTATCATGATCTCTTGTATGTCATGATTCCTGAAGCTTGATACCTCGGAAACCCTAAACCACTCTCATCAGGGTTTCATCACTTTCCCTTCCAAAGAAGTACATCTAAGGTTCTACAACCATCCTTTCATTATATCACAGGCTCAGCTGGCTAACCAAACAATCATTTACTTGATTAACCACAATTGATATATCTGGATGATAGCCAAACTTATCTCTTTTCCTCATCTTAAGGTTAGCCTAACAGCCTCAACTTCTTCTAACTTCCTGCTAAACTAGGCAGCTATATCTCAACCAGAGCATCCATTACCACTTCACATCCTTAGGTATTAGGTAATGTTGAAGACATACACCTCCATGTATTCTACTTATCATCTCATCTCAAACTCTAAGTTTGTCTTCAATAAGAAACTCTGATCTCATCCTCATGGTGATAAAACTAAACTTTGCATAACTTGCAAATTCCACATAGCTCGTGATAAAATATCCTCACAAGATGATCTCCTTAATACTCTTAGTGTTTGTAAACCATCCATGTATCATTCGCTCCATAAGGGTATGTTATCATCTCTATCCTTATACCTTGTAGCAACGTTCCAACTCACATCATCTTTATCCTTGGTGTATGGCATGCGTAATGTCCTATCTCTCACTCCCATAACAAGAGGAAATAAGAATTTGGCTACAGTCCAAATACAAAGTTCTTCCTATTCTAAGAGTAGAGATGGTACAACCCACCTTGTCAGTACACTTTCAAAACTAAGTGGAAATGTGCAACTTATGTCTCAACCATCATGACATCAAAATTACTTCTATGGAAACCTAGCCTTGAACTTACTTGGTCCAAGCACAAACCTTGGTCATCTCCTCTAGGTGTATAGGGTGCCGGCACTTTGGGGTCATCCCTCTTCCCTTGTGCATCTAGAGAGTGCCCTACTCACCTGTCCTTTGGGTCCCATGAGTTCATGAAGGTGATCAATCTCCTAACCCATGGCCCTCAAACGATGATAGTTGTTACCTCCCGACCCTATGGTTATGTGCAACTAGGGAATTAGGTTGCTCCTACTTCCATCGGTCTTATCCCTACCTGACCCTAGGATAGACTTAGGATTTTAACATAGTACATGTCCAACTTAGAACCTTGCCCAAGCCTTCATCATCTCTCTGCATTCCTAGGTTGTCTTTCATCCTTTCACAGGGGTCATGGCAACTTGCCTACCTTGGTCAGGCCCCATACCGGTTATATTCACATGCACGTAGAGATGGTTATCTATGGGTCTACAGGTTCATTCTCATACCATGTACTTTTCACTTAGCTTCTCAAGATCCTATGAGACCTCTTTAGGTTACCTCAAAACCAACAAAGCTGGTATACACCCTACCAAAGGGTTCCCCTCCCAGGATGGGAGGAAACTACAACTCTTGACAATAAGGTCACAACCATCCTTAGGGTTTACATTCATATGAGCATGCCTAACCCAGTAGCTACTAAGGCACAAGCAGATCACCTATTAAACCATGCTAGGTCACACTCGTTATCTTTCCTCAACATTAGATCAACTTAGTTGTGAGGGGTTCATCAAACATACCCTTAACTTAAGGGGTTTCCTTTACCTCTACACATGAGGAGTACCATGCTTGAAACTATAGAGACTCAAATATCATCATGAGCATTGGGTACACTACTTTCCCTCTTAGGCCTAGGAACCCTAGGTTCGCCTTTGGGTGTCCAACTGCATGTTCAAACTCTTAACCACCAATCTAGCATGTATAAGGCATGACATGCACTCCCTGTCATCCTTCTACTCGAGCAACACATCAGGGTCGAGTCCTCCTCAAGAACAACCAACAAGGTACAAGGCCTCACAACCTATTACTAACCTTCCCCAGTTCTAAGGAACTCTCCTCCTCGTCTATACCATAAGTATCGAGGTACCAGCAGACGCATCCTCTCTCTAGAGTTTGGTCCCTCTCATGGAAACCAAGACATCATCATCCTCTAGGGATCAAGCATGTGGTGACCAGTATCATCCACTTAGGTCGCCTCCACAGTTCCTCGCATCTCGGGGTTTTAGGCTTCCAACCTCCTTGTTGGGTTCTTGCTTTCTCTCTCTAGAGCTAACTCCACATCCAGCCTTCCTACTAGAGGTCCCTTCTCCATGAAGGCTCAAGCTCACAAGCATACCCCTATGTGGGTGAAGCCTATGCTCGAACTTATGTTTGCTCAAGATTATCCAATCCCCTTATGCTTATCTCATAAGTCATCCATCATGATCCCTTGTCCAGGGTTTCATCCTACTGTCAGTACTACTGACATACCCTGGGTGTAAGCTATACCCTACTTGCACCAGCCCATATGGTTCTATAGGTTCTTCTCTAACCTCCTCCATGAAGGAGTATCCTTTGATCTAACATGCTCGACCCTTCCCAAGGTTGGGTTGCCAAAGGTGCTAGGTCATCCAACCTCTCACGGCTCGTATGGCAATCTAAAAGCATATCTATCCAAATACCCAGTCAACCATGTCATCTAACTCATCATGTCATCTCTCTCTCTAACCTCCACTTAGGGTTAGGGTTAACATCATCCCTAAAGGATATGCTAGGTTTCTACTTTTAATGGAGGTCTCTACCTCCAAGCCTAACTCTCTCTACTTATCCTCCTACCAAGGAGGTCTATCCTCTAGTCTCTCTTGAGGACAATGACAACTCGTGTCATACGACCTAAGCATGTGTCTATTATGCCACTCAATTACTCACAAGAATAAGCTCAAAAAGTTTTCAATATACTCATATTTTCATGTGCACACAACCCAAGAGTAAAACTTGCAATTGAAACCATGCATTTATTGCTCCACAGATTACACTAGATAGATGTGGATCCTACAAAAGCGGTAAACCTAAAAATAAAAACAACTAATATCTCAAAAGTAAAATCAACATGAATAAGTAAGTAAAAACTAAGATAGCGGGTTGTTCCAACACCCCCCCTAAGCTTGAATATGACTATGGCCTCATAGTCAACATTCTCACTTAAGAGGTGGAACAACAGTACCATTCGCTTTGAAGAAGGATGGTCAGATGCTCAAGTAGACCAAGTGATGCTTGCTATCTCCCTCCTTTTTGTGGCCCATTTTTGTGTCTTAGTGGTTCTAAGACGTGACTTGCTTCATCAATCTTTCCTCTGCAAAAAACGGTTCGAAAAAATCTCGTTTCGATACCTTTTACGGCCTGTTTTATGTAGCTGTCCTGCAGGTGTCGATACCATCGACCAAGGTCGATGGTATCGACCCAGACTCAGCGATTTTGTTGAATCGACGCATCTAAAAGCCTGGGAACTCAAAAGTGTCGATACTATCGACCCTAGGGTCGATGGTATCGACTTTACTGGCACCATTTTTTCTGTAAATCTTCAGGAGTCTCGATACTATCGACCCTAGGGTCGATGGTATCGACTTTTCTTCAGCGTTTACTTCTCCAAACTCGATACTATTGACATGGGTGTCGATAGTATCGACCTTAACATTCTGCACACTTCAAAACACGAGTTAGGGTACCATTTTTACAAAAATTATCAAAACCTAAGCAAAAACTAAGTACATAAACATAAAAGAACATAACCAAACATAAAATTGAACCTAAAGTTGGGTTGCCTCCCAACAAGCGCCCTTGTTTAATGTCCTAGGCTTGACATAAAGATATCTTTAACCTGGGTTGTCAAGATATGTCTCCAATGAGTCATGTGGCAATTTGAATTGAACTCGATCATGTCCAATCCCCAAGGTCAATGTACCTCTCCCAATGGCAACGATGACATCAGCCGTAGCTTGGAACGGCCTTCCCAATAGCATCTCGCAACTTTGGAGCTGTGGCATGTCCATGACAACAAAATCTACTGGGAAGATGAACCTATCTACCTTGACGAGTACATCCTCGCACACTCCATATGGCCTTACAATGGACCCATCCGCCAATTCAATTGCCGCGGCCGACTTCTTGATTTCTTTTACCCAAGTTTCTGAAATGTCGCCAGAGGCATGAGATTTATGCTGGCGCCTGAATCACATTGCGCTTTAGGAAAATGTTGATCACCTATCAAGCATGGAATGTAGAAACCTCCTGGGTCTTTTCTCTTCTTTGGCGAACTCCCGTGAATCATAGAGCTCACCGTCTCATTCATCCGACAAATATCACCATCTTTTATCCGCCTCTTCTTATTGATGATTTCCTTGATGAACCTCCCATAGGCGGGCACCTTCTCGATCATCTCCACTAATGGAATATTGATGTGGAGTTTTCGGAATATTTCCAAGAATTTCCTAAAATGACGATGATCTTTTTTTGACTTCGGATTGACCAGATTTGACACATCTGTTGCATTAACACGCCTGTGAGGTGGCACATATGAGCTTTTCGGGGTCAACTCCCCTAAGCTTGCTTCAATCACTCCCTCTGACATGGGCTTTGGCGAGACATCATCAATAGTAATAACTTGTTGTGGTTCCTCTCTCGCATTCGATGTTTCCACACGTGCACAAACAGCCTTCAATTGTTCTTCCTGCCTAGATGGAGATGCAATATTCATAACTCACTGTGATTTTCTGAAGAACGGGTTTCCGCCCGGCAGTCCATAGTAAGTGCGTGGATACGGTATCGCCAGTGTCGCATGCGTATTAAAAGTCAATTTTCTTTCTTCTTTAGCTTCTTGCACCTGAGATTCCTCCTCATTGCTTACCACAGACATATACTTGACCTGATGGTGTTCTTGGGCCACATTTGCATTCTCGGCCGGTTTCTGTTGATTGGCATGCTTGATGGCCACCACTTCACTAGAAATCTGTGCCACGATGGTTTCTAATGCCCACATTTGTGCTCCATGGCTTTGCAGCGTCTGTCCAAACTTGGTTAGAATATCACCTTGAGATTGCAATTGTTTACCAAACATAGCCATCATCTCTTGATTCTGCTGCACCATTTGACTAAGCAACTCGGTGCTTTTATCTTCAGCTCTCAGTTGTGGCTTTGCATCCGGATCTTGTAGGAAATTGTTAGGATCCTTCCATGAGAACTTCCTATCCTTCCTCCAATCATAATCATTATTTCTATAGCCCTGTTGTTGCATGAATTTGACCTGAGCTTCTTCATCGGCTTCTGCATCTTCTTTGGCAAGCAATTTCTTAGCAAGAAGGTCTAATTTATCATTTAACTCTTTGATGGACTTTGACTCCCCCATGGCCTGAACATGCTCTACGGCGTCTCTGTCGCCCCAGGATTGCTTCTTTGCCATATTCCTCAAGATCTCCCAACATCGAGTGTCTGTGTTATTCAAGAAGAATCCGGAACCGACTGAATCAAGGTTGCTTCTATCATGCTCGAAGAGAGCAAAATAGAAGATCTTCACTTGGGTCTCCTTATCCAGCCCATGATGCGGTCATCGCCTGAGCATGATTTGAAATCTCTCCCAGATCTCAGAATAAGTCTCGCCTGCTTGTTGAGTGAAGTTGTGGATCTTTCTTATCATGTCATTGGTCTTTTCGGGCGGAAAGAACCTCTCAAAGAAGACCTCAACCATGTGGTCCCAAGACTCCACATATTCATCATTTAAGTTATGCAGCCATTCGTGCGCAATTCCTGCTAGTGAACTCGGGAAGAGCTTCAAGTAGAGCACGTCCTGTGGAAATCTATCGATCTTTACCATATCACAATTCTCCACAAACTGACTTATGTGCGCGACGGGGTCTTCATTTTTGAGCCCGTGGAAGGCATTAGACTTCACCAAGTTGATCAAAGTTGGATCAATCTTGTATTTCAGAATATTCAGCACTTGCTTCTTTATAGGCCCTTTGGAAGCGGACGAGGAAGAAGCCTTGATCTTCTCCCATATTGTCTGTGGCTCGTCCATCTCGTCGTGTTCGTGTTCAGAATTTATATCCTCCAGCTCGTCTTGATTATATTCTCCCTCGTCTTCTGGTCCCGGCAGCGGAACCTCTGGTGTGCGACCAGCGTAGTCAGTACTACGCGTCTGCACCATGCACAGTACCTGAAAAGAGAAAATTCAAGTTCAATACATTGCTATGACAAGTATAAAAATTATCGAACAATTTAAAAATATTTGAAGTTGTTTCAATCTAAATAAAAAAAAAATTGGCCTAGAGTGGCCGCTCGTAGCACTCAAAGTGCCAACAATTCGCCGTATCCCCGACAACGGCGCCAAAAACTTGACGTGTATTTTACTACGCGCTAAAAACGCAAGTGTACGCGTCGAGTAATATAGGCCTTTGTGAGGCCCGAGTCGAACACAGGGATACGTTGAATTATTGGAGACTTCTACTAACTATTTGCGATCAGCTAAGCCGGATAACAAAGTAGGGTTTGTTGTCGAAATTAAAAGAAAATAAAAATAAAACAAAGCAAACAATCTATTAAAGGTTGATTTAATCATTTCAAAAGGATATCTTTAGGATTGCGGTTTCACCGTGGGTCGACATTGCATTAGGTTTCATATAACTCCTCAATCTTCTCTCTCTATCCGGGTAGTGGCCTGAAAACAGAATTACCCACTGTCGTGGTGTAATTCACTACTTAGGTTTAGGTTGATTCCACCGTCGTAGTAATCATTCCCCTAAACTAAGCGCATTACGAACGATCTCTCAGTTTCCACCATTAATTTTACACCTCCTTTGTCAAGGGATTTATCGATTAATGTATGTTTCGTCTCTTTTCAACCGTTAATCCTTCTATCAAAGTGATTAAGGGCATTAATTTATTATTATGGTGATCAAGCATAACAATATATGGAGAAAACAAAACTATACCACAGATTTAAGAAAGAAAATATGAATTATTAATACAAAACTGTCATACAATGCATTCCCGGGCTACTCCCGGTCCTAAAGACAAAGGGGATTAGCCCCGCATGGTCATCTCAATGAAAGACAGAGGAGTAGAGAAGAAAAACATGGGAAACATGGAGAAAACTCGTGTAACCCCTGATACAAAGGTGTTCCTAGAGATCCTCCTCGAGAAACGTGCATTTTGTAGTCTTCCGGCAGCAAAATCGCCCGTCGGAGGTGCCCGGATCGCTCGGTTGACGGCCTTCGTCTCTCGTATCCTATCTCTCTCTCTCCTTCTTGGATGTTGTGCAACACAATGTCCTCTCCCCCTTGGGCCGTCCGTGCTCTTCTTAGGTCATAGGACCACTTTACGGCTCTGAAAAAGCTCAACCGTCGGATTAAAACGCTCCGTTTTAGTGCTGAAAATCACCAGATCCCGACGCTGTCGATGGTATCGACACCAAGGTCGATGGTATCGACCATGGGACAGGTTATTCCTTCCAAGATCGCGTTTTGGGGTTGCTTTTTGATGAAATGTCGATACTATTGACCTGGGGGTCGATAGTATCGACTCCGGACAATGCAAAAGTGCCTGAAAAAGTGCCGAAACATGTGTATAAGTCCGGGGATTATATAAAATCATATAAATATGATAAAAGAAGTATAATTTGATGCAAAAAGAGTTTAAGGTCCAACTATAGTGAATTATGCAAATATAATCAAGAAAATGACAAATACATGCATAAAACAGATATAAAATAAGCCTATAAAAGTGACTCAAAACCCATGCATCACCGAGCTTGGTGCCTGGGGTCACCACTCAAGGTGTCCATTGGTCTACCCATCTGGGCCTGACCTTTGTCATCATCCATCACGGTGGCATGTATGTGCGAGAATACATACTTCTATTATTAATGTGATAATCATAGTGACTTTATAGTTTGCAAGTATGAACATCCAAACTAATAATTTGCATTCAATGTGGTTAACCATCTGAAAAATCCTCGGGAAAACTAAGGCGGTTATTCATAATTAACCACATACCTGATAAGCAGTCTTGAATGCATAAATAACCAATCAAGAAATCAAACAAGTGCACACATGTTGATCCTGAAAAAGGCATCCAATTTCTCTATCATTAATCATGTCATCTTGATCTATTAATCCTAGTTGTTTTCTAGGTTATTTGTCCTTTTTAGGGTTTTGACCATAATTAGGGTTTCACTCTATTTTTATTACTTTAAACCCTAATTTCACAAAATCACTCGCAACCCTAACTATTTCATTTTTATTTTACAAAAGATTCTAAATTCATCTTTTAGCAACAGGAAACCCTAATTTCAGATTATGAGCACTTTTCTTTTCTTTTCCTCTAATTTAGGGTTTCTAACAATATAAATCAACATATTAGGTTAAAAACCCCAAATCTTGCAATTCTATCATCAAAATAGGTTAAAAACCATCTTTAACATTAATCAAGTAAACCATGCTCGAATTAATCTTTTTGCATAATTAAAACCATCTTTGATTAACAATTAGGGTTTCTATTTACAAATTAACACCTTTCCCATCAAAATATGCACTTTTGCAAAAATATACAGATTTAGATATCCAAACCATTTTTAACGTGTTCCTCATATTTTTCTGATCATTTTTCATGTATTATGTTCCTTCATCCGAGTTTTTTATTAAAAGATACGATTTTTATAAGAAAACTCTCTTTAAAGATTCATTTTCTATTTTTTCTATAAAAAGCAGGGCCGTCCAATCCATGGGCCACGGATCCACTAAGGATCTAACGAGCCGCGGATGCGCATGCCTATTATGTGCGATTAAAAGATATCAAAGGATTGAATTGTCCTCACCAGGAATGTAGGCTCAGAGGGGTAGCCGTGTAATTTCTTTGAGTTCTTCTTCTTCAACCTCACGTGAGAGAGGCAGCAACTCTGGCGGTCTACTCGGTCGTTGACCCTCCGATCCAGCCGACTTGCGAGTGCGCCAAGGGGTTGGGAGGATCCTTCCTCCTTCACCGAACTTGTTCTCAGCCTCAATTGCTCATTCGCAACTAGCCAATACAGCCCCCTGCTGGCCGGACTCCGGAGAGGTTCCCTGAGAACACGGGCGTACATATCAGGATGAAGTAGCCAATTGAACGCACGAAAATGTTCCTCGCACCTTTCCGCAGTAGTTGGACTAGCAAATAGGGATGCCAGTTCCCTCCATAATCCTTCCCTATTTATAGGGTTGAGGTCAAGTTCGTGGAAATTGGGTGATTCCTGGATCGGTCACCAAACCTAGTCGAACCAGGGATGAATCCCTTCGGTTTCGACTCCTGAGTGCAATGGGAGTCATTGCAAAATCGCATCCAATCTGGGTCACAAGGAAATTGGAGAGGAAAGATCCTCTGCAAACTCGCAGAGTCCCAGTCCCACTGGGACTTAGACGATGATCGCCCGCCGTTGGATTGAGATCCAACGGTTCGTATTACCTACGTTTGACAAAAAGGAAAATCCTTTTCCTCATTCCAAATAAATCCAATTTTTAGCACTTTCTTAGGAAATTCGTATCTCCCAAACCCTTGCTCCTTTTTAACTCAAATTTTAAGGGAAGGTTCCTCTTAATATTTCCTATCTTTGTACGAAATTTGGGAAACAACTTGTAATGAATGAGAAGCCTTCCTTCTCTCCCAAGTTATCTCATTAATTAATCCAAATTAATCTATAATCCTTTTTCTTTTGTGATTATCTCGTTATTTTGGGTCCCTTGGACCTCAAGAAATCCCAAAGGCATGGATTCCCATATTGGGGGAAATCTATTTGCCTTTATCTTCACTTGAAAGTCAAATTCTCATTTTTTTCCTTTTATTAATCAATTTCTTTTTCTTTTTAATTCTCCTTTTAGGGATTTCTCTTTGTCTTTCTTCTATTTTCCTATTGGAATTCTTTTTAACATGAGGAATCCTTGGGATATGAAAATACACCAAGGATAACTCAATTATACCCCTTTTCACATATTTTCCACATTTTATCATTATTTTCAATTTCTCTTAACAAGGAAATACTTAATTGGTATTTTCTTTTCTTATTGCATTCTCTATGCAGCTTTGGACTCCTTGGGACCCAAGGAACCCAAGAGGCACGAAATCCAACTTTGGATTGTATTCTTTTTCCTTCTAGAGGTTTCCACACCTTTCTTTTCTCAAAAACTTAATTATTCATTTACTAATTGAATTTCCTTGTTATTGGGCCCAATAGCCAATAAAGCCAACAAAGCAACCATCAAGGCTATTGTAATGAAATTCATGCATTCAATCAAAAGACATCATTATTTGTTCATTTATCTTTAATATGAGAAATTACATTTCTCAGCAAATGAACCCAAAATTGGGGTTGTAACATTATGGTTCACATGGAAGTCACTTAGGATGTAATGGTTATAAAGCATAACTCAAAATCTAGTTCCTAATATTCATGTAGATAGTTGACTCATCATATGATCAACTTATGACATAGATAATCGAGGTGCATCTGTCAAGGATATAAGAACTCACAACCCTTTGTGATTCTCAATGTCCTTTATTAGTGTGGGGTATTTTTTATTTAAGAAGAAATTAGTTATTTGATAATCATCCTCTAACTCCTTAGAGTATGACTCCTTTTGATTTGGACATCACCATGCCTTAATCATGAGCTCACTATGATACATTATCATAATCACTCATAAGGATCTCAAACATTTGGTTCAAGTATTTCATTCATTGATCTCATCAAGAATTAACACTTTACCAAATTCGTACTTCATTTATGATATTCTTGAACACTTCAAGATATTCATATTGGTATTTCTCTAAACACCACTTGAAGTACTAGCATTTGCTCCAATAGGTATGTAAATACATCTCATGTATTATACCTAATAGGATAATCATTCTCTAACTACCTTAGTTAAGATCGATTAATCATGTCCTCGAGATTGATGTCTCTTACTGGTTTTCTAACCAAAAGAGTCTAGATTTATCCAACATATGGAAACTAGAAGTGAATTTCCCATGATTTATGCTAATTTGATTGTTTGAGCTATCAATAACTTTCAGGCATCATTTTATCTTATGCATACCAAGTATCACAAGATAAACAAGGCATTTCCATAAAGATCATATCTTTTAGAATTGAAACATCAACTTTATTAATTGCTATCATTGTCATACAATATGCAAAAATAATGTGTTTCTATCCATTGGAAAATATGAAATAGAAATTCATAACTCTATTACATGCATTTAAGGATGAAAATAAATTAAAGTACTCCTATCTATGGCGGCAACACTTGCCCCATTTGTTGAGTGCTTTACACTTCATATCTTGGTATCATATACCTCAAAAGTGTTACAAGTTTATTTCATGACACCTTCTGTGGCATCCAACTTACAAAACACAAAATTAACTAAGCGGAAGAGAATCATTTGTAACGGATTACTGAAAATCACTAAAAATTAAATATCAAGCATCATTTTATCTTATGCATACCAAGTATCACAAGATAAACAAGGCATTGCCATAAAGATCATATCTTTTAGAATTGAAACATCAACTTTATTAATTGCTATCATTGTCATGCAATATGCAAAAATACTATGTTTCTATCCATTGGCAAATATGAAATAGAAATTCATAACTCTATTACATGCCTTTAAGGCTGAAAATAAACTAAAGAACTCCTATCTATGGCGGCAACACTTGCCCCATTTGTTGAGTGCTTTACACTTCATATCTTGGTATCATATACCTCAAAAGTGTTACAAGTTTATTTCATGACACCTTCTGTGGCATCCAACTTACAAAACAAAAAATTAACTAAGCGAAAGAGAATCATTTGTAGCGGATTACTGAAAATCACTAAAAATTAATACTTTTTGCAAAGAGATTCGATCATTGGAAATCCTTTACAACAAAAACCATGTCATAATATTTACATCTTATTTCAAAGTACATCTTTTGCACTATCTCTTCTTGAGAATTACAACATTAGCTGTCTCAAGACATAATATACATACATCATATAACTTTGAGGCATCAAGCCAAAATCTCGGATTGATTCTTTAAAACACTAACTATAAACTCCGAGGACCTGAGAGTACAGAGACAACACATAAGACTTTCTAACTATATGACTTAACAGTCAGGGTCTCCACGTGAGATCTGACTGCTGTCTGGGTTGTTGCTTTCCTTTTCCTATAAAAGAATATATGCTTCTTTGTCCGCGACCACCTAAAAATGTTAGATCCCATGGGAGTGAGACAATTGTAAATTGCCCCAACAGGAGATATAACTCTCTGCCAAAACATTGTTATTGCAGTTTAAAGATATGATAATGGGCAGAGGAATAGAAGTTTAAAGCATTCTCATCCTTGAAAGGATTGCAACTATTTATGACAGAGCAATATATCATCTATTCTTTTAATAAGGAAAAGGAATGACATGTATATCATTTATCCATCATATTATGTCATCATATCAAACTTTTCTTGTAACACTCATTATCTTGTCATGTCACCCATGAAACATTCGTGTTTCAATCTGTTGGCCTTAGCCAATCTGCTAAACAGAAAAGGAATTACATCTACCATGTACTCATATATCATTGATACAAGCATTAGGTTATTACCAATTCTATGTTATTAATACATGCATTGGACTACTTCCAATCATGTGTCATCATTGCAGGCATTGAGCCTCTGCCAGGTATTGGACTCTTCCAAACCTGATGACACCGCCAGGCATTGGACACTACCAATCATGATTTCACAGCCATACATTGGACTTTAACCAATCTTGATTACAGGCATTACACCTCTGCCAGGTATTGGACTTCTCCAAACCTGATTACACTACCAGGCATTGGACTTTAACCAACCCTGATTACACCGCCAGGCATTAGACTTTAACCAACCCTGATTACACAACCAGGAATTGGACTCTAACCAATCCTGATTAAAGGCTTCATGCCTCTGCCAGGTATTGGACTCTAACCAATCCTGATTACACATCCAGGCAGTGGACTTTAACCACTCCTGATTTCACAGCCAGGCATTGGACTTTAACCAACCCTGATTACAGGTATTACACCTCTGCCAGGTATTGGACCATCATCCAAACATGATTACATGGATCATGGAATATAATTTCCTTTGACCCATCATTAATCATCTTGTTGTCTCTTACTATGCTATAATTGTTCTCATGGCTCATAAAGCCCATAAAGCATCTTGTCACCTCTCATTAGGCAACATCTAATCATATGGCTCATAGGGCCATTCAACATCTTGTCACCTATCATTAGGGAACAAATCATTTTATCTCATGTATTATAATAGTAACACCACTGCTCCCTCACTAGGGTTAGGGCTTGATGTTCACATCGCATTAGGGCTTCTCATGTCCCATTACCCAATTTAGGGTTAGGGTTTTCCCATCTCACATTAATTAGGGTTTCATACTCACACTATTAATTTGACTTCTAATATGTTGCTCCACACCTCTAGGAGCATTCAAAGATATCATAAGTATTTTCTTATGATCACAATTCTCATCATATATCATTAATGATCATCTATTCAAGGTATGAGTTCATTTATCATCCCTATCATGGTATGATTACATCATACTCCTTGATTTGGCTTAGCCCCATTCTCAAGGTATATTAGTAAACATTTATCAAAGTACATTGAGTTTATTACATCTTTATTGTAACAATTGCATAACACACCCTTCATGTGTTTCTTATCCAAGAATGTTGGATTAGGGGTCCATCAAGGTATGCTTACCCTGAAATGTTGAATGTGATATCTATCATATCTTGATGTATCACTTTCTTCTCATGTCCATCTTACTTAATTTAATCAACAAACCTTGTATTAAGGTATTTCCCTCTTAATACTTTATCCACTAACTTGTCACTTTCATCATATGGTGCATAGGTCACACATTGGGACTGTCCAATTATCTTTAATGATAAGGACTTAACCAAAGGTTAGGCATTACTGATATAGATTAAATCATTATCAGCCACTTTAGGTATTTCATCCCATAGGATGTTATTCACTCCATTATATGATATTGCATACATCACTCCTAAGAGTTTCATACCCTCATCATTGTAAGATGAATAGGGTTCTTACACATACATGAAATTAGATATATAATAATCTAGGCATCATCTTGTTCTTTAGACCCTTATTCATTAGGGTATCAACACTATCATTCATATAGTTCATCAACTTTACCCTTCATGGTTATAACATCCTCATCTTACTTGATTGTAATAACCACATCCTACTTTATTATATTGGCCATTATACCATGACTATGGTTGCACATAACATTATATGGCATCATCCTGGATTTAAGTCTCACTTCACATCATTCTTCATGGTTTCCATAATACTACTCTTAATTAGGGTTTCACATGACATTACCCTAGATTAAGGTTTCTCATAACATTAATATTAATTAAGGATTCTCATAACATTACCCTCAATTAGGATTTCTCATGGATTCACCCTCAATTAGGGTTTCACATGGAATCACCCTAAATTAGGGTTTCACATGGAATCACCCTCAATTATGGTTTCTCATGGCATCACCATCAATTAGGGTTTCTCCTTTCCTATCAATTGGGGATACTCATCCCAATTAGGGTTTCACTCTTTATTCCCATAATTGGGGTTTTACATTATGTTACCTTGAACTAGGGTTAAGATTCATTAACCTTCTGAATTAGGGTTTCATGATCTCTTTATTAAGGATCATAACCTAATCATCACATGATTAATACTCATATATGAATTCCTCTCTATCTTTCTCCCAACTTGATTAGGTCATATCAACCCTTCAATCAAGTACATACAACTATGGTTAACATAGTGTACTTAAGACATTACTCACATAACCTTTTAGGGTTAATTAATCTAAAGGTATTGATCATCTAGGTACTTTAGGTTTTCAACCTTTGTACCTAGCCTTAATAATCATAATTGGATCAATGGATCATTCATCATCTTAATTCTCAAGAGATGCAATCACATTGGACTTCCATTACATAAGGTATCCAAATGAATTGACCAATTGGATCTTCTATTACAATAGGTATCCAAGTGAATTAACCAATTGAGTTCTCAATTACATTGGGTATCCAAAAGGATTAACCATATTGATCCTCAAACAATTTTGATTACTTGGGCCCCAAACGGTCTTAGTCATTCAAAGTTCAAATGGTTTGAAACCGTTTGGTTAAAGTGACCTTCAAGATCGTTTGCTAAAGTACCGTTTTGAAACCGCATGAAATCAACCGGTTTGGGATCGTTTGGTCCCCAAACGTTCTTGAGACCGTTTGGTCCAAACTTCCTCAAAACTGCATGGACCAAAGATGGTCTCAGCTACTCCAATTGGTTTAGGGTTCTCAATGTTGATTCCATCAACCATTGTATTCATGTAACTAATCATCAATTGGACCTATCACCATACTTTGATTGAGTTAAGTAGGTCATCCTTCAACTTATTTGACTCTCAATTGACCCTCAATAGGTCATCAATTAGGGTTTGAATCAATTGGATTAGGGTTTGGAATCGATGATCCTTCAACATTAATCAATGTGTAACTAGTTACTTTAAAACTATTGGATCATCATCAAAATTGAACATGACCTGACCCCAAACGGTCTTGAGGTCGTTTGGATGACCTCCAAACGGTCTTGAGACCATTTTCCCATCTCATCACTCAAATCCATGTCATCCATTTAGTGTTTGGATCACTAGATTGATCACCAAATCAACATTTGATTGCAAATCAACTTGGTATCTTTAGATCTTCAAACCCCTAACCATAGTCAACCCTAGACCTCCAAATGGTCTTGGATGACCCCCAAACGGTCTTGGGATGATTTGGATGACCTCCAAACGGTCTTGAGACCGTTTTCCCATCACATCATCATTAACCATGCCATTCAATTAAGGTTTTGATCCTAGGATTGGTCACCAAATCAGCAATTGATTGTACATCAACTTAATATCTTTGGACCTTCAATTGCTCAACCATACTTAACCCTAGACCTCCAAACGGTCTTGAGACTATTTGGGTGATCCCCAAATGGTTTTGAAACCATTTGGGTCAATCAACCCAAAACATCATCTCAATCACTTGCAAAATCAGCACTTAGCCGATTAGGGTTAATACCATATATTTGGATCTTCAAACACTTAACCATATCCAACCCTAGACCTACAAATGGTCTTGGGTAACCCCCAAACGGTCTTGAGACCGTTTGAATGATCCCCAAATGGTTTTGAAACCGTTTGGGTTAATCAACCCAAAACATCAACTCATTCCATTGCAAAATCAGCACTTAGCCGATTAGGGTTAATACCATATCTTTGGATCTTAAAACACTTAACCATATCCAACCCTAGACCTCCAAACGGTCTTGGGTGACCCCCAAACGGTCTTGAGACCGTTTGGGTGATCCCCAAATGGTTTTGAAACCGTTTGGGTCAATCAACCCAAGTTTTCAACTTAATCAAATTACAAATCAGCACTTAACCCGATTAGGGTTTTGGTGATTGATGGACCTTCAACTCATGAACCAATTGGAGTTAATCAATAATAATTGATGGGTCATTAAACTAGATAATTATGAACAAATCTGTAATGACAGTAGCCAAACTGACAAACAAATCATTACTAATTAAGCAGAATAAACATAAACAACAGATTAACAAAAATCACTAAAATTTAAAACCATTTTGCAAGGAGATCCTTGTATAGAAAACTTTTACTAAAGGATCCAAAACTCATACATATCATGATTTACATTGTATAACATTGTTTCATCTCATCTCGAGGACAACATATAACAGTTGTTGTATCAAAACACATACTGGAGCAACATAAAACCTCAGATCGTTCATGAAACCATAATGAACCAACACCAAGGACCTGAGAGTACAGAGATGACACATAGGACTTCTATCTACAAGACATGACAGACTGTACACTCAACCTGAGCTGTCACTGCTTTCCCTACTGCTGTTGTTCTTTCTCTATAGAAAGGTCTTCACCTCCTCGTGCACGTCCACCTAAAAATTTGGATCCCACGGGGGTGAGACAATTGTAATTGTCCCAGCGAGAGATATAACTCTCCTCTGACCATATTATTATCACAGTTAAATAGTATTAAATTGATCATAGGATAAGAAGTTTAGAACATTCTCATATTTTAAAGCATTGCAATTGTCTATGATAGAGAAGTAATTCATCTATTCACTTTATAAGGAATATGGAGAACACGTATATCATTTACCCATCATACTATCTCAAGCTTATCCTGTGATGCTCATTATCATGGTATGTCATCCATGAATCATTCTCATTTCTATATATTGGCCTCAGCCAATCTGCTAACCAAATATTGAATTGTATAAGTCATGTGAGTATACATCATCATATTCTGTCCAGGCATTGGACTATGTCAATCCTGTGCAACTATTCCAGGTATTGAACTATATCAATCCTGTGAAACTATTCCAGGTATTGAACTATGTCAATCTTGTGACAATTATTCCAGGTATTGGGTTATGACCAATCCTGTGCAATTATTCCAGGTATTGGGTTATGACCAATCATGTGCAATTATTCCAGGTATTGGGTTATGACCAATCATGTGCAATTATTCCAAGTATTGGGTTATGACCAATCCTGTGCATTCCAGGTATTGAACTTTGTCAATCCTGTGATATTATTCCAGGTATTGGGTTATGACCAATCTTGTGCATTCCAGGTATTAAACTTTGTCAATCCTGTGATATTATTCCAGGTATTAGGTTATGACCAATCCTGTGCATTCCAGGTATTGAACTTTGTCAATCCTGTGATATTATTCCAGGTATTGGGTTATGACCAATCCTGTGCATTCCAGGTATTGAACTTTGTCAATCATGTGATATTATTCCAGGTATTGGGTTATGACCAATCCTATGCATTCCAGGTATTGAACTTTTTCAATCCTGTGATATTATTCCAGGTATTGGGTTATGACCAATCCTGTGCATTCCAGGTATTGAACTCTGTCAATCCTGTGATATTATTCCAGGTATTGGGTTATGACCAATCCTATGCATTCCAGGTATTAAACTTTGTCAATCCTGTGATATTATTCTAGGTATTGGGTTATGACCAATCTTGTGCATTCCAGGTATTGAACTTTGTCAATCTTGTGATATTATTCCCGGTATTGGGTTATGACCAATCCTGTGCATTCCAGGTATTGAACTTTGTCATTCCTATGATATTATTCCAGGTATTGGGTTATGACCAATCCTGTGCATTCCAGGTATTGGGTTATGACCAATCCTGTGATTATAGGATTCATGCCTCTTCCAGCTATTGGTCCGCAACCAATCCTGATTACACAGCCAGGCAGTGGACTCTAACCACTCCTGATTACACATTCGTTATGGGGTATCAATCCCTTAAATTCATCATTGGTTATCACATCCTTTTACTAGGCATTATACCCTGGGGCAAGCCATCATATCAATTTACATTCTTTATATAATACAAGTATTCCTCATGTTTCATTTTAATATTTTCAAGGCACCATAGCCCCTATTTTGGCTATGACTATAATGCATGTATGACTAAGATTTTATTATTATCTTTGTAACCATTTATTATTATTATTATGATATAGGGTTCCCATTTACTTGGTTTATTTTAAACATTACCAATTCTTACAAAAATCTTTAGATCAATATCTTTTCACCTCTCATTAAGAAACAACTAATCAAATGACTCACAAGGCCCATTAAACATCTTGTCACCTCTCACTAGGCAACAACTATTCACCTGGCTCAAAAGGCCATTAAACATCTTGTCACCTCTCACTAGGAAACAACTATTCACATGGGTCACAAGGCCATTAAACATCTTGTCACCTCTCATCATTTATCATTAAATGAATCATAAAAACAAGGTATGAGTTTGTCTCTCATCCTTACCAGGGTATGATTACATCATACTTATTAACTTGGCTTAACCCTTTCTCAAGGTATGTTAGCCCACACTTATCCAAGTGCATTAAACTCATTACATCTCAATGTAACAATTGACATAACACACTTCATGTGTTACTCATCCAAGTACATTGGATTCAAGGTGCATCAAGGTACATCAACCTTGAAATGCTGGATGTGATATCTATCATGTCTTGATGTATCACTTCCATCATCACTTTTAACTTACTTAAATTCATCAACTTATATTGTATTAGGGTATTTCCCATCCTAATACTTTATGCACTAGCCCATCACATTCATTATGTAGTGTATTGATCATCAATCATACATTTGAATTGTCCAACCATCATCAATTGATATGGACTCATCTCAGGTTGAGACATTATTGATATAAGGTTCTACATTATCAACCACTCTAGGTGTTTTACCTATTAAGGTATTAGCCACACCATTACTTTCAGTTTCACTCAACACTCCTAAGATTATCTTGCCCTCACCTCTACAAGGTGTCTCGGGTTAAAGGTGTGCAAATGTTCACCATATTGGGTTGTAGGTGTATAGGCACCACCATATCGGGCTAGAAGTATATGCATACCATTCATATCTGTCTAGAGTTGTTTATATGTGTTACCCATGTCGTGCATGAGGTATAAATCCATCACCATGTCAGGCTAGACATCAACTAGGGTTGTGTAACGGGCTACCATATCGTTCAATAGCATTTGCTATTCTTTACTCATATCGGGTTACCCAAACTAGCGTTTCACATCAACTTACAAGTATACAATTGATCTTGTATCGTGCATGGAGTCTATACTTGACTCCCTATCATTCAAGAGGTGTATATAACACCCCCATATCGTGCAACAAGGTATACAATCATATCCATGTCATTTTAATGAAGTAGGTGCATCATCATATCAGGTTAGACGTGCTTGCTTGTATGCGTGCACCCGATAATACTTTTATAAGGTGATACCATCATCTTCAAGCTCTAGACCTTTGTTCTAACTATTATAGTTCATGACAAAAGGTCCAAGAAACTAGTAGAACTCTCAATTTAATCAACTATTTCAGGAAATTTCAGAATTAAAAGTAATTCATTAAGTATAGCAATTTAGGTGATGAATAATAACATGACTGAGTTCAAGTTATATAACCCGCCTTAAGAATGACTTCAAAGCTCCAAGCTCCAAATATCCACGTTCCTAAGGTTGAATATGGACTTCACAACTCCTCTATATGCAAAGAATCACCATGTATAAGCAATTGGTGAAGAAGAAAAGAAAGGAAGATCAAAACCCTAAATTCATGCTTCAATCCAAGGTTGAAGATGATCTTATCATCACCTTAGGGTTAAGTATGATCTCCTTCTTGCTCCTTAACACCTTTGCACGATATTCCACCCCTCTTGCACGATATGGCACTCACTTTCACGATATGACACTCACTTGGAGTCAAAACTTCACTCTATGGCCGATATCACCCTATATGGGCAATATCACCTACTTGGGGGATATGCTCTTGCCATGGGCGATATCCCAAGGCCCATGCACGATACCACAGCATCCCTTCACGATATGGGAGCTATATGCACGATAACTTAGGTTAGGAGTGTGGTAAGGGTCGCTAAATAGCACCAAGGGGTGAAACTAGGGGTATATATACTTGTTGTTCATGAAGGAAGGAAAAAATGAGGTGTCAGCATTTTGAGCTAGTAGGTGCCACATGTCATGCATGGGTGACACGTTTACATGCATGCATAATCATTTATCTAGTCTTTCAAAACATTTGAGGATCATCTAGAGATGAAAATTCGTCCATTACGTATCCATTTGGATAAGTCATCTAGGTTTAATCACTATTTTAAGTCAAGCCGATACACTTTTTCTAAGGAAACTTATTGGCCATCACACCTCACCTCCTTGAGGTGCTTTGCACGATATGGACTTTTCCAAGAGTTCACAAAACTATATGGGACACCTCCTTGGGCTCCTTGGCTGATAGGCACTCATATATAAGCTTTTCAACTTGATACAACTCAAGTTAAGCTTTCATATTCAACCCTTTTTCTTGGTCATTTCATCACCAAGATTACCATCATTCATAATTGATTCAAACATGGTGTATCATTCATTATATCTCCTCTAAATGATACTAGGAGGGAGTAGGAACACTATAGAGGTGGTAATTTTCATATCAACCCCACATTTTGGGTAAATTACCATTTGTACCAAAATTGGTGCACAAGGTACCAACATTGTTCAAACAAGTTCAAACTTGGAACTTAGGCTTTCCACAAGCCACCAACTTGCATAATTCTCTCTATAATAATGATAAAACACATGAGGAATGTTCAACATGTGACATTTTTCATTATAGCCCCGTAATTTGGGTAAATTGCACTTTGGTCCAAAACAAAGGAAAATTGCTCAAACAACATTCAATCGGGACCAAAATTGAAACATAAGTGTGTCACATGATAACAAGCACTTAGAGGATTATATTAAATTTATAAGCAACTTTATTAGCCAAAACAAATTGGGTTACCTCATCACCTAGGTCAGGGATGTTACAAAATCCCTAAATAGTCAACCCTGGTCAACATCACCAAACGGTCTTAAACCATTTGCTTCTATGCGGTTTAGTGAAACCGTTTCATTCCAAACGGTTTGTGAAACTGTTTGGACATTTAATTGAAACCATTTGGTCTAGATATTTGGGGAGGTGTGTTCTTATGATGATTTCATTATCATCAAGCTCTAGACCCATGAAAACTGCTGTGATTTCCATGGAGATAGCATCAATCAACCAAATCAATGATTGTAAATAGAGAAATGATCATTATTTGATGGGGAATTGAATGCAATAACAAAATTAGGGTTTCAAGTTATAAAACCTGCCTCCAATTGAGCTCCAAAGCTCCAAGATCATGGAAAAAATGGTGGATGAAACTTTTGCAACTCCCCCTAGGCTCATCCTCAAGCTTTTGGTTGAAAAGATTGGCTAGGGTTGAAGAGGAGATCGAAATAAGAAGAAATCAATGATTTATTTTTTATTTCCACCATGGAATCAAGGTGAAAAGGGTCAAGAACCTTACCAACAGGCTGGGAGTCGTCCTTCTGGTACTCCCTAGCCCCCTTGGTCGGTTTCCAAGCAAGGAGAAGAAGTGGGGTCGAAAAAGCCTTTGTTTAGGCTAGGAAAAGGTCTTTTATAAGAATTTCAATGAGAGAGAAAATACTTTATAAAATTCTTTTAATTCCAAAATTGTTTCCACCCTCTCCACCTTGGTTACTTGTATGCAAAGGAATCTCTATCCCCACCGTTATCCCTTCCATTATCCAAGAATAAAGGGAAAACAAATTAAGCACCTTAACCCTTATAATAGTAATTTCCATATTTGAGTGGAAATTCTTTTTCTTATAATAATGGTGAGTGGAATTTCACCTCCTTAGTATATTCTCGTTCCTTTGCAATGTTTAATCTCGTCCACAAACATCTGAATCCAACCATATTATTTTGGTTGAAGGTCCTTCAAATTATTTTATTTATTTTTGCATTAAATCGAATCAGGGTTTCAATTAGGCTTAAATCGTGATTATTTTAATATCAAGATTCTCTCTCCTACAACATAATTCAAATGAGGCTCCCCTCTCATTTTTTTTTCTCTACTTGATGTCAAGAAACATGAGGGACCCTCTAGAGGTGATATTTTGCAAATTAAACCCTAGGTTTTGGGTAATTTGCACATTACACCAAAACTAGGTTTTAAAGCACAAGGATTGCTCTACAAGCTTTATCTTGGTGCCCAAGCTTGTAGAAACCACACCACTACATCATATTCATTCTCATGATGTATCAAAATCAGAGGAACATCTTATCATGTGCAATTTTACAAGTTAGCCCCTCAACTTGAGTAATTTGCACTTTAGTCCAAAATAAGCAAACATTGCTTCAACATTGTTCAAACAAGACCAAAATTGAAACATAAGTTTCTCATGAGCCCTAATTAATTTTCACAAGATAATATTAAGCATATAATCATCCTTATTTATTAAAACACCTAGGGTTAAAGAATAACCTAGGTCAGGGATGTTACACCTTCAGGTGGAGACGTCTGTCGCTTCCTTCTTCTTTAGTTCTTCCAGATAGAGTGAAAAATTCCTTTTCCAATGTCCTGGCTTTTGACAATGGTGGCAATTTCCTCTCTTGATCACGCCTCCCTTGGCCTTGAGAGCTGAATACACCTTGACCTCCTGGATAGCATCATAACCCTTCTTAGCTTTGCCCTTGCCCTTGTGGTTGGACTTGCCTTTCTTGTTGTTGATCATCATCACAGACTTAGGCTTGTCCTTCTTCATCTGTGTCTCGGTTGTCCTCAACATGCCCAACAACTTTGTCAATGGCTTGTCAAAGTTGTTCATGTTGTAGTTCATCACAAACTAACTGTAGGATTCTGGAAACGATTGTAGTATCACGCCAGTAGCCAACTCTTCGCTCAGAGTAAATCACAGTCTCATCAGGTTCTCTACATACCCAATCATCTTGAGCATGTGAGGACCAACTGGATCTCCTTCTGTCATGACACACTTGAACATTGCCCTAGAGACATCATATCTCTCTTGTCGTTCTTGATCTTCATACATGTTCTTGAGATGTTGAGTCATCTCAATGACACCCATGTTCTCATGTTGTCTTTGCAACTTGTGGTTCATGGAGCACAACATCAAGCACTTTGCATCAATGGCATCATCAGAATGCTTCTTATAAGCGTCCCTTTCTGCCTTTGGTGCGGTAGGAGTAGGTTCCTATGGAATTGGAGTATCCAGGACATAGAGCTTTCTCACTTGAGTGAGAACAATTCTCAATGTCCTAAACCAGTTGTGGAAGTTAGTCCCATTCAACTTGTCCTTTTCAAGGACTGATCGCAACGAAAAGTGATTGTTGTTTGTTGCCATTTGTACTACAAAAGGAAATATATGCAGTTTATTCCAAAACTCAATTTTGACTTATTTGATTGATTTGAAAGGTTGACAATATAATTAGGACTTTAATTAATTATCGCTCCCACTATTTTTATTCAAATTGATATCCCTCACCATCAATTTGGAAGATTGCAGCGTACAATCTTCTAGTGGGTCAAGATCCTGAAATCCTCTGAGCCATGGACCAGCTAGGGTTGTCACCCACAACTTAGATCTTCTAAGTAGGCAACTCTTGCCAATTGCATCATATGGAACTCTTGAAAGATGTCCTATGCAACTCCTTTCCATGATCACCTCCATGCCTCAAGGTGCTAGATCCTATCTAGGTCACCTTGTTAAGTCCGACCCAAAGCCAACACGATGAATATGCACCCTGCTAGGGCAGACCCACATATTCATCCTTCACACTTCCATGAGATAGACGGTGCACCACGCTAGAGCGTGCCCACACTTGGCTGATCAAGCTTTTCACGTGTGTCACATTTGTAAGGCATCTAAAACTTTACTATTTAATGAAGATTTGGTTTTATAGGTACATATACATATCCAATCACCACAATATATAGTATGTATCATATACATGCTATATCCCAAAGAAAACATGTGAAATGATAAAAGTGATGATTATGACCATCCTAATGTGATTCCTCGAGCCAAGAGGAATCACGGTCATCTAGGTCTACATCACATGCAACTTGTCCATGATGAAGTGCTATATCCATCCGAATTGATCAACTCATCAAATGAATGACCTACTCATCCTGGCTGGTCATCTGGGTGCCACCAGCCGATCGGTTGGATCCTCCAACCGATCGGTTCCCCTAGTCATCGTGCATCTCCTCATGTCTGCCACCCGCTCGTCTCATTCCTCAAACCGGTCATTTGGATCACCAACCGATCAGTTCACTCCTTGCATCGATCATCTCAATTGTCTTCAGATTGTCCGCCATTCTTTGACATAACAGGAAATAAAACATCTATCCTATTTTACATGTGAAATGGGAAACCCCGAGTTACATTTGGGGGAGAAAAGGTAGGAAAGAAATCTCGAGTTACATCAGGAATAAGGAGGTAGGGAATCGGTGTACAGACTAAGATGCAAGCAACCACATACAATCAAGCACACACATAGGGTTTATTTGCCATAATCACGCTATCCATCCACCACAAAACTCGTTTAAGGGTGACGCGTATCGAGTGAATTCATATTACATATCATATATGTATATTGGGATTTGTAGATTTAGGATTGGACATGCATAAGCATCGTATGCAATAAATAAAGGCGACAAATCAAAATCGATCATATCGATAATCCTAAAGTATAAAGTAGTTGACGTGGCTCTGATACCACTATTGGGTTTTAGGGGAGGCAGAGAAGGTAGCACAAACAAAAAAAATTCTCCTCCCAAACCCAGAATAAAGGAATCGTGCCAACGTCTATACAATAGGAAGGATGGTTTGTAGAGGCATACCTTGTCCTGAGGCTTTCTCAGCGACATTACCTTGCGGCTTGCGTGGTCTTCACCTCCGGTCTTAGACGGTGTATGTACAGCTCCTGGTCTCACCGATACTGTCAAGATTGATAGTTGTCCTCCGAGCGGAAGAAGTCTCCCGCCTCTGAAGTAGTCCACACAGACCACCTGGAACTCTGATCTCCTTATCCCACAAGGAATCGAAAGGAGTCACACCCTCCTGTCGGTGTACTAGTCACCGACACACTCTCATGCAACCAGTTGCTTATCTACAATTGTCTTTCCCTTGTTGTTCCTCCCTTATCGGGTAGCACTTTCTCGGGCTCTCTCTTGGTTACCAAAACTAGAGAGAATGACAACTTTGCAGAGCAACTGGTGTTCTGAGTTATTGTTCCTGAGAAGCCCCCAATACCCCTATATATATAGGAGGGTCATGGGACATGGTTCTATACCCCGGGTAATGCAGGATTAAAGTAGGACTAGAAGGGTTTGAGTTTTTCCACAAAACAACCAACTTGTGCCAGCTGAACCGATCGGTTCACACCCTGAAATGATCGTTTCAGGTCCTGAGCCAATCGTTTGGGACCTGAGCCGACCGTCTGGGGCTCTGAGCCAATCGGATGGAGCTCTGAGCCGATCGGTTTGTGGTCCTAATCCAACTCAAATTGACTTCCATATTTGTTTCCGATTAATCAAATATTAATCCTTATCCAAATCGAATTTGTACAAGTGAAACAAATAGTCTTCTGACTTTCTAAACGATCTCGATTGGTCACATGAATCGACCAGTTCAACAATTGAGCTGATTGTCTCATGACACATGAGCCGATCGTCTCACCAGTTGAGCTGATTGGTTCATCAACCTAAGCCGATCGGTTCAGCTCAGTGAGCCGATCGGTTGGGGCAGCAGACCGTGCAAATCAATCAATCTGATACTCCAATCAATTAGTCCAACACCTTGAACACTATGATATTGAGCTATCAATTGATTGAGTGTTTAATTGAACTACTAAACTCCTTTAGTAATCAATCTAAACATCATTTGTGGATAAACTCCTCTTCCAGGTTAAATCCTATGTGTGTGACCTTGCAGGTCCATTTCACGTTGGTAGTGAAAGTTCATAACACTTATGACTTCACAAGAAAAGAGCAGTGCCTAGTCGCACATCAGTGCTACCCAAGTGAAAAGGAAAGCTGGAGAATAACTTTCAATTCTTCAATCCATGAGTGGTGTTACAACAAATGTATAATTCCTTTGTCACTGATATCCCGAATGAACTCAAGGCATGGAACAATCATCCTTTCAATGTTCATTCATTTTCTTGATCTTAGAGTAGATTGGAGGAGATATGTATGACATCAATATCACATACTGATTCACACATGCATGCACACCTATCTCAATCCTACTCATCAAGTGGCCATGGATATAAAACTCCCTCAGGAGGGACAAATCCCATATCTATCACTCACCCCTCAAAAGCCCCATGTGTCAAAGCCACCCAATCATCACCTTTATAACAACCCATGTTTCAGGATTGTGTTTGATGATGTCAAAGTGTACCCAACGACATGTGTTGAGTGTAGTGATTTCAGGTCAAAGAATCACATTCACCACCATCATTGTGAGAACTAATTGTGACTACCATGTTATGGCTCCATGTGTCAAACTCACGGTGGGTCTGTCTGGTACACTTGTTCTCTAACAAGTACCTATGTGTTTGGTTTGATATCTCCATATCATGACTAATGAGATTATGTCATCAACCAACACCACAATCTAGTCTTGTATGTCATTGTTGTCTATCTACCTTCCACAATGACATCCTACTAGGGACATAATAAGAATGTACAAACTCTTAGCATCCGTGTGATCTCATCGTTCAGGTCCTGAACCTGAAGGCATATGTCATTGAGTACTTTCATTCTATAGACATTCAATCCATTCTATCATAATCTCACATGATAGAACTAGAAAGAATTGGAAGCTTGCCTCTCATGCTTATCAAATCAATCTTAATGTATCCCACCAATCATCCCATGATTGGCTCTCAGGGCATACATACGAACATGAGTTACATTAATATTTTCACTATCGTGGGATCTCAATCCCTCCTCACAGATTGCTCCTGCCTCTCAAGGCATCAACATCATGCATCAACATCCTGGGATAGCAATCCCTTATCTCATCATCAGAGGATAACACCTCAACTAGGCACTCAACCTTTATCAGATCCTCAAACCTATCTCATCATACTGGTGATGCATGTTATCTCATCAACAAGGATTATTATCATTTAGTGTTATTCAAAGCACATATACCTCATAGCTCTTACCTATCTATGAATCCATTTAATATACCTTCATGGTTAGTATACATATCAAGAGATATAACTTAAATCACTGAACATAGATCTTTATGATTATCATGCTATCATGTTTGGAATGACATCCATGATTATATGAAGCATAAGCTGTATCAATCATATTATTGTAATCAAACCATGAGCATACACTATGCCCTATTCTTGTGAACATAACCATGTATCTTATCATCTTATGTAACAACATCTTAGATTCCCAACATACCCTGGTTCACAACCTACCATCATATCCCATTACTAACATAGATGCAGGTTCAAGGTGATTAATCTATTTATTAGGATTTTCGAGTTAAACATAACCTTCACCAAAGATTTCAGCTTCCCTCACTATAAGTGTGTCGGGTAGCACCACCCTCACTAAAAGAATAGAGGGCAAGATCTTATCCCTCATAGTAGCCTATCGGATAGGGTTTTCAAACCCTAAAGCACTTATGTCACCATATCGGCCATCAACACTTCACCCTATCGTGCACTAGAGAGAAACTGACACTGAGTTGTGTCATGCAGCTTGTACTAGAGGTGTGTATTGTACACAAGCATCTAGGGTATCATAACTTATCCTATCGACCAAGAACCCTATCGTTTACTAGGGTTAGGGTTTCTATCGGCCAACCCTCTCAACAAGGATCATATCGACCAGGAGCATGGCGCCCAAGACACCCTATCACCCAACCATCAAACCATGTCGTCTAAGGGACCCTCATGTCAACCAAGGCACTCTATCACCCAAAGCATCATGTCGTCCATGGGAAAGGTGGCCACTAAGGCATCATATCGGCTAACTCAACTTAGGTTGTGTCGTACAAACACAAACCCCATGCCCAACATAAGGTTTACCCATCTTACTCATATCATTCAAGGATAAGGCTAGGGTGTCGCCCACCTATAACATACAATACTAAGGCACCACAAGAAGGCCTATCATCCAACTAGGTCAAGCACCTTATATCGTCCGCCACTAAGACACCTATTAGGGTTTCACCATGCAAACACTATGTCTGGAAACTCAAGACCAAACCATGTCACCCATAACAGAGATAACTTACCAGCCACCATGTCGACCAAGGGGACATCCAAAGCAAGGGATCATCTCAGCCAAAGCATATCGTCCAAGGATACTAACAAGGTGAAAGGTGTCATATCGGGCACAAAGCCTAATAGGGCTCAACTCAACATATCAGCCAAGCTAAAACCCACAAAAGGGTGTATCGTGCAAGGGAACAAGAACCTCACCAAGATGGTCATCTTCAACCTCAAACTCTTTAGCAACAAACCCTAATTGATCAAGATAGTTGGCTCACCCCTCAACAACCAAGTGAGAGGGGTTTTGTACAACCTCCATCACAAATCGGGCAACATGATGGATCATCTTCAACTTAGGTCATCACTCATCCAAAGGCTCACCTCTCAAATCCTTGGTGAGAGGAGGGTGTTGCCCAAGCAACTAGAGCATAGACTCACCTCTAAATGACTAAGGAAGAGAATGGTTTTGCCTACACAATTAGAGCTCAAACTCACTTCTCAAAACCAAGGAGAGAAAGGGGTATTGCCCCAAAGGAAACTCTAATCTATGGGTTCAGCCAACTAGGTCCAAAGGTACACAAGAAACAACAACATCATCAATAACATGATCACTATATCCACAAGATTAAAGGTACATTCTAGAGCAAGAAACATATCTAACAACATGCATGGTCGATCATGATCATATATGAATATGCAACATAAAATAAGGTAGTATATTTAGGGTTAGAAGTTATGTAACCCACCTTAAGAAAGATCCTCAAGCTCCAAAGCTCCAAGCTTTAAGCTCCTAGCTCCAAGGCACACCACCTATGGTTCGACCACCAAGCTATAGGAAGAAGAAGAGAACTCCTTCAAAGGGATCGGCCACTATGCATACTAAGGGAAGGTGTATCGTGCACCAAGGAAGAGGGAGGCAACAAAGAACTAAACGGATCCTAAGCAAGTGAAAGGGAAGGTATATATAGAAGAGGATGAAGGGGAAACCAAGGAAAGGTGTCGGCCCACTTAGGGACACTTCTCCATGGGCAATGCCACCTTCTCATCTCGCCACATCCACATGTCCAAGGAATTTTCCACATGCAAGCATCAAGCACCAAGTGTCCACAAGGGGGTGACACAAACGATGCTAAGAGTCAAAGATGGTCATAGGCCGATACATCCTCTTGGGTGATACACTCATACCCGACACAAGCCATGGACGACACACACTAGGTCGATACAAGCACCCAAACACTTCCTTGCCCGATACAAGGCCCATAAAGGCAAGACAAAGCCCAAACAAGGCAAAACAAGGCACAAGGCTACTCAAGCAATGAGCCCAACCCATCCTCTCCACTCTAGAGGATGCAAGGAGAGTGAGAAAAATCTCTCAAGGTGACAAACTTGCTCATCAACCCTAAACTTGGGTTATTTCAAGTAGCACCTCCAACTCTCAACAAAGCACAAACAAACCCTAATCACCATTTGAGGTGATTAGAAAGCAACTAAACACTAGGGTTAGGCAAAGCAAACAATATAAGCCCAAAACAGAGGTCAGGGTCCTTACATTAGGATATCTGCACTCCTAGATCTTGTACGGAACGAAATAGCCCTTCACAGGGGTCGGTTGGACTTTGAATGGTATGATTCAAATTCCCCAGGGTGTAATAAAAGATGTAATACAACTGTGTAGCATATTTGTTTAGGGTTATACACAACATTTCACATTAGATGATAACCCTTATTTGTTATATTTACATAAAGATGATGCTTAGTGCAATTAAGAGATAGTTGATTCACTTAGGTTGTGGATATTCTTAAGATTGTAGATGCATACATACACTAGCTATGCTTGTGTTGATAACTATACTTCTACTACTAATTATAATCATGATGCTAGTTATCTCATCTTATTAGTTACGTTTAGCATGGTAGCCATGCCTTTGTAACTAGATATGCATATACTTCTAATCATGCTTATCCAGATAGTTGTTCTTATGTTGCATTTCTTTTTATGATGTTGATATGTTCAACCTATTAGACATACTGATGTTGTTAGCTATGAATATGATACTAGATTTATTCATGATGTTAGAGATGCTCATGCTACCAGACTCCTTATATTCTTAATAGGGATATGAGAATAGTTTGGCTAATGAAAATAGTTATTATCTCCTCCTTTGTGTATTTTGTTAATCATCAGTGCTGTTGAGCTTATTTGTTATATCTGATTAATTTGATTAACTATTTAATTACTTAAAAATGTTATAATCAATAAACATTGATGGAGGTTATATCTCTTGCTGGGGCATGGGTCTCACCCTTATGGTTTGCTACATTTTTTAGGTAATCAAAAGTGATGAAAACAAACATGTGGCATCAAAGAGGATCTATAGTAATGAATCTTTGATAAAGTTGATTAGATGTCTAGTGTGTCCTAGAGTCGTCCTTGTACTCTCAGGTCTAGGCAGGAAAAGTCTTTATATGGGTTTTCAAATAAATTGAACTTTTGTTAGCATATTAATGTTTTTTGTGTGGCATATACGAATATTGTTCTCATGTATATATATGTTGTGGCTAAGATGACGAAACATTTTTTATCAAATTCTTGGCATAGTATTGATACAAGAAAGATGTTGGGCTCTTATATAAATTTTTTTGAGTCGGTGTTGATGTTGAAATCGGTTTTAATTTACTCATATTTTTTGGTATGTGATTAAATAGTGATTGATTGTGTTTTATGTTTTGAGTAATCTTGTTTAGTGTAACGGGTTCTCACAAGATGGAGTTCCTGAAGTGCCTTAATTTGACCCATCAACCATGACCAATCCTGGTTTTTAGTTAATGTTTGGATAGTTGATGGCCACGATTTCTCATATGGAAGATAGAGTGCTTATACATCAATCAAGGGCTATTGTTCCCAATGTGGAATCCCTAGGTTTTGGTAACACCTTTGTGAGGTTACAATACATTGGAGCATTGGAATATGTGGGTACGATAGATCTAGTGGATGTAGACATGTAACGGACCGAGTTAGAGAAAGTGTTTAAGATCCTCAATATCCCAGAGGAGGATGAGTTGAAGCATGTGGTGTACCTATTGAAGGTAACTATTGGCCATTGGTGGGCCATAGAGGAGGAGAAGAGACCCGGTGTGGTGATCAGTTGGGAGGAATTTCAGTGAGAGTTTGTGGGTTGATACTTCCCATAGACGTATCTTGATGAGAAGATCTCATAGTTTGAGAGGATCTGATAGGGAACTATGACGTTCAATGAATATGAGGTGAATTTCATGAAGTTGTTGAGGTTTTGTCCTTACATGGATGCAATGGATAAGGAGAGGATATGCCAATTTGAGTATTGAGTTGACAATGATGGTGTGTGCTTTGGAGAATAGAGATAGGTTCTCTACATTTGTGGAGTTAGTTAGAAGGATAGAGAGGTCAACAATAGAGAAGCGTGAACTCAACGTTAAGAAGAGATGGGCTCAATTTTAGGGACAGTCTTTTGGAGGCTTCAAGAAGTAAAGGTTTTCGTCACCCCAGACACAACAGAGATCGATAGTACATTCTCAATGGTCCTTGAGCAAGGGCAGGCCATAGTTTTCCACCAGTAGGGGCTCATAGCACATCATTGGTTTCAGTGACAGGGCCGCCTAGGTTATTATTTGAGAGAAAGACTTGTTACAACTGTGGGGCATACACAATGTTTTTTTCCTATGAAGTATGAAGAGGTTACACAACAATTGAGGCAGAGTCAACAAGGATCCCAGTGAAAACACTTCAGCAATGGTAGTGGCAGAGGATGTGTCCATGCTCACAGGCAGGTTACTCTAGGCAGGCTAGTAGAGGACGGGGATGACAGAAGGAGACGACTCAATTCTATGCCATGAGTCAGCCAGAGGGAGTGCTCAATCCATGTGTTGTGATAAGTCAGATGGAACTTTTTTATTCCCATTTGTTTTCTTCTTCTTTTGTATCCATTTTGATTGACCAGGGTGCAACACACTCTTTTGTCACTAGAGAAGGGATATGTATTTGTTCCTTACTTGTTAGTTGTAGATCTGATAGTCTCCTCTAGAAACCCCTCTTGTTGGTTTCGCCAAGTTTTGGGAGGTGTGTTCATCTTGCATTCTTTTTTTCTTAGGACACAATAATCAAGTGGAACTTATGTGTCACACCCTCACTTTTCATCAACCCTAAATTAAGTAAGGCCAAAATAATGAGAGCCATTACCAACAAATTTTACACAAGGATCACGATTTTAATCAAATAATATAAAATAGCATATACGTTCATTAATTTCAAAAATTATATGCAAGATGCTTACATGAACTTTCTATCCTCAGAACAACACATTTGAGAAGAAATAACTAGCTAATCCTCCTTCTAAATCTTTAATGTATTTAGGTGATTTCCATCTTTATCTTCATGTCCTTTATCATGTTGGTCAAATTATACATAAAATGACGTGAAACAAATACACGATCAATATGTTTCCATATTGGTACGGGGTGTGCATCTAAAATATGCAAGTAAATAACAACATATATTCCAATAAAATTTGCAAATATAAACTGGCATTTTCTTCACATAATCTTTCTTTTATGTGATATTCATAGTGGCATTATAATTGAACATAACTAAATAAACAACCAACATTTAATTTTTCAATCCTCTAGAAAAATATCAAGAAGCGCCGACAAACAATGACGGTTATTTTTAGGCGTAACCACGTACCTCGATGATGAGCTATGAAAATTATGAAGCAGATTGCACTCCAATTACTTTCAAGAAATCCAATTGACAAAGATGAATCCATACAATCATATTAAATATGCATTTATATAAATCATAAAGTTTCATCATCATGGTAATCGCATTAAACCCTACTTGGGTCCTAGTCTAGGGTTTAGGTTCTCTTGGTATCAAGCTACTATTTGAGTTATGCTTTGAAGCCCTAATTCCCATATTTATTGAGTTAATGACTCAAGAACCCTAATTCATATTAGGTGTAACCTTGATCATCAAATCTACCATATCCTTTATAAATACTTAGATCTGATAATATCCTTTACTTAGATCAAATTGAGTTCATTTACAATCTATTCCTAATATGCTTGATCATTCATGTTCAAAAACCCTAGTTAGCATTGTTTTGGTCATAATCATCTTGATTTCTCAACTTATTCAACAATATTAGCAAATATGATAAGGTAAACATTTTTAGCACATTAAATCATTTAATGTACAAAACTAGGGTTTTTATACATTACTCATCACTTAAACATGTATCCATGGAACTTTTGGAATAGGAAGCATAATCAAATCTCAATTATAATTTATTTATGTTCCTCTCATTTTTCCAGTTAAAATTATATATAGTTATGCTATAATCTGATCTACCATTAATTAATTAGATTTAATGTAAGATAATTAATTTTGACCAATGAGCGGACACCATGTCAACATATTAATCCATTACCTTTGTCCAGGCTGCCGATTCACTCCAGGGCTTTAGGGCCTATTTCGCAATGGACTGGGATTATTGGGATTATGAAATCCAGACTGGGATTAGTCCAATCATCGGGGTAATTGGGATTGGGTTCCCCACTTGGCCCTATTTGGCAAACCAATTCAGCTGGCCTCGTAACTTGTATTTTTCAGTCTGCTATATAAAACAAAATACACAAAAGACATAATGAAATCCGGACTGGGATTCGTAATCCTACTTGCAAGACTGAGATAGTCCAGCTTTTAGGATTACGGAATCTCAAAACGGGGTTGTTTCACGGTTTCCAACCAAACACGCAAGTGCAGAACCGGACTGGATCGGGACTTGATTTGTTGATGTGGCGCAGACGTGACCCAATAAGAGAAGCCTAAATCTCATTCCCATCCGTTACCAAACATGGGCTTAGCCTCTTGTCTCCGTCACGCCTGCGCACGTGCTTCTACGCTGGTCCGCACGGCTGGTCTAGGTTCTCAGTGCCATCCTTGGCACTGCGACAACTCCCTGTCGCCCAGCCTCCAAGCCGGGGCATCGTTCTCACAAACTGCACCCCCCCCCTTCATTTTGACTGCCCCCAACGAGATCAGGTCCTCCGCCGCCGGTTCTCCTTCTAGTCTACCTGTCTTGATCGCTGTTACAGTTGCTCCAAGCAAGAGGAGCTGAAGCGAGGCGATGATGAGCTGCAAGGAGCCAGTGGCTGTTAACCAGGGGCGGAACTAGGGGGGAGGCTGCCGGGACTTTAGCCCCCCTTCCCCCAAAAAACTAATACAAATAGTTATCTTTTTAGTATTAAGTATAGCTTAAAGTATAAATAAATACATTAACTACGTAAAAATTTGAAAGAATGGGACTAGCTGAAGTGGTATATAGCTTGGTTTTTAAAGCAAATGATGCATGTTCCATTCTCATTGGGAACAACATTTTTGGCTCAGCCCCCCTCTGTGCTAAAATGTACACATGTATGATTTCAGCCCCCCTTAGTGTAATTTTCTAGTTCCGCCACTGCTGTTAACTGACTTCCGGAATTGTAGCTAAGGTTGTTATGTCTGTTAGACGTCTGTCTGGCTGTTAGAGAGGTGGGTCCAGCTGGGAAAGAAGAGACCAGCTCCTATTGTTGTAAGCCCATGTGGCTGAGTGTGACCTGGCAACTTATAAATAGTTTGAGGGTATCTTGTAATTGGATTTGAAAATAGTATATCCCTCTCTGTGATCTCTCTCTCTCGCTTCCTCTCCTTTCCCCTCTCTCTCTCTGTATCTCCGTCCATCGTCTTCTTCCTCTAGATCCTTTCCCTTCTGCCTCTCTAACTCTCTGTTCTTCAGTAGTTCAGGCCACCATGGGTGGAGAGAAGCCCCCAGCTACAGCCGGAGGGAGCCGTTACTACTTACGTAGTAACAATCGCACCCCAGCTGTAGCACGTCGCGTCTTGGCGCGGCCATAACAGTCATCTGCGGACTCGCCTTGCCTCCAGGCCTCCGACTAGAAGGATGCTATTCCTAGCAGATTGTTGCTGCCGATTGAGGAGACGCCTTGCAGACCGTGGCAGGGCTTCGGAGCTAGATCGGAGAAAGACGACGGTGCTAGGTGAGGGAAAAGAAGCGCCGCAGGGAGCATTTAGAGGAGTCTGCCATGCGGATGGTGAAGGAGAACAGGTCCTCAACGTCTGTCATACATTGAAGATCCAAGAACCAAACATGAGGCAAGGTGCCTCTGCTCACACCGCCTTGGCAGGGTGTGGTGTAGTGCAGGTCTTCGACACTGACCGAGAGTCATTCCTTTTTCTCCCCTTTGTCTCATCATCAACATGGCACTCGTGCCTCCTTCTATGCTCTTGGGGTCCCTTTATATATAAACCTACTCCCAACACAAACCTACAATAAAGAGGGGAAGGGAGGAAAGAGGAAAGAGGCACCTAGAGAGAGAGTCGTATCCCTTTCCCCATACACTCACACACACACAGAGAGAGAGAGAGAGAGAGAGAGAGAGAGCTCACAATATACCCCTTCTCATGATCTCTTTTCTCATTTCTAGCATCCTCTCTTTGTTGCACAGAAGGCAAGGTTCTCATGACATTTAAACACACATTACCATATCTCCGCAATACCAAATAACATCGCTGGAACGCAAGGCAAAAAATTAAGTGCATTTCTTCTTCCTGTAAGATAGAAGGTTTACACCTTTTTATTCCATACTCCAAATACTACGTGGAGACAACCATAATTTATTACTAAAACGTAGCTTGGCAACTATAATAAAAAAGGAAAACCGATCAATTCCTTTTCCATTATGGTGACCCATATATATGTACTTTTCTTTCAAGTATTTCTTTAAATTAAATTACCAACTGTACTTGATTGACACACAAAAGCCATAAGGGATGAAATATATAGATACATTGCAATTTATTAGCTAGTTTGATCGTGTTTGCTAGATTATTCTTTTTCCTCTCTATTTGATATATTCTTCCAAAATTATTATCCTTACTTTGAGGAAACTTTGATATACCTTTCCAAAATGTATAATTAGTAATTGGGATTTACTGGGATGCCTTTTTCCATACAAAACTTGCTCCTTTTTAGATATTTATTTAGAACAATTATCATTATTCTATGAATATTATTTTTCTACCAAATTCTAGAAAGATATTCCTTCCATTATTATTTACAAGTACACCCAAATTTACATCAAAATAATAGTAATTGTTTCCTAAACCATTGTGTCTTCAATAATGGGTGGATAATTATTCATTTAATTATCTAAAACATTGTGTTTCTTATTTTCTTTTGGGCCTTTCTTATTATTTCATCAATCATATCGAAAAACCATTATTATTTATTCATGTATAAATCACTTCTATTTATTTATCTTGTGCCACAAGTGCCCACGCCAAGAAAGTGATTAGTACTATTATTCCACCAGGAATACCACTGGGGAAATTATAAAATAATCCATGGTTTATATTTAATAAATTTAACTTCACAAAATTGAGAATATTACATTCACCCCTCCTAAAAAGAAAATTTTTCCTCAAAATTCAAACCTAGTAAGCTTAACGTGAATGATAATTGATATTTAGTTCACATCGTAGGGTTAGCAGCCCTTCTCAGATATCTTTAACATCTTTTATTGGTATGCAAATTTCTCACATTACTACTTGAATTCAATTCAAGGCATATCTACATCCTTAGCATTTAATGACATCATTTCTTGATGATTACATTTTGATATGAGATTTCAATTTCACTTGGTGATTATCTTTTCACCTTCGTTTCCAACCTGTTATTCTTTTATTTCCACATAAGGGTGAGGTAACACCTCCAACCCTAGCTCATATCATTACAACTTAACTTAAGTTAGTCATTCTTATATGTCATCAGGTAACACCTCCAACCCTAGCTCATATCATTACAACTTAACTTAAGTTAGTCATTCTTATATGTCATATTTAAATAACATGTGTCTGCCCAATCTCTCCCACACGTAATGAGATGAAATAAGCTCTTGATTGCAACCAAATATAATGGTCATCCCATTCGAAGAGTAGAGACAGTATATATACACATTACGTCAAAATTTTTCACTTTAGGTTAAATCATCCTCAACATGACTCTAAACCATACAAACTTTTTAATTCCATTGTTCTAATATTTCTTGAAGTCAAATATATTTTTCTCTCTTTAGTTTATACACAACTCCTTTTATGATGACTTCTTTGTAACTTTTACATTCACACCTCGGGTATTATGAGCCTTAGCCACTTCCTTGAGGTATCTAGGGGTATATGTACTTTTTGGAGTGATCTCATCTTATGCATCTAGGGAGTACCTCTTACATTCACCCATTGGGCCACGTATCATGAAGGTGTCCAATTTCCTAAGACATGGGCCTCAGGAAAAAGTAGTTGTTACCTCCTGACCAAATGCTTGTGCCTTAGAGAACAATAAACTCCTAATCTCATCAGTCCATGTACCTTTCATACTCCGTATTTGTCCTTAGGATTGACTTCAGGATCTATACTTCCCAAGGGTTCATTTATAGAACATTATTTTTGTATGTAATTCTTTAAACTGGATTCCTCCATTTTTTATAATGATTATTATTCACTTTATTTTCCCTCATTGAGCTCCTAGAAACATTACATGGCAACATTTCTTTCCAGACTCGGTCTCATACAGTCAGCCACTTCCATAGTGACTTTTCCTCATGTTCCTCGGAGAAGGAATACTTTGGTTCAAAGAATCATACTCAATATATGTGCTTTCATCTTTTATATTAGGTGACATTCATAGTTACCTCAATCTTTAAATTTATGTAGTCTAATTACCTTTCTAAGGAAGGTACAAACCTAGGGTGCCTTCATGGCTCGTAAGAGGAAGTTAGGTTGTCTAGCCACAACCTGATCCCAAGTTTAAGGTTTTTCCTCCCCCATAGGCCATCTTCCCACTCTTGGGTTGACCCACCCTGGGTTGACACACTAGCCCTTAAGGTTTTACAGTTTCATCTTTATGCATTATTTTCATTATAACTTCACAACTTAATCTCTGTGGGGCACTCTGCTACACCCCGATCTCACAATTACCACTAATCATGAGATTAGGGCATAAATTGAGGATTTAACATAATACAAAGATCACCCTTAAATTTTTCTTCTTTTTCAAACTCTTTGTTTTCTCACATTGAACCACATAAACTAACTTTACAAGGGAATATAAACATTGATTTCTCTAATCTGATTTCAACAGTAAAAATGCATGTATGAACATTCATTATGTTTTTCATACTTTTAAGCACATAAGACTTGCTGATTCGCATATATTGCTAAAAGAGGAATAATGTTATACATCATCATTTACAACTCTCTCTTTTTTCTTTACAAGGACCTAGAGTGAAAAGGACCGACCTAGAGTGAAACTATATCCAAAGAAGCTAAACTTACATGATTTCATCATTACTCAGACCGCAAAACCCTAGGTCGCATCTCCATCACTTTCTCCTCTCAAACCCTAACTCTCCCTCTGTCTCTAGGATTTCATTTTTCTAGATTGAATCACGAATTATGACAGCTCCTTCTCTGTTAGGTTGACCATATAGAGCAATTGAGCTACTTGGGTCAATTGCACATTGACCCCTCACTATACTTTCTCTTATTTCATCTGAATTTTCTGTCATAAAAATATTACTGTAATTTGTTTACTGATAAGGTCTAAACGCTTCAAAAAATTATGAAAATTTTACATATTGTTTATGATTGAGTTTTAGATAACCAATTAAATTTTCAGATCATTTAGAGTTAACAATAAACAAATAAAATTAAAACACTACACTATTAAAAAACACTCTGTCAGCATTTTGGTCAAAGTATAGTTTGACTGAGAATTACATTCAAAGAACACTCTAATATTTTGACATTTTTCTCCAATATGAATGATTGAGTTATCCATATCATATCCAAAATTCAATTAAATACAAAATTTGTAGAAAATATGAAAAATCATTTACCACACTGCTATCTTGATCAAATTCCATATTCATATACTATCAAAACCCTAATTTTTTTCGATTAGGGTTTACATTTCTCAAACCCTAATTCTTCAAATTAAAATCATAGTTAGATTTTCTTCTTAGGTTTGAAACATCACAATTGATCTACTATCATTAATCAAGTTTAAACGATGTTCAATCTAATCAAGCATGTAATCATTTAGGTAAACCCTAGTTTACCAATTAAGCACAAATGTGGTCATTACAATTCTCCCCCCCCCAAAAAAAGGTTTTGTCCCCGAAACATAAATATGTAAGAAAAGTACTTTCAAGGTTTATTTTAAACTTCTGAAATCTTACATGTCATTATATTCTTGTATTTCATACTTGAATGCAGTTTTCAACATTAAGTCTTTTATTTCTTTTCTAATCACAACATGTCTGAAACAGTTCCCAATGATATCCAATGAATCCTCTATGCCACAATCAATCATAGGATACAAAGAGAAACAACCATTTCGATATTTTTATACTCTTGAGGTGTTACCTCAACATTGATAATCTGATCCAAATATCTCAATTCATACGGATCAATATGTACTATTGTTCTGTGGTACCTCTAAGTCACAAAAGAGAGTTCACCATGTTGTTTTGAATTTTATTATTGTGCTACTAAATTAGCAAAACAGTCTTGATTTGGAGGACTATATTGAACAACAGTTGTACAATACTACTCATGGCATCCCCATTGCATCATGGATGCATAAGGTGAAGCATTACCATCACATTCCATATTATTCTCAAGTATGAACCCACACATAATTCAAGGTGTAACTATTGAGTTATAGCATACTAGGGTTTCAACAACAATAACAAAGTACTCCATGATTGTATTAGTCATTGAAGGACTATTCATACCCAATTACCATCACTTAGTTATATTAAAGCTAGGTATAACAAGATATACCTCATCAGGGTTACATATCAATACAATATTGTTTTCATCCCTTCTATTCAGATGAGTGAATTGGTAAGACTACCTGACACGCGGGAACCATGTGTTAAATGCAAGTGTACGCATCAAAGTAATATAGGCCTTATGAGGCCCGAGTCGAACTCAGGGAATGTGAATTTTAGAAAACTACTACTAACTGATTGCGATCAGCTAAACCGATGGAAAAGTTGATTGATTTTGAAATTCAAAATAAAATAAAGAGAAAATAAAAGAGCGATGATTAAATGTTGGTTTAATCAAATGAGAATGGGAATCCTTAGGATTACAGTTTCACCACAAGGTCTTGCTACATACAGATTCACATAATTAGCATAAATCATCCCTTATCCCAGATAGAGGCATGTAGAAAGAATTGCTCACTTCCGTGATGCAATCCACTACCAAGTTCTAGATCAGTTCCACTCCAATAGTAACTTATACCCTAGATCTAAGTGCATTAATGAATCCTCTAAGTATCCACCATTAACTGTACATTACCTTGTCAAAGGAATTTATAGGTTAACGTGTTAATCGTGCCTTTTCAACCACTAATCCTCCATCAAGAGCAATTAAAGGTATTAGAAATTAACTATGGTGATCAAGCATAGCAATTACGATAGAGCGCACGATAACATATCCAGAAAAAATGAGAAGAATTATACTAATCCATGCAAAAATGTCATACAGTGATTCCCCGAGATACTCCCGGGTCCTAATGATCAAAAGGAAATTAGCCCCACATGTTTATCTTAGTAGAATACATGGAAAATGAAGAAGAAAACATGGGAAACATATAGAAATATTAGGTAACCCCTGGAATGGGTATGAGCCAGATGATCCTCAGTGTGAGACACCCATTCTGTAGCCTTCCGGTGGTAGAATCGTTCGTCTGCGACTCTCGAATCTTCCGGAGCGTTGCTTTCGGCTCTATTCTTTGCTCTCCTCTCCTTCGGGACTCATGTGGCAGAATAGAATGTGATACCCTGGTATGGGCCATCTTTCTTTAGGTATAGGTATGCCTTACGGCCATCAAAAGATCACAACCATTTGATCGTGATGATTCTATAGAAAATTCTGATCTGAAAGTGTTGATACCATCGACGGGCTGTCGATAGTATCAACACCTTAGGGCATGCACACTTGCTTCAAAAATGGAATCCATCATGTTGACATTTTGATACTATCGACCATTGTGTTGATAGTATCGATGAAATGCTATTTCATTTTTCTGGGCTGATTTCAAGACCATCGACATTGTGGGTCGATGGTATCCACTGGGGTGCTCTTCTCCAGCTTGACCGCCTGATGCATTGTCGATAGTATCGACGACCTGTTGTTAGTATCAACAGGTTCTGGAACATAAGGTACCTGAAAAATAGAGAAAAACACAAGTCAATTCGGGAAATTTTATAAATCATACAAAATATGATAGAATAAGATAAATTTGATGCACAAAGTGTTTATAGGATAAAGAAAGTGAATCATGCTATTATAGTCACAAAAATGAAAAATAATCACACAAAACAAATGTGAAATCAGCCTATAGATACGACTCAAAATCTCTGCATCAAAGTCCCCTAAGCTTGAATCTTGCTCGTCCTCGAGCAATAAAACTATAAAATCTGATTGGGAGGGTCAACTAAAGAACATAATCACATTGAATGATATCTCAAAATGATTCCCGCCTGCAAACCACATATCAGCCCTTACCAACCATGGAGCGATAACTGCCCTTTAGGCGACAAGAATCATTCATGAAAGATGTCCACCCCAAGATCAATGAACACTATCAAATAAAGTTGTTAATATAAGAGAATCCTCCGGTTCAAGCTTGGTGCATCTTGTGATCTCCTATCTAGGTTGCTCATTTTTCTAACTACCATCTAAATGGAAGCAGATCTTCTGATACACATGAATGATGAGAAAATCATGGGTGGCCTACCGCTTAGAGCAACGGTTTGATGGAATGGGCAGCTGTGGAAGAAATGGAGACACATTATAGCCAATCATGCAATACAAAAATGATTAACCTATGATGATGCAGATGTAGATGATAATGATCCTAATGCTAACATTTTTGGTGAAATGATGCATGCACTATCATTCCGTCTCAGAGTGAGATGGAATATCTAAGAAAACTGTATCATGTGTCCATTCTTCTTAATGTTCAGGTGAAAACATGGTCCTTTCTCCCTCTCCTTCTTGATTACTCCTTAATCCTTGTTATTATTTTTTTTCAAGTCCTATTTTCATAAATGATATGGATTGTTTTTCAGCCTTCCTTCTTTTTACATAACTTGTACACTTGATGCATTCTCTTCTACACTTTTCTGAGGGTATGGAACAAATTCACCACCTTTAATGTTTTTATAAGAACATATAGACACATGATGTAATACATGCTTACAAGATGCAATTGCAACTAAATGCAACTAACTAATGTGCACCTAAAGATAATGTGCATGGATAACTACTCTATATTGTTTTTTTCATTTTCATGCAATTAAATGCAAAAGAACTATAATGTAGGATCTATCTATATGAAATGCAATGAAAGAGAGAACGACAGTTATGTGCTCCCAATTCTTATGGTGGAGTGTGAATGACATTGCGGTGGAACATATCACAAGATTAATTGACAAAACCTTCAGAAAGAATTATATGTTCCTCCTTACTGACTTGTGTACAGGTTAATCAAGGGATTTCTCTCTCACTTCAAATTAAAGTCATGTTAACATTTGGTCAGTTTAGGCTCAAACATCCATGTCAACCTCTTCTCGTGAACCATAAGGATAAAAATTCATGTTTATATGTTTTAGAGTTGACCTACCCAATAAGTTTCACAAGTTAAGTCCTCAAGTTCTCACAAGACAAGCTTACAAATTTTTAAAATTTTCATTTATATTTTGTTTGCTCACAAGCCCCCAAGGTGAAAACATAAGATGACATGCATTGCATTACAACTCCACTGATTACACTAGATAGATAGTGGATCCTAGAAAATAGTAAATCCTAGAAACAAAGATAACTAATATTTCAAAAGTAAAAGCAACATAAAGAAGTAAATAAAAACTAATATAGAGGGTTGTTCCAACACCCCCGTAAGCTTGAATATGAATATGGTCTCATAGTCAACATTCCCACTTAAGAGGTGGAACAGCGGTACCATTCGCTTTGAAATGTGGTGAAGATGGAAAATTGGATGCTCAAGTGGACCAAGTGATGCTTGCTATCTCCCTCTTTTTGGTGGCCCACTTTTATGTCTTAGTGGTTCTAAGACGTGACTCACTTCATCCTTCTTTGCTCTGCAAAAAATGGTGTGAAAAAAATCTCATTTTGACACCTTTCACGACCTATTTTATGTAGCTGTCCTATAAGTGTCGATACTATCAACACCAAGGTCGATGGTATCAACTCTTGCTCAGTACATTTGGTGTACCGATGCATCTACAAGACTGGGAAATCACAAGTGTCGATACTATCGATAAGGGTTTCGATAGTATCGACAGTTATTGATAAGAATGCATCTGGTTTCACCACAGAACTCGATGGTATCGACACTAGGGTCGATAGTATCGACTCTTTCTCAGCGTTTACTGATCCAACCTTGATACTATCGATAGGAGTGTCGATAGTATCAACCATAAAAGTTCTGCACACTTCAATAGGGTACCATTTTTAAAAAAATTATAAAAACCTAAGCAAAAACTAAGTACATAAACATAAAAGAACATAAACAAACATAAAATAAACCTAAGGTTGGGTTGCCTCCCAACAAGAACCCTTGTTTAATGTCCTAGGCTTGACATAAGGATACCTTTAACCTGGGTTGTCAAGGGACGTCTCTAATGATTCATTTGGCAATTTGAATTCAACTCTATCATCACCAATCCCTAGTGTCAAGTAACCTCGCCCAATGGCAGTGATTACATCAGCCGTAGCTTGGAACGACCTTCCCAATAGCATCTCACATCCTTCCAGCTCATTCATGTCCATGACCACACAGTCAATGTGAAAGATGAATTTTTTGACTTTGACTAGCACATCCTCGCATATACCTTGTGGCTTCACAATGGATCCATCCGCCAACTCAATTGTCATGGAAGTTTGTGTTGGCTTCATCAATCCCAGCTTTTGAAAAGTGGCAAGTGGCATAAGATTAATGACTTCTCCCGAGTCACATTGTGCTTGTGGAAAATGTTGGCCACCTATGGAACATGGGATGTAGAAACACCCTGGATCTTTCCTCTTCTTTGGCAACCTTCCTTGGATTATAGAACTCACTGTTTCATCAACACACACAACATTTGTATCTTTGATCCACCATTTCTTATTGAGGATGTCTTTCATGAATCTTCCATATGAAGGAATTTTCTCTATAGCCTCCACCAATGGAATGTTAATGTGGAGCTTCCGGAAGATCTCAAGAAATTTCTTGAAGTGCCTTTTCTCTTTCCTCGGCTTCAGACTATCCAGGAATGGCACGCTTGGCTCCTTTATGCACTTGTGCAGTGGAATATATGGAACTTTAGGGGTCTCCTCCCCTAAGCTTGCTTCAATGCCACATTCTAAGATAGGATTTGGCACATCATCTGTGGATGGCATGACTTGTGGATACTTCTCCTTATTAATAGTGGCTGCTCCACTACGAAGTAAAGCTTTCACCTGCTCTTCCGATACAGGGGTCTCTTTAGAAATCTGAGATGTGGGCACAGAAGTAGTGGAATCTTGGAGTGATTTGACTGGCGTCCTACATCCTCTTTGAAATCCATACAAATTACGAGGGTATGGAACTTTGGGTTTATCATCGAAGTCTACATGCAGAATACTATGCTCATGTATCTCCTCAACAGGCAGCTCTGGCTCCTTTCTGACTGATATATATTTAACCTACTGATGTGGTTGAGCAGGCTCTTCATTCCCAACTGGTTTTTTTTAATGATTTGATTCATGGAAGCCACCTCAGTTGCAATTTGGGTTATGGACGTCTCTAGCGTCCTTAGTTGTGCACCATGTTCTATATTTGCTGCCCAAACTGGTTCATGTACTCACCATGTGATTATACTGTCTTACCTAATGAGCCTATCAATTCCTGGTTTTGCTTCACCACTTGGCTAAGAAATTCATTATTCTTTTCCTCTAGGCTAAGCTGTGGCTTCTGAGAATTTGTTCCTTCCTCCAATCGTAATTGTTATTTCTATATCCCTGTTGATGCATATACTTTGCATATTCTTCCTCACCAGACCCGTTGCTCTCCTTCTCTAGGAGCTTCTTGGATAGTAAGTCCATCTTCTCATTTAAAGCTTGAATGACCTTTACATCACCTGTAGCTCTGACCTATTCTGGCACGTCTCTTTCACCCCAAGATTTCTTCTTAGCCATATTCTTTAAAATCTCTCGACACTTGGAGCCTTTGTTGTTTAAAAAGAAAAATGTTCCCACTGAGTCTAGATTACTCCTATCATGTTTGTCAAGGGAAAAATAAAAGATCTTCGCTTGGGTGTCTAAATCTAGCCCATGATGTGGGCAGTTTCACATCATGATATTGAAGCATTCCCATGTCTCTCCGGCCTACTGTTGGAAGTTGTAGATCCTCCTCATGAGATAATTTGTCTTTTCGGGCGGAAAATACCTTTCAAAGAACACCTCAATCATCATATCCCATGATTCGATATATTCATCATCCAGATTATAGAGCCACTCCCTTGCATTGCCTGCTAAAGAGGATGGGAATAATTTCAAATAAATGGCCTCGTGTGGGAACCTATCTACCTTCACCATATCATAGTTCTCCATAAAGGTGCTGATGTGGGCTATTGGGTCTTCATTTTTGAGTCCATGGAATGCCTACAACTTGACCAATTGAATAAGCCCTGGATCAATCTTATAACTGGGTATGTCGATAGCTTGTTACTTGATTGGCCCCTTCTGTGCAGAGGAAGAAGAAGCTTTACTCTTCTCCCAAATGGTATGCTCCTCGTCCATTGTGAAAGCCTCAAGTTCTTGTTCAATGTCCTCAAGAGGCATATTTATCAGATCGTCTTCTTTACTTGATGGTGGAATCTCAGATTATTCTGCGTAGTCTATACTACACATCCTCACCATTCACTAGTACTAGAAATATGAAAAATCAAGTAAGTACTGCTCCAGAATGAATAAAAATCTGAAAGAAAAGAAATTGAGTTCAAAAAGAGAAATTAAAATTGAAGTTAAAAGTGGCCTAGAGTGGCCGCTTGTAGTACTCGTAGTTCCAAAATTTGCCATTCCCTGACAACAACGCCAGAAACTTTACATGCATGAACTGTGCGTTAAATGCAAGTGTACGTATTGAAGTAATATAGGCCTTATGAGGCCCGAGTCGAACTCAGGGAACATGAATTTTAGAAAACTGCTACTAACTGGTTGCAAGCAGCTACACCGATGGAAAAGTTGATTGATTTTGAAATTCAAAATAAAATGAAGAGAAAATAAAAGAGCGATGATTAAATGTTGGTTTAATCAAATGAGAATGGGAATCCTTAGGATTACGGTTTCACCACAAGGTCTCACTGCATATAGATTCACATAATTAGCATAAATCATCCCTTATCCCGGATAGATGCATGCAGACAGAATTACTCGCTTTCGTGATGCAATCCACTACCTAGTTTTAGATCAGTTCCATGCCAATAGTAATGTATACCCTTGATCTAAGTGCATTAATGAACCCTCTGGGTATCCACCATTAACTGTACATTACCTTGTCTAAGGAATTTATAGGTTAACGTGTTAATCATGCCTTTTCAACCACTAATCCTCTGTTAAGAGAAATTAAAGGTATTATAAATTAACTATGGTGATCAAGCATAGCAATTACGATAGAGCGCATGATAACATATCCAGGAAAAATGAGAAGAATTATACTAGTCCATGCAAAAATGTCATACAATGATTCTCCGGGATACTCCCGGGTCCTAAGGATAAAAGGGGATTAGCCCCACATGTTCATCTTAACAAAATACATGGAAAATGAAGAAGAAAAGATGGGAAACAGATAGAAATATCATGTAACCCCTGGAACGGGTACGAGCCATATGATCCTTAGTGTGAGACACCCATTCTACAGCCTTCCGGCGGTAGAATCATCTGTATGTGGCTCTCAAATCCTCCAAAACGTTGCTTTTGGCTCCGCTCTTTACTCTCCTCTCCTTTGGGACTCGTGTGGTGGAATAGAACGTGATACCCTGGTCTGGGTTGTATTTCTTTAGGTATAGGTACAACTTACGACTGCCAAAAGATCACAGTTGTTCGATCATGACAATTCTATAGAAAATTCTAATCCAACGGTGTCGATACCATCGACAGGTTGTCGATAGTATCGACACCTTAGGGCATGCATACTTGCTTAAAAATGGAATCCATCCTATTGATATTTCGATACTATCGACCATTGTGTCGATAGTATCGATAGAATGCTATTACATTTTTTGGGCTGATCTCGAGACCATCGACACTGTGAGTCGATGGTATTGACCGGGGTGCTCTTCTCCAGCTTGACTGCCTGATGCATTTTCGATAGTATCGATGACCTGTCGATAGTATCGATAGGTTCTGGAACATAAGGTACCTGAAAAATAGAGAAAAACACAAGTCAATTCGAGAAATTTCACCAATCTTACAAAATATGATAGAATAAGATCAATTTGATGCACAAAGTGTTTATAGGCTAAAGAAAGTGAATTATGCTATTATAGTCACAAAAATGACAAATAATCACACAAAACAAATATGAAATCAGCCTATAGATATGACTCAAAATGTGTGCATCACTACCTTATTCAGGGTAACCCTCCATTTGTTCCATCATCATTCAACCCATATCACCATACCACAATTTTACAATACTAAGATGGATTACTGGTATGAATGAATACAACTATTAGACACCTTTAATTAACATATTGCTTACACATGTACACTAAAATCATACGTAGAACCAATTTTGCATCCCTTAATATACTTTCAACAAATTATATTTCTAAAAACAAATTCACATATTACTAAAAGCCATTGTTTTCTCTTATCTCTCTCCTCATTCACTACTAGTTTCTTTTTTCTATTTATTCTTCTCATTTTAATCATGTAGATTAAACATTCCTAAAATTGAAACATACATGGTACAAATAAATTATTCATCATTCTTGCTATCACTGCAAGAATTTATCTCATATCGCACTTCACTGATATTGTATTTCTCCCTTTGTTCAAAACACACCTCTTATATTTCAAATCTATTTCTTATCCTTTGCTCCGAATCATTTCCATATTGCTTATCTACCTTTTAGATTAGCTACCTTTAAACCCTAGATTACTATTAGTGCTAGTTTACTTCTCATAGTGAAAATATCATAATCTTATTTTATAGAGATGCTAGTATTCCAGGACAAATCACTAGTGACATCCATTGAACTACTACAACTCTAAACATTCTAGGGTTTGGTCCTTATCAAGTAGCATGATGTTATTGTGATGTGACTTTGCTTCCTTAATTTGAAATTCAAACTTTGGATCTCACAATTTTTACTAAAGTCTTCTTTATCTTATCAATTGAATTTCCTTTCTCTTACTTGGCCATTAGGATAGATTACATTCTCAATTACCCTAGTAGGGTTTCATCATCATATTGTGTGTCATTATTACATTCACTAGATGTCTCTACCACAATGGCTATGCATCATATATGATTCATTTTCTTATCACTTCATTCCCACATTGCTCTCATTAAGGAAGATATGATAGAGAAGATGATTTTGAGACTTAGAATTCTTATCTTCAAACATTCAATAATACATTTCTCATATGTAGGTTTAATTAATTATCAACAAGGATACTTGACTAATTAGCACTTTCTTGAATCTCGCAACCTCTTTCTTTTATAATCTATATTACTCCATTATGTTTCAAACCCTTCTTTACTTTCCATAATCCCCTTACCATATACTACTATTCCACATGTCATCTTTAACTTCTAGTTTTCTCTTATGATCATGTTGCTTCTTTTATGTGTATGATCATGTATACCATGTTGCATATATTTCTTTTTATCCTTCTACTAATATGAAGTTGATATTCTAAATCAATAATCTCTCTACTAGTTTCACCTCATGTTTAATACATTACATATCCTTCATTTTAAATCAAACGGCTCATGCATGGGTCAAACTTAGTTTCTCTTTCAATCAAGTTTTTCCTTTCTGAATATAGTCTACCATTGTATGACTTATTCTTTTATTTAGCTACACTTTTGTTCTTCTTTTAGAAACTAGTTTTTTGTTCCATATAGACTTGGAATCCAAAGGTAGTAAGGATGAATGTATTAACTTCACAATAAAGGTATGCATTCCATGCTCTCAATTATATCATAACCCTCATTCCTTAATCAAGCTCATTATTTCTAACATTTCTCTTTGTTTCAACTAAGTTTGTTATTCTAGTCTTATGATTTACATGTTCATCCAATTCTCTTTACTTTAACTCTTCTGAAGACTCTTCACTTATATGTACTTATTGTCTACTTAACTCTTTTCTTCTATTTTCCTTTTGCTTTGGAGTACATAAAAACATTGTACTCGGTTATATAATTCATTCCTCATGATTGAATCTTACTATCTTTTCCCTTACATACTATTCTCATATCTTTTCCACATTTCATATTTAGAGTTCATATAATACTAATAATTAAACTTAATATGAACCTTATGTCGTGTTCCTTTATTCCCAATGAAGGGTTTCTTATATGAGGCCCCAAAGTTGGATCTCAGATATCAGTTCCAACTAATTCTTAGCTATTATAACCTTTCCCATATGTTTCAACATCTTAGTGTACGCACATTCTCACTATGATGTGAGTCTAATTTATCCAGATTCTATTCTTATTATATTGTTAATAGGAGCCATTAAACTCCAATAACGCATTCTTCCAGCCAGACCAAGTCGAACCTATAGTCCTGAAGCCAAGAGCTACTCAAGATTAACTAATTCCTATTAATGTCAAACATGTGGAAAGAATATCCACTTAGGGCAAACTCATTCAAACATAACTTCTGGTCTACTTGATACAAAGAATATAAACAATTACTAAATCACTTCATGATACACAACAATAATAAAGAACCATATATATTCTACAAACTGATAATCTGAATTCATACATATAAGAGCATTTCTATTGATTTCCAATCATAGCAACAATATAAAACAAGAGTTGCATCACATTCTATTCTTATGCTCAATCCATTTATTTCTTTCTAGTCTTCTAACCCTAATATTTCTAGAGTTTCTCTCTAGCCCATCCTTCCACTGCATGCCTGGCCAGATGATAACACTCATTTTAGGGCTATTTATAGCTTATATTTTCCTATCAAAACTGCCCTCTAAACTGCTTTCCCTCTAACTTTTTTCATGATTTTGCACAAAAGTAAACTGCGCTCTAACCCTAACTCTTTTTCCATCTATTTCTCCCTATTTTATACCTAAAAGACAGCTAAAGGCCCTTCCCAGCCCATGAACGGCTCCCACCCGCGTCGGCCCTTCTACCAGCCACCCGACACACCACTTACCCGACAGAGGACTCTGCCCGCCACGACTGATCAACCCATTAAGGCATGTCGCACGATACGAACCCCTCATCGATAGTGTTTGCCCACCATGGCCACCTGATACAATTGTAACTCAACATGTGGCGACCTATTGTATCGAGCGACACACATGTGTCGACCATCACTGAAGCCATGAAAAGGGAGCTGATTTAGGACGTGTGGCCCCACGAGAACCAAAACTTCTCCCAGTCGCTGCCTATAAATAGCAGCTACAGGACTCTGATGGGATGGGTCGAAATCTCACAAAAGCTGACTTTGGAAAGAATCTGAAGCTAGTGTGTCGACTCTGAAGGCGTGCCAGGTAATACTAGGTGAGAACTCCCCCAACCCGAGAGGGGCGGGAGTGGTTCACTTAGAACCCGTCCTGGTAGCCGCAATAGCCCGATATGACAAAGAAAGTCACCCGACGTGCCGAGTTCCTAGAAGGGCTCCTGCTCGAGATAGCTCGCCCCCCTACACCCTATACAAGGAACCCAAGAACCTAAGTCACCTCTAGCCCGGAAAGATACCGAACCTGATACGGTACACCCATCACGGTGTGTCGCCCGAGAGGGCTATCCGCCCGACATGGCCGTATCGGGTAGGGAGCCTTGGCCGATATGTCTTCCCGTCACGATTTGTCGCTCAAGAGGGGGCTAGCTGCCCAACACAAGCATATTGGGTAGAGCTCCCACACGATATCTGCTTAGAGATTGCTTAGGGGTCTGCTACTGTATATCGACCCCCAATATGAAGGGGGCCGATATCTATCTTCCCCTTTTTATAGAAATTTACTTTCATTCATCACACATTGTAACTGAACCCCTTTTTCATATCTATGATTATGGAATTAGTGGAGTTTAATATTTGTTGTTCTGTGTATGGTTTCTTTTTGTTGGATGATTTCTTTATAGCATCTAAACTCTAGCCTGTATGCTTGGATCATGTTTTGACTAGCTATTGAATCGTGTTTCCTATTTCAACTCTTTCGAGAGAGGGACGTTGTAACTCTAGATTTCAGTCCAATATAGGAGTACAAGAGTGCCCAAGATTGGGGCCGCCCTGGCTATCTTCCCACTCCAACTCATGTTCATTACGCTTGAGAGAGGGTGTTGGCACATAGTTGGAGGCACCCTCTTTGAGAGAGGAGGGTCCATGAGGTTTTCCGCTATCTCCTGATATGCCTAAGTCTTCTTCCTTCATGCTTTACCTTTATGATAGTTTTATCTCCCCAAATTCTATTTCACAAAACCTTTATAAAAACCTCTTAATCCAAAAACTTAATTCTTTCTCGTAGCTCCATTTGGAGACAGTCTTTTGGTTTATTTCCTTTGGTTCTTTTAATCTTATTTTCAACTGACGTCTCCCTTGGGGACACGTTCCATTCTCTTTCTTATCGGAGTACAAAGTGTTGATTCTATGTTCTTAGAATGACCACCCTTGTCCCAGTGTTTGACCCCGATCACTACATCGGACCCCATTATTGTTGCGGGGGCCTGAAAGTCAGGTTATCTATTTAAAAGTCTGACTACTTTAATCTGCTCCTTTTGGACGCATGATTTGGGACGGTCAACTTTTTGGCACCGTTGTTGGGGACAATGCAAAATGGTACTGTTAACAAACATGAGTCCACTCACTATACTCCCGTTCCTCAAGCTTAGCAATAAGCTTGAAAACACTCTTACTTAAAACCCTCTAATCTAAATCTAAGAAAAACAGTTCGATTCATCAACTATGATTTTCTAACTTGATTCTATGTTCTGTTTAGGTACCTAGGAAGAAGTTTTCGCTCGATTCAACTCTAGTCATCATTTTGCCTCGTGTGGAACCACAACTTTCCGTAGATGAGTGAAATGTTAGAGTTGGACCACACCCACCCCCAGATGGGGACGGCGATCGTTACAATAATGATCATTTACATGAAGAGATAGAACAACCTGAACTAGAGTGACCTGAGAATGATCACCACCATGAAGAGCATCATCACCGCCACAGGCATAGAAGGAACCACCATGATCAAGAGCAAAATCATAGGAACAACAACAGTGAAGATTCCGATGAGGAAGAAAATACCCTCTAAGAGTTGGCTTCCACGAAAGCCAACAATTCAAGATGCCTAGTGAGTATTCCAAGGTTCGATGCTATAAATTTTGAGCTAAAACCCACTGTGATTTCCATGATTCAAAATAAGAGCTTTCGAGAGAGTTCCAAGAATGACAATCCCTATCATCACCTCGATGCTTTCAAAAATATATGTGACACCATCAAAATGAGGGGGGTTCCACAAGAAGTGATCTACTGCAAGGGTTTCATCTTTTCCTTGGAGGAGAAGGCATTGTCATGGTACCTTGGACTGCCTCATCAATCTTTGAATGGATGAAATGCTTTAGCAGATGCTTTTGTAAACAAGTTCTACCCTACTGAGAAGATTGTCAGGAATAGGCAAAAGATCACATCCTTCACGCAGAAGCCAGGAGAGAACCTACATGAAGCCTGGGAGAGATACCAGGAATACCAGAGGGACTGCCCCCACCACAATTACAAGAAGGGTTTTCTGATAACAACATTCGATAATGGTCTAACTCCTGAAGAGAGAGTTTTACTAAATGCAGTAGTAGGAAGCAACTTTCTTGGGAAGAAGTCCAAAAGATCTAAAAAGATCATTGAGAACATGTCTGAATTACAAGCCGGATCTGAGTATGATAGAACTGACAGAGGATACGTGAAGAAAGCCTCTAATGAAGGACCATCAATCGAGTTAAAAGCTCTGGAGGTGATAACATCCCAGATTCAAAAGATAGCTACAGATGTCTGACAACTGAAGGAGTCCGGAGGAAAAGGAAAGAAACAGATTGAGAAGGTTATGAAGTGCGTAACCTGTGGCGAAGCAGGCCACATAGTAGATAGCTGTGTATACACTCGACCTGAAGAGTCTAGTGAAAGTGATTCAGAAGAGGAGGAAGTTGCGAACGTATCCTACGTCAGGTTCAGGAGGCCCCTGGATTCAGTTATGGCAACAAGAATGTCGTAGAAAATTCACATCAGCTGAACAACCCAACCAAGCTGCAACATGTCTTTGATAAAAGAAGCAAACAAGGATAGTACATCAAGACGAGTTCTTTTCAGTCAAATAAAACCAATTACCAAGGTCATGGAAAGTTTCAACCTCGTCAAGTCGCTAACACAAGTCAAGGGCAGGTGCAAGCTCAAGGGTCGAGCCAGACAAATAGCAACAACCAGCAGAACTTAGTGGGTCAGCTTTTTGACTTTGTTAAAAGGCATGGCAACATTAATAATCAGCTTGCGCAAAGTGCACTATCCAACTCAGGAATTTTGAATTCTATGCAAGTCCAGATGGGGGATATGCAAACTCATCAGTGTGATATAGACCAACAACTAGCTCAGTTAGCCGAGCTTGTAAAGAACACATCGGGGAAGATCCCTTCTAGTACAGAGTCTACCAAGATGGCAACCCTCAGATCGGGACGTATGATAGATCACCCTGAAGAGCTGAGGGCAGAAGAACCCGAGCAAGAGAATATTGCAGAAAATCTAGACAGGGGAAAGAGCCAACACTTTATAGTTAGGGAGCAAGGACCTAGTGAGGAAATTTTCACTAAGAGATACTCACCAAGGATACCATTTCCGCACAAGATGGTGAAGGCTAACCTCAAGAAAAGGCATGAAGAGTTAATGGATTCAGTGAAAAAGCTTCACCTCGAGGTACCATTTCTCGATGCCTTGGAAGAAATGCCGACCTATGCCAAGTTTTCAAGGATCTAATCACAAAGAAAAGATGAGGTGGAAGGATCAAAATAGTGCATCTAGCCGCTATGTCATCTGCCTTTGTGAAAGAAGATTTATCGACTAAGAGAAAGGACCCTGGGGCCTTTACTATACCCTTTGCGGTAGGAGACAACGTTGAAAGAAAAGGTCTCACCGATTTGGGGGCTAGTATCAACCTCATGCCTCTAAGTCTCGCGCAGCGCTTAGGACTGACTGATATGGTCAGCACTAATATGAGGATAGAGTTGGCAGACCATACCTTTAAAAGGCCGATAGGGATAGTCAAAGATGTCCTGATAAGAGTAGGAAATTTCTTCATTCCTTGTTATATCGTTATCATAGATATCATTGAGGACCCTAAGTGCCCCATCATCTTCAGTCATCCTTTCTTGGCAATCGGAAGGGCACTTATTGATGTCGGTGAGGGCGTGATTACCCTAAGGACCGGGGATGATAATATTGATTTCAAGGTAAAGGATTCTATGAAAGGACCGTCACTGCTAGAATCAGCTTATTTCATGGATAGCTATAATCAATACTGTGAAGAAATAGCAGAAGACACATTAGTGGTAGATCCTCTTATGAGAGCTTTAAATGAAGAAAGCTCAGAGGTTAACAACCCCGAGATAGTTGAGATACTTGAATACCAGAACCAAGATGAAGGGGATCTGAGAAATGAAGAAGAAGTGGCCGAGACAGTGATGTATGTTTCTCTAGAATCGACCGAGGAAGAAGAAAAAGTACCAAAACCTTTACTAGAGATGAAGCAGCTACCATAAGGTTTGAAGTATGAGTTCTTAGATAAAGAAGAAAGACATCATGTCATTGTCAATGCCAATCTGACCAAGGAACAACTGAAAATACTCCTTAAAGAGCTGAGGCTCCACAGACAAGCTATTGGGTATTCAGTGGATGACACTAAGGGGCTAAGCCCTGCCCTGTGTATGGATCGAATAAATCTTGAAGAATATGTGAAACCCCTCATTCAACCCCTAAGGAAGTTGAACCAGATGTTGAAGGAAGTTGTTAAGAAGGAGGTCATCAAAATCAGAGATGCGGGCATTATATACCCAATCAGTGATAACAATTGGGTGAACCAGATTCATGTGGTGCCTAACAAAAGGGGTATGACCGTCATAAAAGGTGATAAAGGTGATGAGGTAGCCATCCAGACTATTACCAGATGGAGGATGTGAATTGATTATAGGAAGCTAAATCAAGCCACTAAGAAAGACCACTACCCTCTCCCTTTTATCGATCAAATTCTCGAGAGGCTAGCTCATCATGAGTACTTTTGTTTCTTGGATGGATATTCTGGGTTTTACTAAGTTCCTATCTTGCCATATGATCAAGAGAATACCACCTTCACCTATTTGTACGGTATGTATGCTTTACAGAGGATACCATTTGGGCTATGCTATTCTCCTGCAACGTTTCAGCGCTGCATGATCCCAATGTTCTCAGATTTCCTGGAAGACATTGTAGAGGTCTTTATGGATGATTTCTCTATTTATGGAAAGGATTTTGATGCCTGTTTGAAGAACCTATCTTTAGTTCTGCAACGCTGTGAGGAGAAGAACATAGTGCTTAATTGGGAAAAGTGCCATTTTATGGTACAAGAAGGCATAGTCCTTGGTCATAAAGTTTCCATGAGAGGAATTGAAGTTGATGTAAGCAAGGTCCAGTCTATTTATAGACTATCTCCACCAAAGTCCGTGACGAACTTTCCTCGGTCATGCAGGCTATTATAGGAGGTTCATCAAGGATTTCTCAAAGATATCCAATCCTCTTTCGAACATGTTAATAAAGGACGCATAATTCATCTTTACTGATGATTGTTTGAAGGCTTTTCAGTCTCTGAAGGAGGCCTTAGTGAATCCCCCAATTCTTCGAGCTTCAGACTGGGAGCTTCCTTTTGAATTGATGTGCGATGCTAGAGACTATGTTGTGGGGGCTGTCCTAGGACAGACTAAGGATAAGAAACATCATGTAATTTGCTATGCCAGCCGAACCCTAGAAGAGATACAAGTAAACTACATAACCATGGAGAAGGAAATGTTTTCGATCGTCTTCACATTTTACAAGTTCAGATCCTATCTCATTCGATCAAAATTAAAAGTCTATACTGATCATGGAGCTATTCTCTACTTGATGCACAAGAAGGATACAAATCCCAGATTGCTAAGATGGGCCCTGCTACTTCAAGATTTTAATCATGAGATAATTGATAAGAAAGGCAAGGAAAACATAGTCGCAGATCATCTTTCAAGTATAACCTCCGAGGGAGAAAGCAAGTTGCCTATTAATGACAACTATGTTGATGGAGCTTTGTTGATGGCTCAGTCCGACGAGCCAACCTTTCCTTGGGTTGTGGACATTTGCAATTACCTATCTCATGGACAACTACCACCTGGCATCACCTACAAACAGAGAAAGAAGCTCTGATCTAATGTCAAGAACTACTATTGGGACGACCCCTTGCTTTTCAAAAGGTGTTCAGACAGCCTGTACAGAAGATGTATACCAGAAGAGGAGGTCCCAAGTATTTTAAAAGAATGTCATTCTTCACCCTACGGGGGGCACCTTGGCGGAGAGAGAACAGCCACTAAAGTGCTTCAATTTGGGTTTTTCTAGCCTACGCTATTCAAGGATGTAGTTACCTACATGAAAGTCTGCAAGGAATGCCAATCTACCGAGAATATCAAAAGAAGAAATGAAATGCCTTTATCAAATTGGATAGAAGTCGAGATCTTTGCCATCTGGGGAATAGACTACATGGGTCCATTTCCCCCGTCAAAAGGTTATCAATACATCCTAGTAGAAGTGGAGTACATATCAAAGTGGGTTGAGGCAGTTGCTACTAAAACTTGTGACTCAAAGTCTGTGATTAAGCTGTTTGAGAAAACCATCTTTCCTCACTTCGGGCTACCCTGATCTGTGATAAGAGATGGCGGATAACACTTTGGAGAGAAGGAGTTTGAAGCACTACTGAAGAAGTATGAGGTCAGGAACAAGGTTGCTACACCATACCACCCCCAAACATTTGGGCAGGTGGATGTTTCAACTAGGCAGATCAAGAAAATCTTAGAAAGGACTGTTAGCCGCACACAGAAAGATTGGGCGTTGAAGTTATACAATGCTCTCTGGGCCTATAGAACTGCATACAAGACACCCATAGGCACAAAGCCTTACAGTTTAATCTATGGAAAATCTTGCCCATTTCCATTGGAGCTTGAACACAAGGCTCTCTAGGCAATCAAGTTTCTAAATATGGACCTAGAAAAGGCCGGGAAAAAGAGGTTCCTACAACTGCAGGAGCTCGAGGAGTTGAGATTACACGCTTACGAAAACACAAGGATTTACAAGCAGAGGACCAAGGTGTGGCATGATGCCCACCTAAAGAAAAAGGACGTTAGTGAAGGTGATAAGGTTCTTTTAATTAAATCCTCTATCCGCCTTTTTACAGGTAAGCTGCAAACAAGGTGGTCCGGACCCTTCACAGTGGCGAAGATCTATCCTTCAGGGATGATGAAACTGCATGACAAAGACGATCCAACAAAAGTCTTTCCAGTGAACGTGCACAGAGTCAAGAGGTACTATGAAGATGAAAAGTTCATAAGAAGATCAGAGATAGACCTATAGGATACTGAAACAACAACCGAAGGAGCATAGTGAAGGACTTTGAAGCTATCGAGCTGACAACGGAAACCACATCGCTCCTCGGGAGGCAGCCTGAGTCTTTACTTTCCTTAGAATAGGATGTTATTTCCTTTCCTGCTAGAAAAACATTATGAACGATATCAATGTAATAAGGCTCGAGTCATTGCATGCGCCATGTTCAAAGACTCTCTCGTTTTGTGGGCCGTTGACTTAGTTTTTATGCATTCATGAGTAATACTATCTGAGGCTGGAAGTCATTTCCTATAAGACAATGATGTTTTTCCCATCAATGTTATCCTTTCTTTAGTTTTAGTTTTTCCTATCTTATTTTGTTTTGTTTTCCATTTTGAAGCTTGTATCGGGCATGCAAAGTTGCCATGCCCGATACCTTGCTCTATGGCCCTATCGGGCATCCGACTAACCTTTACCCATGTCACGTAGTAGTGTCGGGCAATTGACAGGCTGCACGTGTTGTGCTGTATCGGGCTAAAAATTGTCCAAACTATATCAGACGAGTGATGGAGCTTCCACTTGTGTGGAGTTGCATGGACCACTAAAAATCCTAAAGATAGTAAGTCTTTAGGTTTAGCCTTGCTTATACTAGATTAGAAACTACACCCATGTATGCTAGGATATGTGGAAGTCTTATCGTAGTATAGTTAAGGATCAAATCCACATGAAAACGGTCTTGTTAAGACAAACAAGATGGAAAACGTTAGAATTTCACTTAACGCCTTAACAGTTGGTATTTCGATTCAAAAGTTGGTTTGGTTGTTAAAACTAGAGCAAGTAGAGTAAAAGAAGGAAAGTAAGAAGGAAGGTAAATTTAAGGTCGTAAACAATGTTATGAAACCACTAGGATGTGATCGGCTTTCGCCACCACTACACATGGATCAAAACATACATCACAATAACTTGGCTTGAAAAGAAAAGAGTCTAAACAATTAGTATCTTAGTAGGCTTAGCCTCCTTTCGGATAGCCAACTACAAGAAATGTGGGAGTGTTGCAATGCCAGCCATCCCCAGATGAATAATCACTTACTTTGCATCACTCCCCTCGCAAAGTGTGTTCCTCGACCGGTCAATATTGTACTTTCATACATCAACTGATTCCATTTCATAGTATGAAAGTACAACGATGGAGGTGAGTTTACTCCACTTCTTGAGAAATGCTCCTAGATATCGAACCAAACATATGGTGACTACATACAACCAAAAACCAACAAACAATCAATAATCGAATCTAGAAGTACAAACACAGAAAATTTGCACTAAAAGATAATAGATAACACAAGTTGGTGATCAAGCAACTAGCATTCATTAAATTATTGATGTTGAATTGGAAAGATAGTGTTTTTTTCTATTGCAAAGTCAATAATTACAATGCATGAATTGAAAACATGGGTAGAGGGGCTACTCCCCGCACCCTAGTGTATAAGACTACTCAATCATGGAAATAACAAAGAAGGGGGTGAGAAGAGAGAGAGAGAGAATGTCATCTCCACAAAGGAGGGAGGAAGGTTGACCCCTTGGAGAGAGAGAGAGCAACGATCTTCACACTTCGTAGCTTTCTTGATGATGAATCCTCCTCTTCCCACCTTCTTTGTCGATGAGAGAGAAAGTAGCTTGGAGATAGAGTATGGATCTCAGATTGGTAGCCTCGGGGCAGTGGATGAAGGGTGGAATAGCTCTGGAACAATAGAGGCAGCCTTTGGACGTCTGAAAAAACTCCCCTTGTGAGGGCCCCTTGAGTCTTATTTATAGGCTTTGAGTGAGGTTCAAATGGTTTGGGAGGTTTGGGCCCAAACGGTCGTGAAGACCGTTTGGACTCTCTCTCAGTTTGGAGACCGTTTGGATTCTCTCAGTTTGGAAACTATTTGGACTCTCTCAGTTTGGAAACCATTTGCCTTTATTCGGTCTTGCGACCGTGTAGCTTCATACAGTCTTAGGACCGATTGATTTCCATTCGGTCTCGAGACCGTTTGGTTTCATACGATCTCGGGACCGTTTGGCTTCATACGGTCTCAGGACCATTTGGTTTCATATGGTCTCGGGACTATTTGACTTTATATGGTCTTGAGACCGTTTGACTTCATTCGGTCTTGGGGACAGTTTGGTGTCCATTCGGTCTTTGGACCGTTTGGTTTCCATTCAGTCTTGGGACCGTTTGGTGTCCATTCAGTCTTGGGACCATTTCGTGTTTTTGTAATTTTTTTGTGCTTTTCTATAAGAAATAAAAGGGGAAAAGTTAGTCTGATGATATATTTACAATAAAGTGGAAAATTAAAGATTGTGTCTAATTTATTTAAGAAAGAGTATGGAAAACTGAAGAAAACTAGTAAGATAAAATCGCAAAATGGGAGGTTATCACCCCCTAACCTAGAGTCTAGGTTGTCCTCAAGCTAGATAGAGCTGAGGCATGTAGTGGCAAGGCAATTTTATGTAGTGAAGATTTCCATGCTCTTTCTTCAATTCTAAACCAGAAATCTCTTAGAGTTTTATCGGGCTTCTACTTGCACTAACTCTTTCAGGTATTAGGAGTTGTGTGGATCTCAGATTTCTTCCTTATTGCATAGCTCGCATTGCGACCACATTTTCCTTGATCGCATTCTGTGCATGTTTTCGACCCCAATCAATTTTATACTTATTTGAAAAATCTACTGGAAACTAAGATAGACATGAGGGTTGGCTAAAGGCTGATGTGTAACTCCCCCTTTTATTGGGGGAGGGTTTATCTAAACTTTTATGATCTCACTACCGGGCCCGACACATCTGCCTTTGTGAGGTCAGCTGAATGTGCCGGCCGGGCGAGTCCTTTATCAGTTTTTCATATATTCAGAGACCTTAGGATCTCATTACCATGTGAAACACATCTGCCTTTATGAGGGCAGCTGAATGTGCTGGCCGGGTGAGACCTTTATTGGTTCTTCATATAGGTCCTTAGGCATGGCACAACTCTCATGTTTTTATTCAACACTCTGGCTTTTATTCTTATATTCACAGGCTTAGGAGTTGGATATTTAGGGATTTTGTTTGGTCTGCCATGCCTCTTTTGAAAAGAAGAAAATTGTTCATGGAGTCTCCTGACATGCACTTATTTTAGTTTCATACTTGGTGGTCCACTTGCGAGGTTCGTTGATTTGGATTTTACCTGGTTCCCTCCCATCCTTGGAAGAGTTTTGGCTGGCTTCGGCCACGATGTTAACTTGTGGAGAGTCTGGAGCAGAGTTGAAGCAAAAACATGGAAATCAGGTGTGAAGGTAATTTATTGATTCACCATTACATGCCTAAGTGTTTTTTCTGTTATTGCTTTTTGAGGACTGCTTTGATTCTAAATTTAGCTGGGGGTGACTTTTTCCAAGAGTGATATTAAACTTATGTACAAGAATTATTCTATTCAAAGAAATTACTAAAAAAGTTTAAAATGTGAACGGAAAAAATAGAAGCAATGCATAGAAAGGCAGAAGTAAGTAAAAAGAGTAGAGGGAGAAGGGTTGAAAAATGATACCTCGCCCTTGTCCAGTGTACCCCCCTAACTTATCACTCACTCTGTCTTCAGAGTGTCAAAGTGATAGGTTGAGACGTACATGGACAAGGGCATTAGGATTCATTAATTCCTTTGTTAGCTCCATGCATTCGGAGAAGATTAGCTGCGAATTTCCACGTAGAGTGTGGTAGTCCACGTTCGTCATGTCCTCTACTGATCTTTCAAGAATAGCGATGGTGTACATCTAGTAGAGGATGTGGAAGCCATAGTAGTTTGACTCTCAGAGCTGCTGGGGACATCTGTGGCAGAAGGTTGGGTGATGAAAGTGTTCTTTATCGTACGCCCTTGTGTGCTTTCTTAAAAGATGGTGTAGTTTTCCAGCACACTCCATTGCCACCTCCTCCATGGGCGTGTTAGCTGTCACACCGTACTGCCTCGGGTTTGCATCAAACTAGCTATCAGAACTGTTGTAGATGATAGTTGTTCCGTCGTGAAGGTTTGTTGCCAGAAGCATGCAGTGCTCTGAGTGAAGGAAAGGAAGCATAATGAATTTCAGAGTCATATGTTGGAGGTAAGAGATGAGTGCCTCTATGGTTCCGAAGTTCTTTATCTTTAGGAGATCATCCTTAATATATGTTGATGCCATATAGACCGTAGGGTGATTCCATCTGAGGAGATATTGATAGGAGGTCATCAAACTCACGGATAGAGACCCTTTGAATTGCATAGTTTCATGGAGAGTATCTTCCATAACCAGAATATCTCTAGCTAGAAAAACAAGATCATCTTTCTCGGCATATAGCCTAGACATGATAAGCTGAAGTTCATTGTCGGAAAGACTCTTGCAAGCTGCAAGGTCAAAATTGGGAAATGTTGGTTCAATGGCAGATAGAGGAACCATTTGGGGATATGATCTTTTGATAGGGGCCCCTGTTAATAAATTGATGTCCCCTTTATCCTTCGCCATATCAAAGGTGTAAGGGTCCCATATTATTTTTTCGGGGACCGTGGTGGGTTGTTGTTTCTCCAACACCTGTAATGTTTGCCAGAATGGCTGTTTCTGTGGACGTTGGATAGCCGAGTAGAGGTAGCGAGGGATGTCGTCTAGTGCCATAGTTAGGTCCTTGAAGAACCTTCTGTCACATATGAGATCCATGGCGTAACGCCCTCGTAGAGAGTGAAAGTCTTCTGTAGCCAGCTCGATGAAGGGGATTTGTTGATTAAGCACTTATATGTGACATATAGTGCAGAAAGAGAAATCCATGAATCCTTCTTGCGTTTGGACTTGTGGGTTTATGATTCAGAACCATGGTTGGATCCAACCTTGTCGGAGTGAGGGCTTCTCCTCCCAAATTAATTTTAGAAGCCAGATAGGGATGCATCGTGCCTCCCCGACTCCTAGACCAGCAAAATTTATGATTCTGGATTTAATCTCACTGGCGCAGAAGTTGTACACTTTGGCATCGCGAGCCTCTGTGTCAACGATCATGAGCATCCAGTGGCCAGAAACTTGGAAGGGTACTGTGATATATCGTACCTTCCGTTCAATCCCCCTGTGCAGCCACTCAATAGTCTTGTTGTGTAAGTCCTTTTACAGTAAACTTAGAGCCAAAGCAGGTGAAGCATTGAGAACTGGCTCTGGTCTTTTGGAGCTTCTGTATATTTTGATAGCGTTGGAAAGAAGGACATGGAAAATTGCCATCGTCACTTTTGACTGAGGTCGAAGGAGGATGCAGAAATCTTCACGTGTCATCTTGTGCTTAGTCTTTATATTTGTGTAGATGATGTCCCCCCCTTCTTTGGAATCATCTACGATAGTGTTCAGGATGAATATGCCCTGGACATCTAGGGTAGAGATGGCTGCCATGTCTAGGTCGTGCATCTTCTGAGGTAGAGGTGGTGGTGGGGGAAGCACTTGCAGTGGAAGAAAATAAGTCTACTCTAGGTTGTCCATATAGTGTTGCAGAACTTCATCATTTTCTGATTCGAAATCAGAGTCGAGTTCGTCATCTATGTCTAGTCTCACTCTGTCTGACTCTTCTTGCTCTGGGGGTGAAAGCATCGATTGTTCTGGTGTGGAGGAATGATGAG